>JARWLC010000002.1:126019187-126346687 GCA_033318265.1 Phyllotis vaccarum | reverse complement strand
TTAAAGACTTTATTATACATTTTAAACTATTTCTTTCCATGACTGTACCAATTTTCTTTTCTTTCTTAAACCTATATCATTGTTTAAAACACACAAACCTGTTTAGAGGTTTATTCTGTCTGGAACTCTTTTTAATGCATATCTCTAGTCTTTTTTGACTGTGTGAGCAAACCTTAAACTAACAGCTAAGCTACAGCTGCCTCCCCCATCAGCTCTATCAACTGGCTCTGCCGGCTTCTAGGTTCATGAGAACCAAGGCTAAAGCTCATGGCCTGATTTGAAGTGTATGACCAGGAACTGCATTAAACTTCTCAGCTCTGGAATATGCACTGTGGCATGTTTAAGTGCTCTGCTGTAACCAGAGCAATCCTCTTTTTTGGTATTTTTGTTTTCAGTTTTTTCAGGCCCTAGGATATTTGAACCCCATGTTGGGTACCAAAATGTAGGGTTTTTTGGTTTGTTTGTTTACTCTTTACTCATTGTTATTTTGGGTGGGGGCTGCCACCTAGCTTTCAAATAATTACACACAGAAGCATATTCTTTCTTATACGCCTGGCCTTAGCTTGGCTTGTTTCTTGCCAGCTTTTCTTTACTTAAATTATCCCATCTACCTTTTGCTTCTGGGCTTTTACCTTTCTCTGTTTCGGCGTATCTTCTTTCCTTCTTATTCCATGTCTGCCTATGTAGTTGGTATCTGCCCCCCATGTCCTTTTCTTTCTCAATTCTTGATCTCTCCTCCTGTCTTATTCTCTCTGCCTGCCAGCCCCACTTATCCTTTCTCCTGCTTCACTATTGGCCATCCAGCTCTTTCTTAGACCAATCAGGTATTTTAGACAGGCAAAGTAACACCATTTCTCAGTTAAACAAGTACAACACAAAGGAACACAGCACATCTTTGCATCAATAAACAACTGTTCCACAGCATAAACAGATGTAAAATATCATCTTAAAATATGTCACAACACAGCCTAATACAGGAAGTTGAAACCCAGAAGAGACCTTGAATACAGGGTGTTGCATTGTGTGTAGCACACTTCAGACTGTCTAAGTTCTTCCTCACAGCCCCAAAGGTATTGGACTCTGGAAGCTATCGTCAACCCAATCTGAGATGAGCATTGAGTCATATATTGCACATCTTTGGTTCCTAAGGTATTATGCCTGTCCTTTTCACTCTGGACATCATAACCCCAAATCTTTTTTTTCTTCTCTTTCTTTCTTTCTTTTTTTTTTTTTTAAGAAAAGGTTTCTCTGTTTACCTTCTCAGGCTGTCCCAGAACACAATCTATAGACCATGCTGGCCTTTAACTCACAAAGTTCCACCTGCCTCTGCCTTCTAAGTTTTGGAATTAAAGGGCAAATTAAAAAACAAAACAAAACAAAAAACCATTTACTTGGGGGCTTGTTTAACACTTTGAGAAAAGTCTATAATCATTATGGGGGGAGATAGGCATGCACTGGAGCAGTAGCTGAGCACTTTACATCTTTACCCACAGGCAGCAGGCCAAGAGAGACAGAGACAGAGATAGGAGAGAGAAGAAGAGAGAAGAAAAAGACTGGGTCTGGCATAGGCTTTTGAAACCTCAAAGCCTGCCCCCAATGGTATTTCCTCCAACAAGATCACGCCTTCTAATCCTTCCCAAACAGTTCTACAATTCCCAAAACAAATCTACAGATGTGGTGACTACACATTTAAATATATGGGCCTAAGGGCCCCATCTCATTCAAACCATCATAATGAGCCTGGTATGGATGAGTATCCTTCTGTCTACACTACAGGACCATAAATTTGATGAAGTCCTTGTCATTAGCAGCTCAGTACAGCTCAATTCTGGCTTCTAAGCCAGTGTTTTACTTGCTGGTATCCACATCACATGGCAGAGAAGTGGGGGAGGGGGTGCACATGTGTGTCTGTGTGTGTATGTATGTATATGTGTGTGTATGTGCATGTGTATCTGTGTGTGTGTGTGTATGATTGTGTATGTGTCTATGTGTATGTGTGTATGTATGTATGTGTCTGTGTGTGTATGTGCCTGTGTATCTGTGTGTATGTGTATATGTGTGTATGATTGTGTATGTGTCTATGTGTATGTGTGTATGTATGTATGTGTCTGTGTGTGTATGTGCCTGTGTATCTGTGTGTATGTGTCTGTGTGTGTATGTGCCTGTGTATCTGTGTGTATGTGTATGTGTATGTATGATTGTGTATGTGTCTATATGTATGTGTGTATGTATGTATGTGTATGTGTCTGTGTGTGTATGTGCCTGTGTATCTGTGTATATGTGTGTGTATGATTGTGTATGTGTCTATGTGTACGTGTGTATGTATGTATGTGTCTGTGTGCGTATGTGCCTGTGTGTGTGCTGATATGGAGTCTAGGCCTATGCATCCTAGGCCAACCCTGAACTATGGATCCTCTAACTTGTGTCTTTCCATGCCACACTAAGATTACAGGTGTGAGGTGTTATGCCCAGTTATAGAAGTTGTTTTTAACAGGCACTTGGTGACTACTTACTTCCCACATAGGCCACAGGAGCCCCTCTGCTCTGCTTGGTGCTGCAAGCTGGTGACCAGGAGCAGAATGAAGCAAGAGTATGTAAACATGAAAGGGCTTCCAGGAGAAAGTGCTTATCCTGCCAGCTGGAGGGCTTGGACACAGTTTACCCAAACAGTCATTGCCATGGAGACAAGGAAGCCTGAAGTGCTGTTGCCAGCAGCATCAAGCATGGCTTTAGTGCCGGTGAAGGGAATGTGAGGGGGGATGGGGAAGTGGGGGCAAAGGGGTTTGGGGGAGCTTAGCTTCATGGGTCCTTAGAGGAGACAATTTGAAATGCACTAAGAGCATGGGCCAAAAGAGGCTGGCAGACTCCCTCAACCCAAGCCTAGCCAAGCCTGGTGCAACTGCCTCTCTCTGGATCCCCAGGCTAGCCTCTCACAGCAGGGGGTAGAGAGGCCAAGCATTTTTGGTTAGGCTGCCCAAGGCCAAGTTGCTCATAAAAAAAAAAAAAAAAAAAAAAAAAAAAAAAAAAAAAAAAAAAAAAAAAAAAAAAAAAAAAAGAAGAAGAAGAAGAAGAAGAAGCCAGAGCCAAAGGCCTCTCTTCCTGGTGTACTTAATCCTTAACAATGGCTTTTCAGAGCTGGTTCCACTTCTCTAAGCCATTAGTTCCTTGGGGGAGTCAAAGTATGGCTGAAGCATGGTGCCAGCTGGACATGGATTCCTGTTACATCAAAAAACAAACAGAGGACCTTCCTGGAGATGGAAAGGGATATAGTTTCTTGGAGTTGGTGACAGATCAGAAATGCAGGGTGTCCTCAATAACGTTCTATCATTATCACAGGGTAGCTTTGGGTTACATCCTGGATTCCAGCGCCCCTGACAAGTTAGATTCAGCTACCCATTTTCAACACAGCAACGTAGGAAACAAGTAATAGTAAAAACCATAGAAGAGATTTGATCAATTTGATACACCAGAAAGAGGAACAATGAAAGAGGTCTAGTGACCCCTAGTCCATCTTCAGAGTTCTGGCACGAAGGTTTAGACTCAGATAAAGGGCAGGAAGTGTATGTATAACTGCCCATCATTGACCTGTCACTGTCTGGGCTCCAGTCTCCTTCAAAGTGGCCTGACAAGTTGTCAAAGCTGTGGAATCTCCTTGTGGGAAGTGATTTTTCCTCTGGCTACCACCAGAGAGTTTTCCTTTTTGCTGAGATTGGACTGTGCTTTGCCCAAAGTTACTTTATATTATATAAAATGCCTTTTTCATACTGTGCCTTGCCTCAAGAGACTCCATTTTACAAGCACTCTTTTTGAGGATGAATCTAATAGAAACTTGAGCAGACAGCTAAATAGCACTACCTGCCTGGTCTTACCCATGTAGCATAAACTGGTAAATGATGTTTTTCTTGGAAATAGAAAGAATTACCACCCTATAAACTCATTGTTATGAGCTGGGGCTGTGAGAATACATGGGCATATTAAAAATTATATCAAGAAAGCCAGCGAATTCAGCAGACACACTCACTGAGGAGAGGGTACCATAACAGGAGGACGCCCAGCACTATGATGACACAGTGCCCTCTATCACTCCTTTCCAGTCATTCTGAAGCATTCTGTCTTCATCAGGGTTTGTTTTTGTTTTCCATGGTCATACAGGTCACAGCAGAGATTCCCTCAAAACCCTTGTTTTCATGTCTCAAAGTTCAACTGAGCCCCCGTGGTTCTACAGAACACCCAAGAACCAGCACAATTTACTTCCTCTATCATGGCAATTAGCTAAATAGTTCAACATAACTCCAAATCTGGATTTTGGAAGATACCCACAGGCCTAATAGCAGATTGGAAGGGACATTGGCCTCCTCAGATGACCTATACGGGAGAAAGTAATAGAAGAACTGGATTGGAAATAGATGATCTAATTCTTAAGCAATCAGTGACTTTTTAAAAAAGTGTTAGGGTTTTTATATAACATGATTGAACAAGAATTAAGTACTATTGTAGGGCCCAGAGCAGCTTGCCAGACAGATAGCAGGCTCTTGCTGGCACTTGGAGGTTCCTGGAAGAATTGTCACCACCCAAGGAGGAGCCAACACCTGAGGGGAAGTACCGGACATTCCAAGCATTCCCTTCCTGGGAAAGGGACGTTTACAATAGAACAGAGTCTCTAGGTATAGGTAAATCTTAATGACTGCTAAATGTTGAAATGTCCCTAGAATTCAAAGCGGCCAATGAATTTGAAACAGGTACCCCTAGCCCAAGTTTGGGCCAATCCCAGGGCTGAAACACCACAGTTCTGAAGCCCCTAGAGCCCTACACACACACACACACACACACACACACACACACACACACACACACACACACTCTGTATATGCCCACAGTGCACAATTGCATGGTTTTGGATACTCAAGTCACTAGTGTCAAGAGACAAAAGTGGAGCAGGTATAGTTTAAAGACATCATGAACGCTGTGGTTTCAGTTATGGATGTCTACTTCTGGGAAACCAAAGTTTCCTGAGAGTGGAAGATCCGTGAACCTTTGAGGGCTGAGAACAGATTTGGAGAGATGGTCGCACAGTTGGTTTTCTTGTAGTCAGGTAAATGGAGCCTCATTATCGCCCTGACTCAGGTCGACTGACCTCTCCTGGCCTGTAACTTTCCAAACAAGAATTTCATTTAATATCTCTACTGTAGCCTGTTCTGGTCTGTGAGCAGACTGTACTGAGCAGATGCCTTCTTGTCATAAACATAGCCTAATGTATTCTCTCCAGCAGGGACACCTCTCTCTACCTTTCCCCAGAGGCTGGCTTCTATCCCAGGTCTCAGTGAAGGACTTGCAGGTTGGGAATTTTGCAAAGAGCCTTAGCCATGGCCTCTCCATAGTCTGGCTTCTTGTACACACTATAGAGATGCTGAAGTTCTTTGACGATAGCGCTCACATCATATCATTTCTTTATATTGCCTGGCATCCCTTGTACCATACATGACTATTTGTGCACAGATTGCCAAATGCCTGCCATTTGGAGTTCATGATATTGACTGTCACAGTCAGAGCCTCATGTACACATCTTACTATAAATGGGGCTTTGTTCCTTTGGGGCAATCATGTAGCTGTTGAAATATTGGGTTGTTATGCTTAGGATACAGCTAGTTTTCCAAGCAAGTTGTGTTTGATGTACCTGTTGCCACATCCCAAGCCTGGTTTGATATGTCTTGCTAAATCAGGTGGCTCTATTGGCAGAAATGGCATTGCACGTCTCTTTCTGAGTGTATGGCCATCCATGTGTCTTCCTCTATGAGCACCTGCAGAAACCTGAGCAAACGAGTTCCTCTCTCATTCAGGATGGGATGCTGCAGGCTTTGCTTTCACATCAGAATGAGCCTTTTCTTTTCCTTGGCAATTTCTAAAATGCATTTTTTAGTTGTAATGACATTCAACTATTTGTTCTCTAGAAGTTTTTACCCGCCCCAAGTAAAAGTTTTACCCTGTGTTTCCTTATATAATTTTTATAGTTTTAGAATTTGTATATTATAGATCATTGTGAGTTTTATTTGTGTATGTTGTATTAGATTTAAAAAAAAAAAGCCAGGGTTTTACAAGTAAGTCTGAATCTAACTGTTAGAAAGATGGTTTTTCCCAATTGAATTATTTTTATACCTTATTAAAAGTTAATTTACCAAGAAAACAAGCGTGGTGATATGCCTGTAATTCTAACTACTCAAAAGTGAGGCATGAGAGAATATTGAGTCAGAGGCCAGCCTAGACAACTTAGGGAGAGCTTTATCAAAAAACGGGTATATAGAGAGAAATGGAAAGAGGGGGCAGGCAAAGGAAGAAGGGGAGAAGGAAAATAATCTACCAAATGTATGTTACCTATTTGTTTCCAAAGTGGTTTTTAAAGAAAAATCTCAAGATGTGTTCCTCTGTTCAGGGACCACTCTCTGATCCATTCTGTCTGACTGGCCATTGCACATAAATAAATATACACCTGTTTTATGACCCAGAAATTGCAGCCCAGGCATTGGACCTCAGGAAATAAAGCTTTATTTATATGTTCCCGGAGATTTTTTCCTTACAACTTTATTTCCTAACACCTGGAATTGGCCACACAGGTGACGAGTGCATTAACAGCAAAGCACAGTACTGATAGTAAAAGACCTTAGGCTGTGTCATGGAAACCCCAGAGAATCATGATAAGGCAAACCCAGTTGCATATTGTACCACATAATGTTTCTGAAATGATCAATTAATAAGTGAGTAGCTCCAAAAGATGCTGGGGAGCCAAGAAGGTCTAGGGTCAGTGTGAATGATATTTAAAATAAGTTTAAGGAAGGCCTACAACCCATTAGAGGGGCCACTCTAAGAGCTGACCTTGACATGGAGCAAATATCCTTTAGAGACTGTTGGCTAGCATGCAAAGACATAAACCAATGTGGAATAGCTTGCCAGTTCCTTAGCAAGGTAGATATGCACTCTTCTCTGGCCCACACATTCCTTTTCTGTGTGTTTATGCAAAGATTGGAATACAGATGTTTGCAACAGCTTATCTGTCTGGGATTGCTCAATCCAGATGCAACCCAGATGCCCTTCAAAATGCTGGGAGGTGACCAGATTCTAAGAGACTCACTAAACAGGACTGACCAGTATTGGGTAAACCTCAATATAACAATGCCGCATAAACAAATAACGAGAAATACATGCATTTTCCCACTTTTATTAAATTCCAACTCCTGAAAAATACAAGAATAGGAAGACAAATGTTCTCTAGGGAGAAGAGTAGGAAGGAAAAAGCTTTGGGTGACCAGTGTATTCATGACCTTGACTGTGGCTCTGCATCCATGCATGAAGCTTACAAGACCCTTAGGCAGAGCCTAAAGGCAGGTGTTCCATTGGGTGCCAAAAATACATGAGCAGAGATATAAATGGCCCTAAAATGCATGAAAAATGACATTCTAATGAAGCTGAGGTCAGCAAGCAGTAGAGAATTGTCACCAGAGGCCATGGGTCTCTAAGGAGCTGGGGTACTGCTTAGGTGTGTTTAAACTTTAGGACTAGTGAGGCCATTGAAATGTAGTCCACTAAGCATACTAACATACTATTTTGTATCACCTGTGGACAGGATGGAGATAAGAATGAGTGGCCATACCTTTAAAGTTTATCACAGTTGCATACACAGCAGGAGGAGGATTCCTTGGTGAGGCAGAAACCCCTCATCAATTCTCCCTTTTCCTCATCAGCCTCTCCCTGGATTCAAGACCACATCCTGTCTCTCTGAACTATATCAAGAGTTGACAGACTAGGAAAGGAAATTGTGAGTGTTACCTCCAACAACTGGAAACCTTTCCAGGGACCTCTGAGAATTGCATGGGCATGATGTCAAGCAAAGAAGCCAGACAGTGTGCTGTGGTTTGGTTTATCTCACTGTCTAGAATAGGCTTAGGAGTCCAAGTACGCCTGGAGTCTAGTTTGCCTCTGAGAAAGCCCAGAGGAAACCTGGTGTCTGACTACATGAGTATCTCTATCAAGGGAGTCTATCTATGTGGGGACATCTTAGAGACACTGGGTAAAAACATACACAAGCACACACTCTTCTCAAGTTGCACAACCACCTCAGCCAGCTTGAGCCACCCATTTCCAGTGCAGCCTTGGACCACACAGTCATTCTCTTCCCTGGTCAGGAATCAGCTCCCCAGACCCCAGTGCCCAGGAACTCTCTGCTTCAGCCACTACAGCCTGGTTAACTGGTATAGCCACTACAGCCTGGTTAACTGGTATAACCTCTTGGCCTCTCAGGGACATGATCATCTTCATGGAGGAGTCTGTTGTCAAAGCTTATAACAGCAGCTACCTTTAATTCTTTGAGGTGAACCTTGGTGGCTTCCACTATGTAGCCAAACTCAGGTCCTTGACAATAAATGGCATCCCAAAATGCAAACACCACTGAAATTCAAGAGGAACACAAGTTCTCAGACTCTGTAGTTAGACGAGGACCTATGGGACATCCAGGGACACCAAGCCCTCAAACACAGGTATCTTGACATAGAAACCAGGACATTTCAGGTCTGCTTGGACATCATGCTGGAATTTCAAAAGAAATGGCTTAGAAACAACTCCCTTTGCTTACTTGCCTGATCTGGGGTGGGTTTTTCACACTTTATGGAATCTTGCAGAGGTCTGGTAACCAGCTGATTCATGACCAGTGACACATTTGATAAAGGACCATGGAGCAGAAGCGAGAGCTCATGACCTCTACTTCTGAGCCTGGGCTGAACTCCAGATTCCCCAAGAACTTTCCTGCCTTTGCTCTATGCTTTATCAAGCAAAGAGACAGTGTCACATGGCAGCCTTGATGACTGAATCCCAACATAGAAGATAAATGGATGGACATAAAACCAAACACTTTCCCCTGAACCCAGACTCCTCTATGGCCCAACACTGTGTACATCATGTAAGTCCAGCATATCCACAGGGACAGGGAACAGTCACTCTGACCCCCCATGGGGTCATCCTGGATGACCCCCAGGGATGTCTAAGAATGATCATGGTTTTCTGTTAGTGAGCCAGTAATCCAGAGGGTGAGGAGGAAGAGTCTGCTGGCTGCATAGCACTCTGCTACACAAAGGAAGTCAGAATGCTAACAAATCTAGTGACATCAAGAGAAGAAGCCTTGGCAGTGCCACCAGGACTTGGGTATGAGTGCAGCCATCATTTAGAGCAGAGTCATCCTGAGTGGACACACAGACCTGCACTTATGATGCAGCTCTCCCACAGTAGCTCTCAATGAACTACAATGAACTACAGTGCTCAGTGCTGCCTGGGCCTCCACACGCTTGCTTTCTGCTAATTGGTTGAGAAACAAGACAGGGACACAACCAGGCCACAGCACCCCCATAAGCAATGACAATCTCACCATGATTCAGGAAGCTGCACATGAGCATGTGGTGGTGACCTCCATCTAGAACTAGTCATCCTGGGACAGTGGGACACCAAGTGGTTTGCACCAGAATTTGAATGGTTGGCCATGGTGATCCCTAGTCATTTATGAGAGTTGGACATACCTGAAATACAGTTTAGAGATGGGAACAGCACATCCCCCAAGCCCCAACAGCCAAGAACCCCAAGGTCTAAGGGTCCTCGGTGTCTGGGGAGGTGACAGAGGAGTAGACAAAGGGTGGCTGCAGGGGTTCCGTGTACAGGACAGGAGCTTTTCTTCAAGTCTGTGGCAGATATAACTCCTCTCTTGGCTGAGGGCCTAGTCGTTAGATTCTGTGGATTCTGGCGAGGACAGTCAGGGCTTGGCTCCCTCTGGCCTTGGCTTAAGTCCCAGCCTTCAAAGCCTCAGCTCTGAGTTTCTGCCTAACCAAGAACACAGCAAACCCCACACTGGGCCAGACAGAAGAGCACAATGACCGGAACAAAGCACTTAATGTCAACACAACCAGTGTCAACAAAACTGGGAACAGGCCTTCTTGGGGACCCGGGGTGTGAAACCTTTGAAAAGGAGACAAGTTCACCTGCAAGAAGCAGAGGATAGAGAAGATACCCCATGACAGGAACACACCTGTGTGTGTGCATGTCGATAGATGTACTTTCATTTCCACAAATGGGGAAACCTAGGGTAGATAGACTGTTAGACTACCAAGGGCTCACTTCTACCAGCCTTGGAAATCACCCAGGAGCACAGGAACTGCAGACATGGGGCCAGCCGCTGCCCAAAGACTGCTGAGGACCTACCTCCTCTCAGGCTCAGTTCCCTTCTCTCTGACTCCTGAGCTACACTTCCTCCCTCTGTCCACCCATGAGCTGACTCATATTCAGGACCAGAGGAGGCTCCAGCTATGAGCTGAGGAGGCCATGGGTGAAGCTTTTCCCCTGTGTAAGACTGAGGTCCCAGCACAAGCCAGTTCAGCCCACCCCTCTGGCAGACCAGGCAGTACCCACAAGAACATTCTTCCTGGCCACAGTGTCTCCACAGAGCCCGTAAAAACAGCGCTCTTGACGGCCTCACACCTCAGGAATGCAGTTGTCTTCCCAGACAACAGAATCTCGGGCTCAGTGGTGGTCAGGCCAGAACCCTGTGCCTCATGTGTTCTGGAGTTGACAAGATAAATAACCATCACTTCCAAGGAAAAAACAAAAAAAAATTCACTTTTCTTTTAAACACCCTGGCTGCATTTGGAGTTAATGTTTCTAAATCTGGAGGAACATGGAGTTTCTATTCCAGGAATCTCCTTGTGCTTTGTGGGCTGCCACGGAGTCTACACAACATTCCTTTACCAGCAGAAATGGGTAGGAGTTTGTATCACTCACACGGGTGGACAGCCCTTCTCGGGGATCAGGGCATGTGTGCTTGAGGCTTATTAGGAAGGGCCTGGGGTTGCAACAGAGCTAGCAATGGACAGTGGTAGAGTGCAGCTAAGACCCACTGAGTCTGCCCCATAAGGTAAACAGTTCCTAAGCTGCTAGTGAGGCGATCTGCCCTTGGCCAAGCTGGGAATCCTGGTAGATTCAGATCTGATAAAACTGAGTCATGATTATTAACTGTTCAGCACTTACTGAAGCAAGGACACTGATGTGCATGTGGACAGCACAAGCCACCCACCCAGTGATGGTAAATGTTTCAAAGACTGGAGAAAAGCAGGTCTCTGCAGTGAAGCATCAACCATGAAATGAGGGATAGACATCTCCGCAGATGACTGACTCATAGGTCTTGACAGGCCAGGAAGAGGGGAGACGTGAATAAGGTACCTGTAATACCAGCACTGAGCCTGAAAAGCTGCAGCAGCTGTGCAGCATGCCTACAATGCTGAGGATTCAGTAACTACAACTCCTTCGCAGTTCTCATGATCATATTTGGGTCACAGATCCATTTTGAGTTAACTTTTATGTGAAGTGAGAGGGCTCTAAACCCACCCTTTTGCATTGTCTGCTCAGTTGTCTCCAAGCTATTGAATCAATTGCTCTTCTCACTACACGGCCTTTGTGTCCGCATAGCCAGAGTTGGTCTCCTCTGGACTTCCTGTTCTGTTGTCTCTATCTATATGTTGCCCTTGGAGAACCCTTCATAGTTGTCATGAGGTGGGATGTCTGTGTTATCTTCTCTGGTCTAAAAGCCTGTGTTTTCCTGAACTCACACACTGAAAGCTAAGCTTATGGTGATGTGGTAGAGGTGGGGCGTTGAGAGGTGACTAGGTCAGGAGGGCTCTGCTTACCTAGGGACCTACTTCCCTCTTCTCCTCACAGCAAGTAGCATCTCACCAGACACCAGATCTCTCACTGCCTTTACTGGGTTCTGTGCCTTTAGAACTATGTGCCATAAATTCCCTTGTTTCTAAATTGCCCAGACTAAGTCATGTCTAATGAATGAGGGCACTGTTTAATTTTGATTTTTATAATATTGCTTGGTAATTCAGTATCCTTCACAGTACCACATGAAGTCCAGGACTGGCTTTGCCACACATTTGCTTGAAAAGTGTTGGGATTTTAACAACATGTTGAATCAGGCAGGGGCTACCCTCAGAGTAAAGAGCAGCCCCATACCACAGCTTTTAATTCTCTGCTCCCAGCACACTGTACTCTCTGGGCCAACACTGAGTGCTTTCTGATCAAGTAGTAACGTCTATCCTCAGCACTCACATCTCCCTCCTCTGAGCACAAGGTCAGCTTTCCCGGGTACTAAGAACAACACACAGTGTCCCCTGGGCAGGAGAAGAAAATTTTCAGGGTGACAAGGCTACCAGCTTTTGACACCCACTTTTGTAGCATGGCCCTCTTCTCTGGAGATAGTGATGTGGGATGCTGATGGGAAGTAGGCCATTTGCTCCCAAAGTATCCTCACTCAAACCTCTCACTTGCAGTCCTTAGATGGCCTGCTCTGTCTCATTTGCTCCCTAGAACTGGGTAGCCACGTGGGGACCTCAGACAGGGCATCAGGTCATGTGTCTCAGTGCCCTGACCCTCAGGACTACATAGTATACAGAGTGTGGGTGACATGCTCCTTTTCCTTTTCCTGGGGAGTCAAAGACGGCAGGGCAGATTTCACTGATGAAGGATTTAGTATCCAAAAGGACCTAAAAGGGGCCTGCAGACCAGTCTTCCTCTGGGTGGCAGAGCAAGTCATATGCAACCGTGAAAGAGCACCTTTGTTCTCAAAGCTAATAACTACTTGTAGAGAGCCAGTTATCGACCATCAGAGCAAGTCCGATAACACACAGACACAGAGGCCTTGATGGAGAATGGAGGCTGAAATTACATCCCAATCCTGTAAGAGCCTTAAGGAAATCCTGAAGCCCAGCTTAAGTTTTTGGGTTTTTTTTTATTCTTATTTATTTATTTATTTTTGTATGTGTGAGGAAGAGATTTATACTCTAGATCTCTCCACATAAGGCATGACCAGGGGTGACACAGTTTAGGTCACAATGGCCATCTCTGTATTGTCTGGGCATTGCAAGCCATTAACAGCAATAAAGGTTTTGTGAATGCAGAAAACAGTGTTTGCTCAATATGCCTCCACAGTGGTGCTCACTGAAGCCTGCTGTACAGCAGAGAACAGTGCATTCCGAGCATAACTCACAATCTAGTTGTAAGAAGCAGTGAGTTAAAACTGCACTAGGCACCAACAGTAAAGCAGATGAGAACTACTGTGGATATTTGCCTCTGTGGCCGAACCACCCACTGCCTCTCACGGACAGAATTCCTGACTCTTGTTTTCATAGTATTTAGAGATGAGGGCCTTCCAATGATAATTAGATTTAAATGTAGTCTTGAGAGTGGTCCTCCCACAAGGTAATACAAATCTCTTTCACAAGAGATATAGAACTTCATCCCGAGCTCCCTGCCCTGTGAGGAAACAGAAAAGATGGCTGGAGGGAAAAACAATGCATCCCTTAGCATTTATAACAAATGAAATGTCTGAGAAAGTCAATGCTACCTTCCAAGAGCTCAAGTGAGGCTTCAAAGGTAAGTCCTCTAGTTCTGGCTGCCCATCAGATGCTCTGGGCAATGTCTGGGCCCAGAGTCTCACACAGTGATATACAATGATGTCACAAAAGATGTTTCTGAAGACATTAAAGCTACTTAGTTGTGTGTCGATCAGGTTTTGGAACATGGTATAAGGAGGAAGGACAACCAAGTCCCATGGTGCAAGTGTATCTCAGGAGTCATCGCCAGGAGACGGAAGTGCAAAGAGCAAACAAAGCTCAGTGCTGGAGAAGAGCTGTGCACTCAAGATCTCAGAGTCCCTAGAACAGCACAGAGAGATGTGGAAAGAATTCCCACCCCAGCCCCGAGCCTTGGGAAGCAGTAATAAGGAGCAGAGCCAGGTGTCTGCCAACACATACAGGTAAATGGAAGCACAGCTATCTTGTGGCTTGCACCATGTTCCAAGAGTCACACTGTGTGCAAGGACAGGATGAAATCATGCAAGAGTCCTCCGGGCTGGCCAGCCATGTTAGGAGTTTTCTTTTGTTGTTCCGGACTCTGCTCCTTTGAAATTCTCTTTTAGATTTAATTTTGTGTGTGTGTGTGTGTGTGTGTGTGTGTGTGTGTGTGTGTGTGTGTGTGTCCCTATGTCCTTTCGTTCAGTGCTGGTGCCTGTGAAAGTGCCTTAGATCCCCTGGAGCTGGAGTTACAAGCATTTGGAAGCAGCCCAATGTGGGTGCTGGAAACAAAATTTTTCTGCAAGAGCAGTTCAGTCCATGCTTTTAACCACTGAGCCATCTCTCCATCCCCACTCACCTCACCCTCCAATTATTAATAATCACAGACACTCACCACAGGTCCTTCAAACCCTGCTGATGCTGTACCTGCATGGCATGCTTCAGCCTTTAGGACCAAGAAGGACCTCCTCATGTCCACAGGCATTTTACCCTCTGTCCTTGGTCTCTGGGTGCCCAATGCATTGGTCTAGCTTCACCATAGAGCCTATGCTGCCACAGAAACAGGAGTCAGCTTCGTGATGTTCAGAGTGGGTCTCCGAAGTCACGTACATGGACTCCTGTGGTCCCTTGTTCCATCAGGGGACTGCTGGTCTCTGAGATGATTCTGCTGAATGAAGAGAGAAGGAGCAGGTTCTGGGTCTCTGACTTGGTTTTGTTTCCGTGCTGTCGTGTCTCACCTGCTTCTCCTGCCTCTGCAAAGTGGGGTCAAAATGGGGTCAAAGTGATATCTTTCTTGGAGGGAAATCCACAGTCCTGTTGCTTCTACCGGTGACTGCTACCCAGAGCCCCTCCTCACTACCCTGTTCCTCATCCTGGTCCCCTACAGAGGTGGCTAAAGTCCTCATCCTACCTCAGTGTAACTCTGTTTGGAAATAAATTCCTTGCAGAGAATGGGAGTAACAGTCCAGCCAAGAATAAGGCAAGTCCCAACATAAGGAGACAGGTCAGATCTACAACATCAGCTCACAATCAATACTTTGATTTTTTTTCATCTGGCCTCCAGGACTACAAAATGGTGGGTTACCGAAGGCCAGTGTCAGGTACAAATTGAGATTCTATCTTTTAAAATGTAAAAAGAAATTTCTACACAAATAGCGAGCACTGTTCAGCTGCATAGTAGAAGAACAGTCCGCAAGACCAACCCATGTTTACCTTAAGATTGCTAGATCAAGTCAATGTTGGATGACATCATATGATCCTTTCACTTGTCAAAAAAATAAAAAATAAAAATAAACAACAAACTTAAGGTTGTTATTGTTGTTAAAATTGATATTGGTAAAATTTTACCTGAAAAAAACTGTATTGTGACCTTATGTAATAGTAAAATTGCTTTTTGCTCTTGTAAGCTGATGGGAAACTGGCTCAAATGTTCTCAACGTGCCAGCTTTATCCACCTCTCCTGGCAGAACATCCAGAGAAAAGCTGTAAATCCCTGTGTGATGACAGCTGTTCTGCCTGGAAATACTCCCTGACTGACTTTGCCCGTGCATTTCAACATTATTTTAAACTTTAAGATAAGTGGGGGTGGGGCAGAAGAGGAGAGCATGTGAAAAGGGCTGTTAGGCACTGTGAACCTCGGGATGGCGGGAGGTAGAAAGGCTCAGGCAGAGCACCCACAGGAAAGTCACTGATGGAAAGTAGATCCCTGGGCGCAAAAATCCTGCAAGATCCCAGGGCCTGGCTCATCCAAGAGCTCAGATCCTAGGGACCAGCCTACCTCAGGCACATTGCCGTAGTGTCCAGCCTATCCAAAGCACTTAGACCCCATGCTAGATTTATCAGTTACTTAATCACACTGTGTGTGTGTGTGTGTGTGCATGTGTGTATGTATGTGCGTGTACGTATGTGTGTGTATATATGTGTGTGCATATGTGTGTGTATGTGTATATGTGTATGTTTGTGTATGTATGCATGTTTATGTGTGTGTTTGTGTTTGTATGTGTGTATTGTGTATGTATATGCATGTGTGTATGTGTGTGTTTGTGTGTGTATATGTGTTTGTGTGCATATGTATGTGTGTGTTTGTGTGTGTATGTATATATGTGTATATGTATGTGTGAATATGTGTATGTATATATGTGTGTGTATGTGTGTGTATTGTGTGTATATATGTATATGTGTATATATGTGTGTGTGTGTGTGTGTGTATGTGTGTGTGTCTGTGTAGCTAATAATGATACCAAAAGCAGAAGCAAAGACTGACAGGTGGTAGGTCTGAGGACAAGAAAAAAACCATGCGACTAGTTGGAGAACCATACTACTGGCATGCTTAGGGGTTAGTGTATGTGCTGAACATTTAGTGAAATATGTGAGAAATGGACTGGCAGGGAATGAGAATGTAGGGATCTCAAAGTGTCATTGTAATTTAGTATGTAATATTGAAGTATGTAGGCTGACTCACCATTCTTGGGTGGTGATCTCTCTGAATTCCTTCCTCATCATATGGCTGCCTCTGCTGGGCAAAAGTATACATTTGGTATGAATTCTGAAACCCAGGCCGTGTGACTACAGGTTCAAGTCCTTCCACAGTGAGATGATCTACAACTTTGTGGTCATCCCCTGCCCCTTGCATACCTTCAGTTTTATCACCTTGGGGACATTCTGGCAGTTTAAGTCCTACCAAGTCATTCTTGCAGAGGCTGAATTTTGGAGAAGTGTCATTAGTACAGAACACTGGAAGGCTGGGGCTGACACAGTCACTCACATGAGGCCAAGGGAAGAGTGGGTCTTTATGGCTTTGGGTGGAGTGTGGGGAGAGCAGAAGTAGGCTTAACCAAGTCAAACCCAGCCACCTGGGAGTGCCCTGGATATAGTAGCATGGGTTCCAGTTAAATTATATAGGGGCCAGCTAGGGGTACACTGCTTACTCAGCATTTTCCAGACCTGGTTTGAGCCCCAGCACCCAAACAACACCAACACTGTAAAATTCCAAGCTGTCCATTGATATGTGATGTCTTTCTGTGTGCTATGAATATCCTTTATTACTATTTGTTAATAATGGGGCTTTTTAATAATGGGGCAGCCTAGAGGCAGGTGGGAAATCCAAGCAGAGATAAAAGGGAAGGAGGGCAGAGTCAGAGAGACATGATCCAGCCACTCAAGAAGCAAGATATAAAAGTACAGGTAAAGCCATGAGCATGCAGCAAGATACAGATGAAGAGAAATGGGTTACGTTGTAAGAGCTAGTTGGTAATGAGCCTGAGCCATAGGCAAACAGTTTGTAATTAATATAAGCCTCTGTATGGTAATTTGGACTAAGCAGCTGCAGGCAGGTCTAGACCTCAGGGCTAGACTTCAGACTACAGCTCACCTTGGTCACTGTTGACATTTGTTAGTCTTTCTTTTATTTTTCCTATGTAAATCTAGATGCCAGTTTCCCCTCTCCAATTCCACAGACTGGTTTTGTCTGTTTTAACAAGAATCCAATAACACCCCTCAGTTCAGTTTTCAAATTGAGAATACCCTAGATAGACGCCAGCCTTTCCCTTCTACAGTGGCCCACAATGACTGTCACTTGTCAACTCTGTGTGACGTGTTCTGGGGAAGCTGCATTCCTGTGGCCCGTGGGTAAGTTTCCTCGTTCCTAATTCACCTTGGTGATCTATAGGAAGACAGTGAAACAGACCTGTGCCTTTCTGGTGACACCAAGTGCAGCTAAATGCTGAGACGTGAGTCCACTAAGATGACATTAATCACAAGGTTAAATACAATAAATCAGTGGTACTCAACCTGTGAGCCACAACCCCACTGAGGGTCAAACAACCCTTTCTCTGGGGTCTCCTAAAATCATCAGAAAACACAAATATTTATATTACAGTTCATAACAGTAGCAAAATTACAGTTGTGAAGTAGCAGCAAAGTAATTCTATGGTTGGGGGTCAGCACAGCATGAGGACTGCATTAGAGGGTCACAGCACCAGTAAGACCGAGAACCACTGGATAATCTGTCCTGTAAAATTTCCGAGGCAGCACACAAGAGGGTGACATGTAGGTGTAGGGGGATTAATAAAAAGTGCTGATTGGCCAAAGGCAGACAAGAAGTGTGGGTGGGGCTACCAGACTAAGAAAACTCTGGGAACAGGAAGAACACAGCAGAATGCCAGAGAGAAGCCAGAAGAACCAGAGGACAACTATGCTGCTCTGAGAAAAGGTACCGAGCCGCATGGCTGAACAGGATAAGAGTCATGGGTCAGATTAAGGGTAAAGAGTGATCAAGTTATATACCTGGGCCTTAGGCCGATTAGCCTAAAACTATTGTAAGCAAAACATACTGTAAGTCCAGGCCAGAAACCTCTTACTACGTGTAAAAGATACTGAAAAGAAGCCACCTTGGGACGCACCGCCCAGGGCCCCCCACTGTCTTGTTTTCACCGCTCCATGTTCTGTTCTGATTTTTTTTCTTAGAAACACCACGGGAGAAGATACCTCAGTATCCTCAAGCTTTCTTAAAAACTCACTTCTGTTGTCTTAAAGTTATTGTGATGGGATGCATGCAAGTTTTTGGTAGCTGTGTGTGTATGTGGTGTGTGTAGCATGTGTATGTGTATATATGTATAGTGTATGTTTGTCTTGTATGTGTGTGTAGTGTGTGTGGGGTGTGTATGTGTGTGTGTTTATGTGGTGTGTGTGTGATATGTGTATGTGTATAGTGTGTGTGTTGGGGGATGTTTGTTTTGTGTATGTGGTGTGTAGTGTGTTTGTGTGGGGGGGGGTGGATGGGTGGTGTGAGAGAGTGAGGGAGAGAGGAGTGTGTGTATATGTGTGTGTTCTATATTTAAGCTGGTTTCTATATATGCTACATGCTGCGACCAGCCTGAAACTCATTATGTGAACCAGGCTGGCCTCACACTTAAAGCAACGGATAAGATGCTCAAGTATCCTCATTCCCAATCCTCTGCCTCTGCCTCCTGAATGCTAAGATTACAGTGTGCACTGTCATGCCCAGCTTCACACAGACGTTTTATAGACTCAACTAAAGGCATCTTTGTTTTTTAGATTCCATTTCTCCAGTATTACTGTTGTTCAGCATTAGCGAGTCAGGATACAGAGACATGATTCCACAGTCCACCCCGAAATTAATAGCTCCTGAGGAGTTCTTTTCTTATCCTCTATTCAGATGAAGCTGATTTTTTAGTTCTGTTTTTAAAGATTTATTCAGTTGGGTATAGTGGCTCACGCCTTTAATCGCAGCACTCAAGAAGCAGAGGCAGGTGGATCTCTGTAGACAGCCTGGTCTACAGAGTGAGTTTCAGGACAGCCAGGGCTACACATAGAAATCCTGTCAAGAGGGAAAGAAAGAGAGAGAAGTGGAGAGAGAGATTTTAAAATAGATTTAATCACAGATTGGAGGAAGGAGATATTGTCTAGCTGCTCCACAGAGGAGTTGGTGCTGGTTTGAGGAACAGCCAAGTCTGTTGACTTGCCTTGAAATATCCACTGGACTATGCTGTAGATGGACAACAAGCTGTCGCATAGCCCCAAAGGGATCCATCTCTGGGAAACAAATTCCAAGTTGTTCAGCACCTGTATTATCTTTCTGTAGCTGTGGAAGACAAGGTGGTGATTCTGGCTTATAGCTCCAAAGGGAAAATAGTCCATCATGGTGGGGAAGGCACGACGTCAGGAGCAGTCAGGGAGCAAGTGATCATGCTTCATCCACACATGGGAGAGAGAGAGAGAGAGAGAGAGAGAGAGAGAGAGAGAGAGAGAGAGAGAGAGAGAGAGAGAGAGAGAGAACAGGAAGTAAGTCCATGCTATAAACCTCAAGGCCGGCCCTGAGTGATGTACTTTCTCTAGCAAGGCTCCATTTGTTTTGTGATCTTCATTACAACCAACTGGGACTGAGTGTTAAAATACATGAGCCTATGGGGGACATTTCTTATTCAAAAGACACCACCGCCATTTTCCTGTTTCCATGGCTGTTCATGAGCTGCTTTATCTCCCCAGTATCTTCAGCTTGGTAAGCAGGTGCCAAGTAGATGGGCTCCCTGCAGAACTGCTCTGGGTGAACTGATGTCAACCACAAGGATGCCAGGACTCCAGGAGGTCAGGGAACATTTTGGAACTAACTGTTGTATAATTCATTGCCATGCCTACAGTAAGATCTTGGAAGTTGTATCTGGGTTGTGAATGGGTCTCAGCTTACTAACTGTACCAACTTATGCTGGGAAACCCTGAAAACTTTGTTAGTAACACAGTTGTCTCAGGAGGGAGTAAGACCAGACCAATGGAGGTGTTTGGGAAGGACTCATACTATCACAAAGAGTACCAGTGCCCTAACACCCTGATTCTGACATGCTGTGAGCACATCCTTCCCATCTGCCAGTCTCTTAACTGTGTGGGTATAGACAGGTAAACTGTCCCACTGTTCTGACCAGCCAGAGCCCTGCAGCCCAATCAGGCACCGTGGTTCAGGAATGTTCAGGGTGAAGTGAGAGTATATGCTGGATGAGGTGTCAGGAGGGTGGAAATCACAGAGGCGAGCACAAAAAGTAATATACTGGCTGAAACCGAGGCTCTCTGGAATTTTCCATTATAATATATTCAGTGTAGGAGATTGGGGGGATAACCAGATCTCAGGGAAAATCATGAACATTATTTTCTTTGAAAGCTTTATATTATTATTAAAACCATAGTCCTTCCATGTCATACATAAATTTGACATTTTTTTGGAACAGAGCTGTCATGCAAAACCTATTTCCATACACAGGGATAGATAAGTGAGTACTCACTAGATGACTAACTTTTGTTTCTTATGGGTGCTCATTAAGAATTTTCCACAGCCTGTTGAGCTCCTGTGGGACATTGAGATTTTTAACATTTTTCACGATGATTAAAAAAAAAATACTAGCTGGAACTGAGTTTGCAGGGGGAACATTGAGATTTTTTTCTACACTTTAGTTTCTTCCTCTGGATCAATTCCCAGCGTAAAACCCTAAGGTGAGCAACCCCAGAGACTATGGTGTGCTGAACTGTGACCTCACACCAGCACAGCCTCCTACTTTAATGAAATGTATTCATCACAGAGACAGTTTTACTTTGTTAGTGTTTGAGGAAGAAGTTTGTTTTCATGCTCTGAAGAACAATAAAAAAGGTGCTACGATTGGGGTTAAGAGGATGAATGAGATCTGGGGTTCTTCCCTCGATTTGGGATGCCATCCTTTCCTTAGAGAAAAAAAGAGGTCCAACTCCTTGGTCACACCACATCCCCTTCTGGAGTCATGTTCAGAGTGAAGGAGGGTCTGAAATTCCGTCCTGAGGCAGAAGTAGTCATGGGAGCCCTGATATGTAGGAATGCTCCATCCCACAGAGGGTTTGCTCTCTCTCCCAGTCCACACGGACTAGAAAACAGGCTGTAAAGGAAAGCACGATAGTGAAGCTTGAGTCTCATTTTCAGTAATTTATTGCTTCTAGTAAGATGGCCAAGTACATTCTGTCTCCTGAAATGACAGCACAGGTCCTATAGGAAGCAAAGGGAGTGAATAAGGAGGGGCTACCTGGGCTGGTGGGTGAGTGGCTTCTCTCCTACTGGGTCAGATTCTGATCTGCAGACTGGCTGCCAAGCATGCGGGGGAGCTGAGCTGTGTGTGCTTGGCCTGTGGTCCAGATCTTACTGATGTGGCTTTCATCTTCCTCCAGCAAGTGTCTGGGTGGTTCTGATAAAGTGGTCTTTGCTGCTTTGCTGAGGCTTGGAGCCAATTAACTGTGGTATGTTCTTATTCTCTGGCCTTTAAGGTTTGGAACCACAGTCCAAGGCCTCTCCGATGAGCTGCAGCCCTGTCTTTGTTGACTCCGGCTTCGAGAATCAAAACCCCTGGCTTTGCTGGAGAGAAAAACTGAACCTCAGCAAGAATCTAATCATAGCCTCATTCAGCCTACATCCCAGGTGGCCCCTCCACAATACCAGTCAGCCCACCCAGCAAGCCAGCCCCTTTAACGCTGTGGCCCGAAGACAGGTACTCATGTGGCCCACTCATTCATTCTAGGGCTGCTAATTAGCTGTCTCTCATCCTAAAGTAACTCAGTGGTGTGAACTACCACAACTACTCTTTGGAAACTAATTTCTCTAAAACCGCTTCCTTCTATACACACTCCCCTTATTTTCCTAGGATGATTACAGATGCCAGAATTAAGACAATATCACGTTAATACTGCTCTGGGCAGAGGAGAGATTGTGCTCACTTTTGTACCATGGTCTTATGAAAGCCAGTTGTGTGGCTGGGCCACACCGCCTAGGAGAGCAAAGATCTCTTTGCATTGGCAACCTTAGATTAACCCATAACTTGTCATGTTTCAGACTCTCAGATGTGAGTCAGGGGTTCTGCAGCCTCTGTGAGCCTGACTTAGGTGAGTGGTTTACAGAAGCAGTGGGAGGGAAGGCCAGATAATCTGAACCCTGCAGCACTGTAAATTGTTAGCTGTGAACAATGTGTTTAACTTGATCTCAGATGTGTCATCAGTGAAAGGGAGGTGACATCACAGTCTATGGTGAGCACTGAAGACTCAAGGCAAAATATTTAAATGGTAATCTAGTCAGAAATCAATGTCAGGTTAACCCATATCCACTTGGTGAGGACAAAATTCCTGTTGAATATTTTCATCTCATGTATTAAAATTTCAAAATAAATGCAGGATTAAAATGTGAATGGAAAGGAGGAGGAAACAGACAGACAGGCTCACACACACACACACACACACACACACACACACACACACTAGAGAGAGAGATAGACAGAGACAGAGAGATAGAGGGGGGCCCTCAGAGAGGTTCTGAAAGAAAGTAATGTTGGAATGAAGGCCGCTCTAAGGAAAATCTGCACACCTTTCTGAGACAGCAAGGAAGTGGCTGATATAATGAAAATATCTCATTTGTTAAGAGTACAGCCATAGCCAAAAATAATATACTAAATTTTAAAAATTTCCAGACAACACAAGAGTGTGGGCAAGTTTAGAAGAGAGAACCTGCCTTATCTCACAATCCAAGTTTGTTTTAAAAAATCATTCATGTGACCCACAGGCTTGCAGAATAAAGGATTTGTTCATAAGGAAATCATTATAAAGGGGCATTTTGGCAGCTCTGGAGATAACATGATATCATGAGTTTTTGAGTTAGTAGTGTTGTCTGTAGACAGGGACAAGGTGAGAAATTCGTTTCTGTTTTTCCTCCACCCTGCCCTGATGCCCAAGGAGAACACAACAGGAATTAAATAAGGCCCTTAATCCAGGCTAAAGCTGTTCACCTCAGATCCCCACCCACAGAGAGAAGGGAGAAGGGGGGAGGCTAGAGGGCAGGAGGAAGAAGTCAGTTGCTTAGTGCATAGGTTTTCTGGATGCTGGAACCGGCAGACATCTCCACTGTCCATCTCATCCTTGAAAGAAGGGACAGTACTGTGATCTTGAGCCCTGAACTTCCCAAGGCCATGGCAGATTCTCATAGTAGGAATGTGAATGGAATCAAAGCACTTCTGAAGAGAGGCCAGCAAACCAGTACCCAAACATGTGCTCTGTATCCTTCACCCACATAAGTGGTCAAGTTTTCTCATTTTATACTTTCTAAGTGTTGTAATATGGTGAGAGAGGGAGAGAAAGAGAGAGAGAGACCCTGGCAAGTGGAGCCAGGGGGCTCCAAGGCTGGTGAGGGAGACATGCCACACAGACATGCCAATCAGACATATCGGGCAGCATGGGTGAAAGCCATGGAAAGAGACACATCTTATAGACTGTGCCTGTGTATAAAGCTTTATTAAAGGCAAGGGAAGGAGAAGGGAAAAACAAAAAGAGATAGAAAAGAGACAGGAGGTGGGTGGGAAGTTCATGTGCTCTCTAGAAAGGGGTGAGGGAAGGAGAGAGGAGGAGGAGGAGGGATCTTTTCTTATAGGAAACCTTATAGAATGACGTCAGGATGCTGGGTGGGCCAGGGTATTAGCTGTTTAGTGTCCAGAATTTTAAGAAGTGGGTTAAATGCTAGCACTATGGATGGTCCAATGAGCACATGGTACATGTACAACAGAATTCCCACACATGACCTGGGTGAGCAATTAGTGTGCCTGCACTTGCATGGCAGAGCTGTATCTGCTCCCAGAGTATCAGCAGGACACCATGGACCTAATTTCCCTCCTAGTCCTGGAACCTAGTTGTCACATCATACTACAAAAGGGTTCTAGCAGAGGTAACTGAGTCAGGAACTGAGGTGTAGTTTGTCTAGAAAACTCAATGGGCCACAAGTAACCACAGGCCCCTCTGAGAGAAAAAGACAGACCACCTTTGTGCTTTCCCTAAAGGTGGGAAGCATGTTATAAGGCAGGCATGCAGTACCCCTAGGAATGGGAACCCCCACAGCATGCCTCCAGAGCCTCTATCAGGTACATCCAGCCCTTGGCTCATGGGCTACATGTATTCAAAGATGACTATGAATGTTATCTGACACAGAATCTTAAACTTACTTAAAACACCAATGGGTGTATGTGTGTGTACACATGTGTGAGCATGAGTGCTCATGTGTACATATGTGTGTGGAGGCCTGAGGTTTCCCACCCACACCTTAGGTTTTGAGACACTCTTATCAAACCTGGAGAGCCTGTGGATTAGGCTAGGCTGGCTAGACAGCCCCCCCCCATCCTCCTGTCATCCCATTACAAGAATTATAGGTATTCATAGCCAGACTCTACTTTTATGTGAATAGTAAGTATCAGTCACAGGACCTTGTGTGCATACCAAAAAAAAAAAAAAACCCTTCGTTGACTAAGTCATCTTCCTAGCCCTTTGATATATTTTTGGAACTTAATTCTGTATTCTACAGAGTGACCTTGTATATAATAATATTGTATCAAAATGTCAAAAGGTGGGAAACCCTGCACAGGGTGAAGCTGGACATATTTGCTTCAGAACTGTAAGATAATAAATGTGTGCTGGGTTTTGTTTTGGTTTTAGATTTTTTTATTTATGTACATGAGTACTCTGTATGAATGTTCCACTGATTGCCAGCAGAGGGCATTGGATCACATTATAGATGGTTGTGAGCCACCATGTGGTTGCTGGGTATTGAACTCAGGACTTCTGGAAGAACAGCCAGTGCTCTTAATCTCTGAGCCACCTTTCCAGCCCAAGTGTGTACTGTTTTAAGCAACAACAACAAAGTAATTTTTTCATTTAATAAACATTCGATAAATTTCTGTTGAATGTTGCCCAGATTCCAGGCTCAGCAGGTACTAGGATGCACCTGAGAAGGAAATGGCTGTGGTCTACATCATGAGCACATATCACATTGTACACAGAATGTGTACATATATGTTCTCAGTCCCTTTCCTCCAGGTAAAGAAAAGGATGTCCTCATTGTGGTGGTCTGAAGAAAAATGCTCCCCAAAGGGAAGGGCACTATTAAGATGCCTTGTTGGAGGAAGTGTGTCACTGTGGGGGCAGGCTTTCAGATTGAGGTCTTTTGCTCAAGCTTTTCTCAGGGAGAAACTTCCTGCTGCTTGCAAGATATAATGCTGTCAGCTCCAGCATCATAATCTGCCTGTCTGCCACCATGCTCCCCATCATGATAATAGACTGAACCTCTGAAAGGATAAGGAGTCATCTCAATGAGATTAAAAAAAAAAAAAAAAAAAAGAGGGGCTATGGTCATGGTCATGGTATCTCATCACAGCAATAGAAACCCTAACTAAGACAGAAGCTGGTATCCAAAGTGAAGTTTTACTATAACAGACATGACCATGTTTTGAGGAGGGTTGTGGAAGGGCTTTGGAACTTTGGGGCTAGAAGAGCCGCTGGGTGTTAAGAGCTCTGAGGGATGTTCTGTGGGAGCTTGGAAGATAGGAATGTTGAGAGCAGTGCAGAGGATGGAGGCCTGGCTTGTGAGGTTTCAGAGGGAAGTTTAAAGTCTCTGTCAGGGCCATTTGTTATTTTGAATTAGGAAGCCATGGTTCTGGTTAGCTGGGGCTGAAGAGTCAGCTGTAATTACAAGATACTAGAATCACTAAATTGAAATTTTGCTTTACTGGAATACGTAATTCTGGACAGCTGGAGCTAAGAAATTAGAGGTGATTAAGAAGAGACCAGCATCACAGAGGTGGAATCTTCTGGGAAGTGTTTCCTGAGAGCACAGAGAAGCTGTGTTCCTGAGGCCACCAAGGTTGTACCTTATGCTGGCAGCCAGAATTGGTAGTATAAGCATCACCAGTTTTGCAAGCATGAAGGAGTCATGGAAAGCAGCTGAGGCTTGGCACTGTGAGAGGCCAGGGAAGGCCATTGGTGAAGTTGTGGCAGTTGAAGGCCCAGGACTGAGGGGTCATACAAAGAAGTTGAGGCTTGGCATCATGAAGAGTGCCTGTGAGAGGCTATTTGGTCAAGTGAAGCTCAGTTGCAACAAGAGTTCCCAGCATTTTTGAAATGCCAGTACTATGGTAAGACCACCAAGAACAGCAGCAGTGGAGTGGACCCAGCTGGAGCCCAGAAGATGAACTGTGTGTTCTGCAGAGGGTAGGGCCAGAGAAGAGACCCAAGCCCTTTGGAGGAGCCCAGAAGATCGTGAGTAAGTCCCTGATAGTTGGACATTGAGTGATTTATAATGTGAAAGTTTCATTTTGCTTGGTTCAGACTGTGATGGAGTGCTGGTTCTTTCTGCTTGAAGAAGGTATTTGATTTTGATTTTTAAAAGAGCTCACAGATGGAAGACAAATTTTGTAAAGAAATTGGATATTTTAAGAGGTTGAAATTTTTAAAGACTGAATTTGTAAAGACTGTGGACTTTTGAACTTATTTATGATTTTAATGTGAGATCTTGGGTTTGAATAAGAAAGGAATGAATGTGGCCCTAGTAGTGATGGGTTTTGGTGTCAAGTTGACAAGGGGTAGATTGTACTGGCTGGTTGTGTATTTCAACTTGATACAAGCTAGAGTCAATAGAGGAAAAAGCCTGAGTTGAGGAAATGCTGCCATAAGATCTAGCTGTCAGGCATTTTCTCAATTAGTGACTTGTGGGGGATGGTCCAGCCCATGGTGGGTGGTGTGCCAATCCTGGGCTGCTGGTTTGGGGCTCTATAAGAAGGTGGGCTGAGCAAGAAGCCTCTGCATTAGCTCCTGCCTCTGGGATCCTGCCCTGTTTGAGTTCCTGGCCTGACTTCCTTCAGTGATGAACAGCAAGGCTGAAGTATAAGTTCTCCTTTCCTCCCTAACTTGCTTTGGTCATAGTGCTTGGTTGCAGTAACAGAAATACTAAGACTCTTATCCTATATAGTCCCTGGCCCACGTAGCATCACAAGGAGAATAACATCCTGCATTGGAACAGATGGTACATAAGCCCCGGGAAGATGGGGCCTGGGTGGTCCATGAGCAGGAGACATGTCAGACTCATCAAAGGACCTTTCCACAGGTGGCTCAAGCTGCCTCCTTCCTCCATGTGACTCCTTGTTTAAGTACAGACTCCACATGAGAGCTTTGGGCTCTTTGTCAACATTCCTGGGGCTTAGGACCTCTGGGTTTCCTAATAAACACTATAACCCTGTACAAGCATGCCTGTCTTCTCCTGGGTTCAGCCTCAGAGGATGTTAAAGAACCTCTTAATCATTCCTGACAAGCTAGACTCAGCCACCCATCCTCAACACAGCAGTTAGACAAGTTATAGTGAAAGACAGAGAGAGATGTAGTCAATGTGGCCACATTGAGAAGAGGAACACATACAGAGGCCCAGTGACTCAGTCCTCGGCCTAAGTCCAACATCCTGGTTCTGACAGGAGGATGAGGTTGAAGGGGAGCAAGTAGTTTAGTCAAAGTGCTTAGCATTGGCCCATCACTGTCTCAGCTCCATTCTCTCCCATGTAGTCTGACATGTTGTCAGAAGTGTGTGAAAACTCTTCCTGAGAGACAAACTGTGCCTCAATCTGGCATCAGACTTCTTTCTTTTCCTTCTCCCAGCATGAGATTCCTGAGGAAATTCCAGCTTCTTGGGAGCCATTGTTTCAGCTGATAGTTAAAGGGCAAAATGTCTGCCTTCAGGAAGTCTCTGTTCTGCCATGAACAAATTTCCATTCTTTGTTTTTATCCCTCAATCTTTAAAAAATTTTAACATTTATCAATATATTTATATGTTTATTTAGTGTGTGTGTGCATTCATGTGTGCATGCTAAGGAGTATGTGTAGAGGTCAGAGAGCAACTTGGTTTCTGGGGATTGAACTCAAGTGTCATTCTTAGTGACAAGTGTCCTTACCCACTGAACCATTTCAGTCTTGAGGGATTTGGTGTGAAATCTGAAACATCACAAACAATACAATCAGGAAGCGACATTAGAACACATTCAATTACTGTCAGGTGACCAGGTGTAAGAACCACCTCTCCATGAGTCTTGGATTTAGTTAAATTTGGAAGGCCTAGCACAAATGACGCAGTTTTGGTGGTTGGCTCTGAGATAGACACACAGGCTGGCCTCAATCTTACCAATCTCCTGTGTCAGCCTCTCAGCTGCTAGATTTGGAAGCAAGCAAGCAAGCATCAGCATGCTCGAAGTGGCTTTGATTCAGAAATTTTCCTGTCATACCTCTGAAAAGTCTTCTCTAAAGATATTGTTGACCATCTGCCTTGTGGTTTTATATCAGTTTCTTGTCATTAGGACAGTTCTGGTTAGTCTGATCTTACCCTAAGTAGTGTGTGTGTGTGTGTGTGTGTGTGTGTGTGTGTGTGTGTGCATGCGCGCGCACATGTGTGTTTATGCATGTGCATATTCCTGTGTGTATGTGTGTATACATAAATGCATATACATGTGTTCATGCATGTGCATGTTCCTGTGTGTGTATGTATATACATATTCCTGTGTGTGTGTGTGTATGAGCATGTTCCTGTATGTCTCTGTGTGTGTATGTGCATGCACGTGTGTGTTCATGCATGTGCATATTCCCATGTGTGTGTGTGTGTTTGTGTGTGTCAGGGATGTGACAGGATGTCAAGGAGTTAGTACCAATAAAACCTTCTTGTCCTCCTTTGATCTCAGCACTGGGGAGGCAGAGGCATGTGGATCTGTGTGAGCTCGAGGCCAGCCTGGTCTACAAAATGAGTTCTAGGACAGCTAGAGTTACACAGAGAAACCCTGTCTTTAAAAATATGTATTATATTAATATATCACTATATAATATATTAGCATTACAAATTTTTACACAAGGCATAAAGTTCACATGCAAATGTCTACACATTTTTAGTCACAGATTCATAGGATTAAATGTACTAAAGTCACCTGGAAACGGTTGTTTATAAAATAGTCATTTAAAAGCTTTACTATAAACAGATACTTAAAGGAAATCTGACTCTATTTAGACACAGTTCTTTTTTTTAAATAAATGCTTTTTTATTTATTCATTTTACATCCTGGCCGTAGTTTCCCTTCCCTTCTCCCCTCTCCTCCCAGTCCTTCCTGCCTACCCTCTCTGCCCTCGCCCAGTCCCCTCTTTCTGTTTCTGTTCAGGAAAGGGCAGGTCTCCCATAAGGATCAACAAAACATGGCATATCAAGTGCAGTAAGACTAAGCCCCTCCCCTTGTGTTAAGGCTGGACAAGGTGACCCACTATGAGGAGTAGGGTCCCAAAAGCCAGTAAACATCAGAGACAGCTACTGTTAGACCATGCTACACAACTGTCACATATTTGCAGAGTGCCTAGCTCAGTCCCATGCTGGCTCCCTGTAAGACACAATTCTTAAGATGTTAAAAGTATCACAAGCCCAGAAAGAGAGGCATGGGATGTACTCACTCATAAGTGGATTTTAGGCAAAAAGCAAAGAATACTCAGGCTGCAAACCACAGCCCCTGCACAGCTTGGGATCAGAAGGAACTTAAGAGAGACATCCAGAGATTCCCCTAGGAAGAGAAAATAGAGAAGATCACCGAAGTAAATGGGGTCATAACAGGCTGCAACCAAGAAGAGTTGGGAACAAATCTTGAAAGGAGGAGATGGTTGAATGAGAGAAGCAAAGAGGGAGATAGGGGGAGATGGATATCTCAACAGAGGAAGCCAATGTGGGGTTGGAAAGAGACTGGGTGCTAGAGAAACCTCCAAGAACTCGCAGGATGTCCCTGGCTAGGTTTCCAACCAATAGTGGAGGGGGTGCCTAAACAGGACTTCCCCTTTAATCAAATGAATAACCACCCTAAGTGTCATCACAGAACCTACATTCAACAAAGAATAGAGGTGAAGGCAGAGATCCATAGCTGAGCACTGGGCAGAGCTCTTGGTCCAGCTGAGGGCAGAGCGGGAGTGGGGGGGAGTCTGTATGAGCAAGGGGATAGGGATTATGAGGGAAAGTCCCCAGTGATGGCTAGCTGGAGCTCTGGGGAACTCACTGAATCAAGAATAGCTGCTGGAGATCCATCGGGAAAAGGAGTTAGACCCTCTAAGGGTAGGCAACTATCAACGAGCATGGGCAGTAATGTGGAGCCTTGAGGGGTGGGATCAGACTGTGTTCTTGTTCGTGGTATGGCACCTTGGAGCCCATTCCCTGTAGAGGAACATCTAATCCAGTCTTGACCTTGGGATGAAGAAATCAGACTTGCCTGGAGTGGATGTGCCATGCTGAGCTGACCCACCTTGAGACTTCTTGCCCTTTTGGGGGAGGGGATGGGTAGATGGAGAGAGGTAAGGCTGAAGTCTGACTGGGAAGGATTGGGAGGGGGGAAGGGAAGGGGAGCAGGGGTATACATAGATTTAAAAAATGACATTTTTTATAAAAAATAATAAAAAGTTAAAAGTTCAACATAATAGGAAAAGAAAATATTGTCTTAGTAAAACATAAACACCTGATAACTAAATTGATACTGAAACAGCTAATCTTATAGCATTATTTACAACAAAATATACCATTTATCTGAAATGAATTAACCCTTCTCAATAGTGACAAAATATATGTATATGTCATATGAGACAAAGCCCAGGAACCATAAAAGTATTTCTACATATAAGCATTCATAAAATTAATCTTTTAAATTTGTTTGCCTTTAAAATGAAATTTTAGAAATTTTCTGAGCTTTAACAAAAGCAGAGTTTAACACTCTAATTGCTCTTTAAATTTACAAAGTGAGTTGCTCATATTATAATCCTATAACAAAATTTTTATCAGCCTCAGTTTCCAGAATTTATATGGAAAGTACCAGATACAAACCATTCCAACAACCTCAAAATTAACATTTCAACATTTCTACATTTTAGTTAGGTCTGAGATATATAAGTATATATATATATATATATATATATGTGTGTGTGTATATGTGTATTATATATGTATATGTACATATATATAATGAAAGACATACAATTACAATATAAATTATGTATATATAATTATATAGTTTTTTCTTAGTCCTAAATTCTATAGTTAATTTTTAAATTCTCGTATTTTAATTAACCTCTTTTTCAATGGAAAAAACATCAGCAATAACTCCTATATATAATGTTGCCCAAAAATTGTACCCCAAATACTCATATTCATACAGAAATATACATTTTAAATTATACATGCCAGGGATAGTGCTTTTCACCTTATAAAAATTCAAAATAATTTAAAAGTATAGCCAGAGATTTATTATTTAGTTACTTCCAGGAACACTGGATATAGATTGAGGGTTTTTTAGATACAAAATGACACCAAAATAATTACATTAAATCATCATACATTTATAAAAGACTAGTCATCTAGAATTCTCCCTAGTGAGCACCAAGACAGTACAGACTTCATATTCCCCATGGTTACATGGTCACAAAAGAGAGCTCTCTCAACTTTATTTCCTGTCTCAAAGATTCAACAAAATCCCTGTCGCTCAGCTGAGTCCCAAAAGACCAACACAATTAAACTTTCTCTGTCATTCAAGATGTGACCAAATAGTTCAACATGACTCCAGATTTGCTCAAGAAGCTTCCAAATTGACAAAGCCAGTCACATCAATAGTAAAATGCCCAGATCTTTCAACAGAACCTCAGAAGCTCAGAATACACCAAAAGACAATCAATAATGGGGGTTGTCAAAGTGATTCAAAGTGAAGAGCTCAAAAGAGCCTCAAACTAAAAGGAAGGCAGAGTTCAAAGGTCACCTCTCACAGAGGCACCCACCAAGCAGGGGTGTAAATTGGCTGGAGCTGGCTGAGGTGGGACATAGTAAAAGTGACCCAAGCAGCTGTGAGAACTTTTTGATTTTTCTATTCTGGGTCAACTTGCTACAAGGAGCGTGTCTTCTCTCCTGACTGGCTCACCAAAGCTTTCCTTGGTGTTCTTAGTCTCAAAGACTGGAAGCCCTAACAAACTAGACTCAGCCATGCATCCTCAATACAGATTACATGGACAGGGAGTAGTGAGGTGCAAAGAATGGAAAGTGATTGGATGTGACCACATTAGGAAGAGAAGCAAATAAAGAGTTCAGTGTCCCACTGCCCCCAACGCCCGCTCCCGAGTCCATCTTGAGTCTTCTGACATAAGGTTTAGCTTTAAACAGAGAGCAAAAGCAATACTCATCTAAGCAGTTCTGGGAAGGGTGTGTTCCGGCCCATCCTTGGTGAATTGTTGTCTTGGCTCTAGATGCTCCTGCAAGGTATTCTAAGAACTTGTTGGAATTGTTTGAAATCTCTGCTGAGAGATAAACTCCTCCTCTAGCTAAACACAGGCTTCATCCTTTCCTTCTCCCAGCTTGGGATTCCTGGAGAAATTCTAATTCCTCGGGGATCAAGGTTTCAAAAATCCAATAGACCAACTATGTGCCATAGACTTCAGAGGGAGTGTCTATATCTTTGCTCCTGTCCAAACAGGTACAAGGAAAAACAACACGGACACTCCTGTGGGGATATTTTCAAACATATTAAAAACAGTTGGAGACATCAGAGGTCAGATCCACCTCCTCCAGTCTTTGTTTGTTTGGTTGGTTTTGTTTCTTCCAGACAGAGTTTTCTGTATAACAGTCCTGGCTGTCCTGGAACTTGCTTTGAAAACCAGACTGGCTTTGAACTCACAGAGATTCTCTTGCCTCTGCTTCCCAAGTGCTGGGACTAACAGTGTGAGCCATGGTTTCTTCTGCCTTCTCTGTCTTTCTATGCCTACCTTAAATACTTTCTCTGCTCAGTTAAGGCATGGCACCACCACTGCCTGCCTGGGAGCCTGGAACTCCTTCTGTAAACTAAGATGACCTGAACTAAGATTGGATTAAGGGCATAGGTCGCCATTCCCAGGATATTCCCTGTGCTGGGATTAAAGGTGTGAGTTACCACTGTCTGATCCTCCTAGACTGACTGTGGGTAGATCCCTCTGATAGCTCCAAATGTGTTTAATATGTTTGAAAATACCTCCCCACACACCCCTCCCCAAGTCTGTATAAGGCAGACCCTAGCCTAGGGTCCAGGATGTTATATGAGATGCACACAGCACAGCCTAGAAGTCCAGTGATGTGGTAGGAAGAAGACAGTCACAGAGCAAGTATATGGGTTTTAGACCTGGGACGTTATTTAAAAAGTAGAAACACTAGCCTTCACTACCACTGATTTCAGCTCTATGATCAAAAACCCCAGCCATGGAAATTACTGCACATAAGGAATCGCCTATTACACACTATGCAGGACACATGCCAAGGGACACTGAACACTCTCATAGGCCAAAGTATGTGATGATCCTTGACAGGGGACCTCCTATCTATCAGTAAAGGAACCATATGAATGCCTGCAGTAAAAACAGACATTCCCAGTTCTGCAGACTTCATGGGCTCAGGATAATTCTGAAGACAGTAAGGCATCATTGGAGATGCTAAGACCTTATCTCCATGGTAAATGGAGGGAGGGACAAACTGTTGAGAGAAGCATCACAGCCGGTAGCACAGGAGAGGAAGGACAGGCCTCACACCCCATAGGAACAGCAGAGGATGTGCTAACATAGGGCTTCTGCCCAATGGACCACACTACAGACAAGACATGGGACCCACACCAGGTACAGAGACAAGAGTTGAGGCTCCACGTAGTTAGCAAACTCCAGGCCTAGAGAGTCAGGGATAAGAGTCATAAGAACAATCCTGAAGCCCCTAAGCAAGAACAGTGAGGAGGGGCAGAGGGCAGCCAGGAGCCTAGCCTGCTACCTGGGCTTCTTAGTCCCACCTCATTTCCGCTGCCGATGTAGAATCAAGGTGGTAAAAGATCCTTGTGTTTGTCTTTACAATTATTTTCTGAGAAGTCCCTAAACACGATATTATTACATTATGTTGTGACATCTGGGATTGGTTTAAGATAGCCCGGAGGAAGGGGTGTGTGTGTGGAGAGTGCTAGCATGACAGTGGAGGTGAGATGTGGGGGCCATTGTGTGTGGGGGGGGGCTGTTTTCTTTCCTGACACTCTGGTTACAGACTAGCAAGCTGCCGGGGCTGGGAGTCCAGCCTCTGGTTCCCAGGCTCCATGTACAAAGTGTCCTTGGGCCAAAAGACCAGTGCGTGGTCTTTTTTATGACTGTGAGGGAGCAGCAGTGGGGTCCCCTGTAGGGATTTCTTTGTGCATTGACACATTCTCAGGCACACACTCTGTCTTCCTCCCCTAATCTTCATTGTCCTCTTCTATGAAAGGAATGTCATCAGTTCCCTAACCATGACTTGCAGTTTTAGGAGGCACTCCAGAGTACATGATACACTTCAAACAGCTGTCTTGGAGATCTTAGACTGTACCTGACCCCCCCCCCCCCGTCTCTCCTTAGGCAAGTGTCCCATGCTCAGTCACAAAATAGGACAAAGCTGTCCTGTGGCAGGGGCCATTGACTAAACATCTGGGACACACACACATGTTCACAAAGAAGGTAGCTTCTTAGAACCCCACGTTGCATCCTGGGAAAAGCAGAGAAAAGCTAGGCAAGAACACCTTCTGCCAACATTCCAGTTCTGCTATGACTGAGTATCTGTTCTCAACTGGGGAAGGAAGAGAAAGCATCCAGCAGCCATCTTGCCTTGCAGGGTTCTACAACAACACAACTCCCATATTCTTCAACACAAGCACACCTGAGCCTAGAGACCGAGCCCTCTTAAGATATAAAGGTCAAGTCCACAGTGTCAAACAAATGAGAAACTTTGCCATTGTCCTTCTTCCTCTGACAAGACCACCCTGCTTCCTTCTGTAATATCTCACAGTGTCACAGATGTCAACAGCCCCTGAACTTACATTCCCTTTGTTAGTTTATCCCCAAGTCTCAGAAACAGAAAGAAGAATCCAAATCCGAGACCTCGGTCATAATTCAGCTCTTGAGTTTTGCAGCCCTGATAGACAAATATAACCTCATATACACACACTCTGTGCAGCCTGGCCTAATGCCAGCCTTGCTGAGTCAGGACAGCATGTGGTAGGGCTGGCACATGGCCAAGGGCAGACCGAGGTGCCCTCCTGAGGCAGGGCTGGAGAACTGGCTGTCAGAATGTAAGAGTGGGAGTCCCGGAGAAGTCAAGGTCACAATGATCTGTCCTGCAGCGTCCCCAGTGTGTGCCTGTTATCAAAGCTACTATAACTTATGTCCTAGCCCTGCCACTGAACTGACCAGGGTACATCAAAACCTTGGTTGGTAACAAATAAGAGCCAGACACAATGACTTCTGGAAATATGGAATTCATTTCTCAGCATCTTTTCAAGGTTACCAGCCCCATGTGGTCACCCTGACCCACTCCTTGAGTCTTATTGCTCTCCTGTTTTATTCAGGGACACTTCTCAGTAGTGCTGGAGGATATGAACTTCTCTGAGGAGTTGGGCAAGCCCACAGATCAGCCTTCAACCCATAGCTCCTGTTCCTGCCACTGTGTGAGAACTTAGGTGCTGGTAACACCAAGGAGAAGCAAGAAGTGCCAGTTCCAGATCAAACAACGCTATATTCAATTGCCTGCCACTCTCCCTGGTTACAAATTCTGACTGTTTAAGAACCAAATATATGATGGATGTGCAATTTTCATTATTGGCCAGATCTGGTCCTATTGAGCCCCAAGATAGCATACCTGTGTCCTTCATTTTATAAGTTGCAGGAATCAGGAATGACAAGGAACATTCTGCCTCAAATGGATGTAAGAATGCTGTGGCACAAGGCCACCTTTGTCTTAGAGAAAGGTCTCAGAAGAAGAAATTCCACACAGGGAACTAGACCTAGATGACACACTCCATCTATCAAGGGCGAATGATAAGCTGCACTTAGAAATCTACTGATGTCTGTCTTCTATCCCTGCCTGGGATGAGAGTTCCATTATACATTGCAGATGTGATGGATGATACATCCTAAGAATGTGATTGTCATGTGATGTCAAGTAAACTTATGCTAGATTTTGGATGCAGCCCTTTCAATGCCTGCCCCTAGCTTCCAATAGCAATTTTAACAGAAATCCCTGATTCTCTATAAAGAGCAAATCCAAAACGGGCTCTTTGGGGACATGAGTGGTCTCCAGGGTTATTTCTGTGTTCACCTGTATTGAATTTATCATGTAAATGAGTGAGTATATTTTGAAATTTGTATATTAAGGCTTGTGGTTGGGTTGGAGAGGTGACTGAGTGGTTAACAACACTGGCTGCTCCTCCAAAAGACCCTGTTTGGATTCTCAGCACCACATGGAGACTTACAACCAGTCCTGGGGGTCTGTTGCCTTCTTCTGACCTCTGTTGGCACTAGGCATACATGTGGTATACAGACATAGATGCAGGTAAAACACCCATATACAAAATAAAATTTAAAAGCAGAATTTGTGGTTAAGAAATTTGTTCTGAGATGTTCTCTTGTCTGGAATTAATGCTTCTGTCACAGAGAACACTCAACGTTGTGAAAAGTTCTCCAAAATACTGTGTGGCAAGGCCAATGGCCTCTTAGGTAGAGTGGCATTCATGGCTGTTTGGAAACTATCCCTGACTGAGAAAACCAGTCAGGAAGCATGCCCCAGAGGACATTTGTCATCTGGCAGGTACCCTTGTTCACCTTGCTACTTGCTACAAATACTTGCTGACTTTAAGTTACACATTAACCCACAGAGCTTTTCCAGTAAAGAGGCACTCAATGTTTGTTCACAGGAGTCAATAAGCCTACAGGCCATGTCTCTATACATCCAATGTCATTGAAGGACAGCGACTCCTTTTGTGCCTGGCCCAGTGATCTGGCTCTCATGTTTCTTTGTGACTCTGCAGAACAGCTATTCCTTCCTTAAATCACTTCTGGAACCAGTTATTTCTGCTTTCTGCCTCCTTTATTGACTTCCATACCTGTTCATGCTGTGTGGAAGAATATCATAAAGCTTAAATATTAGAAAGAGGCACTTTTATTCCTGAGAAAGAAAGCATACCAAGACATGGCAACTCCAGGGCAATAGCACCCAGAGGACCATCTAGATCCATCCCAGCCACCTGCCCCCAGGAAACATAGTTATGGATCCAAGCTTAGAGGTCAGCAACAAAGGCCAGCACCCATAAATCCGAGCTCACCAGCCCATTACTAACCCTCAGTGCTTCAGGCTGACACCTCACAACAAGGTCCTTGCAGATATAATTAGTTAAAGTGAACTCACACTCAGGTAAAGTGGGCACTGTTCCAGATGCAACTAGTTAACATGAGCTCACACTCATATAGAATGGGCACTGATCCCATAGGACTCTTTCTTTAGGAAGAAGAGACAGGTATAGGCACAGCACTCATACAAAAAGAGGCAGAGACCACGTGTACATCTAGAAACACAGAGACACATGTCAGAAGAAGCTGGAGAGACAGAAAACCTCCTGGGAGAGGCAGGCTTTCTTGAACTTAGGATCTGGGGAATGACAGGAATGACAGAATGAATTTCTACTGTTTTAAGATCCCCGATAAATGATCACTTGGCTGCCCCAGGACATTGGCATACACAGAACCTATACCCTCAAGGGGATATAGATCTAGCTAGCATAGCTGGGCCAACCTTAGCAGCCTAGAGCTGACTGTCCATTCTAGAAGGTTAAAAAAAAAAGTTACATGAAAGTAAGCTGTGTCAGTTCCAAAGATGTGTACAATTGCTGTAAATGCCTTGGAAACTCTCCAAAATAATGTTTGTAGGCCTCTTTCCGGCTCTGCAGGGAACCAGGTTCCTTTTTCTAAATCAATGAATGCAAAGCTCATCAGTTTAACACGAGACATCAGCAAACCACAGCCCATGACAGGAGATGTCCACTACAGTGTGACTGCTTGCCTTTTGACTGTTCTGCATACACTTTTCCTCAGTGTTCATAACTCAGGCCTTGGTCCCTGTGGGCACTGGCTTTATTAGTCAGGCCCAGGTCAAGCCAGGATGGCCTCCAGCCGACCATGAAGGATATTTCACACTCAGCACATCTCCAAACAGTGCAAGTGCCATTGGCTCTGAATCCTTCCCCAGAGGACAAGATGGACAAACACATGGACATGGACCTCACACCCTGTGGACATCCCTTTCTTCCAGATCACAAGGGCAGAGCTGAGCACAGCTGCCCGTCTTCCCTTCCCAATCAGAGAGAGATCTCTGGGCCAGGGCCTGTGTGTATTCTTTGTAATTCTGTCATATATTTCTGTTATGCAAACTGTAAATAAAAAGCTGCCCTTTAGGCCAATGGACTACGGAAGGACACCTTCACCTGGGGCTCTTGTCCCAGGGACCCACAAGTGACTTGATCACTATGCTGGAGCCCAGAATTCCTATTCCTTAATGCTTTGGCCAGAAAAGCCAGAATAGCTTCCAAATCTCACCTTGGGAACTACACAACTCACCTTGGTCTTTTTCATGGATGATTTTCTTTCCTACCAGATGAGTCTTCAAAGACCTCTAAGGACCACTACAGCAGGAGAACAAGGCAGTCACTCACTCTCCATCACCACTAGCTCTTTCAGTCCAAGACCACAGTCACACCAGTCACTGAGTGCTAGAGAGCCATGGGCAGGCATCTCCTTTGAGTTTCTGTAGGTTACTGGGTAACCCCTCTCTGCTTCTATAATAACTAACATGCCCCTGTTGCTATAAAAGTCTCTTCCTACAGTAGACAAAGCTCACTGTCAGAGCCTCCCAGGTCTTTTTAAATTAAAATAAAATACACAGTCATTAGGAAAAAAAAATCAGATATAGGCATGTGAAAACGTCATGATAGGTCACTTTCCTCTCCCTGGTAATGTAGGTGCAACATAAAGTCTGGTAGTCATAGCTCGGCTCCCCAAAGGGACACCTGGGACAGTTGTCCCTTGCACTTGGAGCTACACATGAAACTCCATAACCTTAGATACTACTTTTCCTGTCTTGGGTCTCTGCCTGGAGAACAACAACCACCAGCCCTTGTTATCAGAAACCTGCAATCAATGTCTCTGTGTTGAAGGTGCACCGTGGGTGAGTCCCTCAGGAAGCTCTGAGCATGACACACCTGATGTTGGGGAACCTCTACAGGGTGGCCCATACATCCTGAGCTATCCTGTGTGTTCCACACCTCTCTTGGACTCCTACCTGTTGCTGTCTGCCCCTCCACTTCTTGCTAAGGGCTCTGCCTGCTGCTCTGCCTCAGCCCCAGCCAGGCTGTGTTTGTTATGTTCCTCTGCTGAGGCCATCTAAGGTAACCATTTTCTTGTATCCATCCTCAGGTCGCCTTTGGCCTCTGTTTACAATAATCTGAAGGAATGACCAATGCACGTAGCTGTTATTTAATATTCCATTTCTTTTGGCCACACCCTTCTCGACTCTGTAGATCAGGAGATCTTGACATTTGCTTTCACCATCCCATTTACTCCATCTTGTACCAGGTCTCCAGACCTGCTTGTCCTTGCAGCCAGCTGGGCTTGTCAGGCTACCCTCCTCCAACTAGCTTGTGCTGGCTCTTCCTGAGACACACAACTCCTAAGGTTTCTACTGTCTTAGTACGGACCACTGATGCAAAGTATTACAGACCATGTGGTTGGAATGTCATTCTTATGGGATGGAAATCAACTGTCAGGAAGACAGGAAATCAGGTGTGGAGGCTTCCCGAAACAGCGGGACTGAGTTAAAAGGCAGATAGTTCCCATGTGACAGAGAAGGGTGACTCAGATCTCCTGCCTCTTCTTATACAGTATTGATCCCATCAGGTACTCCACCCTCATGACCTACACTTAACCCCAGTCCACTCTGGTGGCCCACCAATGGCTCTATCAAACTGAGTAACAATTGAATATAAGCATTCTAAGAATACACATATCCATTGCATAGCACCATTTTTGCTAGCCTGGAGCATGGGTATTTTCCTGAGCAGATCAGTACCTAGTATCATAGACCCTGTGCTGATGATGGTGACAGGCTGGGGAAGGACTAGGGAGTGAGTGAGCATAGTGTCTCCCATTTCTACACACCAAGGGGTTCATACTCAATATCTCCTTTAATTACCGCACTGTACCCTAAACAAGAGCATGTCTTACACCTTTCTTCACTTAAGGGAATTTGGGTGTGAAAATCGGAAATGGCTTTCAAAAGTCTCAGCAGTCAACAGTGGACAAGATGGATAAATAGATCCCACTAGGGCCAGAACACCCCGCTTCTGCCTCATTCTTTGTGATCTCAAAAACACATGGCCCAGGACCCAGGTCCAGGGCTGAGACTGTGCATGAAAAACCACCATCAATCAGGCTACAGCACGCAGCTTTGCTTGGAAGATAAATGTTTCCTGTTGGAAAAATCACTATGATATTCCATAAGGACACTTGTATATGGATATTTGGCTGGAAAATCTCTATTAAATGTCAGGATATAAATGAGGCTTCAGGAAGACAGGAGTGAGCAGAGGCATCTTGGTTCTGGGGCCAAAATCTAGAATTCTAATGCTGAGAAAGCAGAATACAATGGTACTTAGAGCAGCTGAGCCATTCTTCACAAGGACTTTGACCTTAGAGTGACTAGACCACCTTCATTCATTCATAAAGGTTAGCATCGTATTACAGCTTAGTCATTGCATGCACACAAGCAGATATAGTGGAAATGGGAGATTTCTGCCCACTGAAGATAGGTCCCGAGGCTCTATAGGTCCCGAGGCTCTCCATTCTGAACCATTAAAAATCTACTAGTTCAGGGACTGCAGAGATGGCTCAGTAGTTTAAAAGGCTGTCTGCTCTTACAGAGAACTAAGGTTCAATTCCCAGTACCCACATGCTGATTCACAAGCATCTGTAATTCCAGTTCCAAGAGATCTGATGCCATCTTCTGTCTTCTCTGAGCACCAGATATATGACACAGAGACACACTCACACACATAAAATAAAATAAAATTATTTTTTTAAAGTCTGGTTAGTAAAACAATGAATTAATTTCTATAATAGGTAGCAAAGCAAGGCTGGAAAATGTTCTTCATTAAAATATGACTGGGGATGTTTGCTTCTGGACAGGGCAGACTCTCAGGGTCTAGACCTACCTTGAGGTAATTAACAATAGACAATTATAGGAAAGGACAGTTTTTGAGGAATTGGGCACTGGGTGACAGAAGAGAGTGTGCCCTGAGAAAAAAATGACACAATAAAGGTGAAACTCTCCACCATGGCCTGGAGATAGAGAACATCTCTGTGCCTCTACAGAAGCCAAATGTACCTGTGAAACCACACCCACAATCCAGGCTCTTCATGGCATCTCTGTAATTGAGGGCAATCACTTAACTAAATAACACCAATTCTTCATAAAACTGAAGGAGTAAACACTGATTCTATGGGGCCAGAACTCATCGGTCATCCTACCAGATAAACAAAATAAGTGAAACCAGCAGAGAGATCACCTCACAATAGTTCTTATCAACAAAGTAATGATAATAAGACAATTCATCAGAACCAAGTGGGGCCATCCCAGCAATGTAGGGTTCATTCAACATTTCATCAATGAGGCCATTCACAATTTAAAGAAGACAAAAAGAACTGGCCTGCTCACCTCACTGCATATAGAAGAAACATTTAATTCATGTCAATATCCATCACAATATTTGGTTGTGAGCCTTTAATGGCTGGGTCATCTCTACAGCCCCACTCCTCATTTAGAAAGGTAGATTCACAGAAAACTCAGAATAAACAGGAACTTTCTCAACCTTAAGGGCGTCTGTAAGAAATATACAGCCAGCGCCACACTGAAGGATGAAGGACTGAGATGCCCTCTATCATCTCTGCATTGCAACAAAGGTCACTAGGTGGTATGATGAGCCAAGAAAAGAATAAAAGCGTGTTGCAAAGGAGGAAATTGAAGGCTTTATCTCTACAAACAATGTGATTGATCACCTCTGCAAAACTTCCTAACGAGCCTACAGAAAAACAGCACCTACACTTTAACAGAGCTGAAGTTCTGTGATGCAAGATAAACATACACGAATTAAATGTTTAAGTAATCAGAAATTGAAATCAGAAACAAACAAGCAGAACAAAAAAATCCTTAGTGAGATGGAAAAATGTCTGAGAGATTAAGAACCCTGGCTGTTCCTGCCAGGGCTCAATTCCCAGCATTTATATAGCAGCTCGAAAGCATCTTTAGCTCTAGCTCCAGGGGTCTGGCACTCTCTTCTGGCCTCTCTGGGCACCAGACATACAGGGAGTACACAGACACACATTCATATACATAAAAATTAATTAATTAAGTTTTGAAAATCCACTCTAGGCATGGCGGCACACAGCTGTAATGCCAGAACTGGGGATACCAGAAGGACCAAGTGTGAGATCAGATCTGGAGAAAGAGTTCAGTTGGTCGTGTTTTGCTGGGCAAACATGAAGGTCTGAGTTTCATCCCTAGATCCTATAACAATGTGGGTGCTTTTTGTTTGGTCGGTTGGCTTTGCTTTACTTTAATCCAGGCATGGTGTCAGATGCTTTTAATTACAGCTCTAGGGAGGTGGAGATGGGAAGATCTCTGGGGCTTGCAGGACAGCCAGCTACAGCTGAATAAAAGATCCACTCTCAACAGCTTGAGGTCTCCTGAGCAGGCTGACTTCTGGCTTACACACACACACAGGAGACAGGGCAGTGGGTGTTTGAGGTCAGCCTGAACTATATAGTAAAACCCTGCTTCAAAATGAAAATCCACTGAAATAGCATGAAACACTGAGGAATGAGCCCTGCTGTGTGCACACCACTCTTGACAGTGAATACCATGAAGTACTGCTGAGATAATCTAAGGCCTATGCGATAATTAAATGATGCTGACCATAGCCACAAACAGGAGATAGGAGACTGTTTACATTTAAAAATGTTTACTCTCCAAAATGATTTATAGATTTAACATAACCCCAATTAAAGTTCATCATATCTTTTCAGGAGAGCTATTTTAAAATTAATATTCAAATGACAAAACAGAATAAACTAACAATTTTGAGGAAGAAGGAAACACTTGAATATTCATACTACCTGACTTCAATTACTGTAAACCTACTATCATAAAGCAGTATGGTATTAGCTAGGTGTAATGGCATACTTTATTCTGCTCTCAGGAGGCAGAGGCAGGTGGATCTCTGAGTTAGAGTCCAGCCTGATCTACAGATGAGTTCCAGGATAACCAGGGCTACACAGAATCCTGTCATGGGAAAAAAAATGTGTGATATTAACTTTAAAGAGACATAAATTGAACAGAACAGAATCAGTAAACAGACCCACACATATACAATCAATTGATTGCTCACACAAAGACCAGAGGCCAGAGGTAGAATAGTCTTCAGTAAACAGTATGGAACAACAGCAAACTGTGACAACATATATGCACACATGTGATCTATACCTCAACCATTTATTCAGATACTGACCAATAGGCCAACACTATTGATGACCAAATGATTATTCACCTGAATAGAGCATCACTCATTTAAAATGGATTATGTTTCTAAACACAAAACTTAACTTTGCAGTAATTTCTAGAATAAAATCTTCATGATATTTGATTTAATCTGACAAATCCAACACCAAAAGCATAAAAAAGGAGACATTATCTTAGATTTCAGAAGCCTGCTCTTTGAAAAACAATTCTAATAATAGAATGAAAACGCAAGCCACAGTCTAGAAGTATATATTTACAAACCACACATCTTTTAAGGGACTTTCACCTGGACTATTTAGAGAGTTTTTGAAATGATTGGAAAAACAAACATATTAAACAGGAAGAAAAGAGGGACAGAGGGAGGAAGGAAATTCAAACACTTCAGCAGAGGAGTTCATGCGGAGGATGAAAGCTTTACTAAACTTGACTTAAGATCGTTAGCTGATAGGGAAGTTCAAATGTAAACAAAAGGTATCCCTGTGTGTCTGTGAAAGTGTCTACCATTTAAAGACTTCAGTAAATATTACTGAAGTCTAGAACCTTCATGTATGGCTGACAGGTGTGAAATGATACAATCACTTTGGGAAAGTGATTTTTCTAAAAGGTAAATGAATATCTGCCACATGAACCAGCCATATTCGTCTCCTACACATTTTCTTTTAATTAATAAATTTTTAAAATGTATTTTACATACTAACCCATGTTCTCAGGTATTTTCCAAGGGGAAATGAAAGCATGGGTTGTTGAGGTGGCTTAGATGTAAAGGCATCTGCAGCCAACCTGAAGGTCTGAGTTCAGTCCCCGGGTCTCACATAGTTGAAGAACAGAGAGAGACTCCTGCAGGTTGTAAACACATACAATACACACACACACACATACACAAACAAACAAACAAACAAACAAATAAATTTTTTTTTAAAAGTTCAAGCTACCTCCTTAATTTTCTGCTCCTGGTGCTGCCCCTGTGCCCCTTCAGTGGATACATGGTGCTTCTTCTTCTTCTTCTTCAATTTAGTTAATTGACTAACTGATTTTATTTATTTTAAAAGTTTTTTTCCCCATATATAGCACTGCTCTACCTCCCTCCCAGTCCTCCCTCAGCCTCCCTCCTCATCCTCCCATCCACTCCCCAAGGAGGTCAAGGAGTCCCAAGGTGGGTCAGTTCAGTCTGGTGTATCCAGCTGAGGTGTGTCTGAGTCCCTCCCCCCAGTATCAAGGCTGAGTTAGGTTCCTCTGTAGGGAATGGGCTCTGAGATGTCAGTTCACACACCAGGAACATAGTCTGATCCTACTGCAAGAGGCTCCACAAACTGCCCAGGCCATTCAATAGTCATCTACCTGTGGAGGGTTTTGTTCCTTTCTCTGAAGGTCCTCCAGTGGCTGTTTCTGACTCAGTGAGCTCCCAATAGTTCCAGCAGGCTGTCTCTGTCTGTCTCCTCCTCACAGTCCTGATCCCTTTGTTCATATATATTTTCCTCTCTTTCTCTCTTCAGCTGGACCGGGAGCTTGACCTGGGGCTTAGCCACGGATCTCTGCTTCCGCCTCTATCCATTGCTGGATGAAGGTTCTATAATGAATGGTCATTCATTTGTGTGAGCAGCAGCTGAGGAGGCTCTGGAATTTACCACGGACAAGGGGAAACCCAAGGAAAGAGTCGAGACCAAGAACAATGGTCAAGTTCATTTGAAGGTGGCGGTCGGATGGTTCTGTGGTGCGTTTAAGATTAAGAGGCAGTACTTAGAGAACTAAGGAAAGCCCTTTGTGAATGATAAGGTTTGTCAGTGAGGCAGATCAGGTTCCGTCTGACGGGCAATGATCAATGACACCAATACAGTTGGCAAAGAAGAATGAAGAAACAGTTTGTGTGTTCCAGGAGCAGACAGGGGGTGTCTACTACAAAGGAAACCTGCTCCTTTGCTCCAGAATTTTGTTATAGCCCAAGAATGCATTCTCAATTAGAAAGCTGCCATTTGGTTCCCCCAGTCTGACTACTACAGGATAGGCTCCTCTATTCCCTCATTTCTCTCTCCCCATCTCATTATTGTAGATAAAAGTAACTGGGTGTGTGTGCACAAGCATATTGCAATTTTTCCTTTTTCTTTCTAAAACTAAATGGCCAATGTTCTGTTTTAGTTGACATCAGATGGGGACAGCCTGGGGAAAGCCCTGGTTCTGTGAAGACATCTTCTTCTCCTTTAGTGACATGATCATTTAGCTCCTATCTGTGTGTTCCAGTAACTTATTTTGCTTGCATTGTTTTAACAGAACCCAACAACATAAAATCCTTGCACACTGTCTTAGTTAGGGTTTCTTTTGTTGTGTAAAGACACACCATGACCATGGCAATTCATATAAAGAAAACATTTCATTGTGGTGGTTACTTACTGTTCAGAGGTTCAATTCATTATTATCATGGTAGGAAGCATGGCATCAAAGAAGCTGAAAGTTCTTTACTGGCAAAAGGAAGTGAACTGTAACACTGGGTGGTGGTAGCTTGAGCATAGGAGAACTCAGAGCCCACCCCCACAGTGACACACTTCTTCCAACAAAACCTCACCTCCTAATAGTGCCACTCCCTGTGAGCTTATGGGGGCCAGTTACATTCAAACCACCACACATATCTTGTTTGACTGGAAATTTTAAGATATTTCATTTATCACTGTAAAACCAGGGACAATTTTAGAACTCTTTTGTACATAGGTGTGACATGTAGGACAATTTGTAAATTACTCTTGAACAAAATAATCTTAGATAGTTTTGTCTTCAAGTCAGGCATCTTGTTGTTTAAATATACTTCTTGTTTAAAATGAAAAAAGTTCAAGAGAAATGAGAACATGTCTGCATATGTTAATTTGCACATAAATGGTTCATAAGTGTTCACAGCCTATTTTCTGATTTTAAATATAGCCACAAGTCTAATATCCATCAATAGGTGGTACATTTCCATGCTGTTGGATATACTGAGGAAACATGAAAATATGCTAGCAGAAAATGCCAAGTAAAAAATGTGTATATAATAGGTTTGCTTTTATACATAATCTTAGAGTCTGTAGTCACTGTGTGTGGGAACCTGGGAGAAGAGAGAGATGGAGAAGGAAGGATTCATAAGGGCCCAGGGCACTTCTTAGATGTGTGGTGTCATCTGACTATAGTGGCATCCCAGGTCTACACAGAATCTTACTTAGAGGTGGGCAGCGTGTCCACGCATTGGAAAGGCCAATAAAACCACAAACCAAAAGAAACAAGCATAGGTTGGTTTATTCCACGCCTGGGGGCAACTCCTTTTAAACAAAAACAAGAGGTTCACAACTAATGTGTGATGAATGGACACACGGCAGTGAGGACAATGTAGAACTGGTTCTGTCCAGTTGCCTTGCCTCCACTGGACCTCCAGTTTGTTCCTGATGAGAGAAGCCACCAGCTTTTTCTTACAAAACCACAGACAGCTCTGAGCTCCCATCTTGTGGGGCGGAGCCAGCCACCTCACCGTTCCCAGCTCAGAACACATCAAATGTGGAATTCTTACCCATTTTCATTTCTTCCCTACAAAACATTTGGTTTTTGGTACCAGTAACTTGAAGATTTTAAAGTGACTTCCAATCATCAATCTTCCACTGCCCTCCACATTTGCTTTTTCCTTGCTCCATTTTCCAAATCAAAACCAGGAAGTGAATGCACTTTATTAAACCAAATGTCTATGTAACGGAAGGTATCTTTACTAGTATACTCAGTAAAAAGATTTTACTGAGAATGGGAGGCGGGGACAGCTGAGGTCTGGACTTAAAGGAGCCAGAGCACCTGGATGACTCTGTCTAGCTGAGGCAGTACTGGCTTTTGGTCATATGAGCCACAGCCACACCCTAGAAGTTAGAGAAGCCTCCTCTCATGGGGGGGGGGTGTCATTCAAGTAACTGGAAATTGCATCTTTTATCCAAATTCCACAGGAGCGCAAGCAGCAGCTGCAGATGATGTACAGGAGCCTGCAAACCGCTTGACCTCCACTCATGGCCTGACTTAGAACCCCAGGAAATGGTGGACAGGAATGTCATAACTCTACTTGGCTGGCAGTGAGTATTCATGAATATCCACCTACATTTTTGGTACCAGTGTTTCTTCTTAAGAAAGAACAGAAAATTAATAAGGCAAATATTCTTCCCAAGTGCATGGTATTGTTTATAGGGCTGTAGTAGCCTGGGGAATTTGGGGTGCTCCCTGGCCTCTGAAGCATTTGGCTTTGTTTCATGGGAGTGTTGTGATTCCGGTTTGGAAGCAGGCACAGATGGCTTATCTATTTAATTTTAAATTCTCTTTCAAGACTATTCCCATGGCATTCATTTCTCCGAAATTAACATATTTGTTAACTCCACCTTCAAACGAATGACCTTAAAGAAATCCACCAGCTTTGACCTTGTGTGCTTCCAAGAATCTGGGTAGCACTTACCCAGGGAGAGGGACTGACTCCATACTCTTTTCCATCAGCATTTTGAGGTAAGGGTGTCTCAGGAGCAGACCCCCTTTTGGGGTTTGGCCACCTGCTGCATAGCTGCATCCTGTGATTGATCTTTAAGGTGTGTGTGTGTGTGTGTGTGTGTGTGTGTGTGTGTGTGTGTGGTCTATTTGCCTATGACCTTGCAAAGTGTCCTGAGAAAAGAGATCAGGAAGCTTTGTTTCTGAAGAACACACAACACTGCTTTCAGCCAGTGGTATGGAAACCAGATCACAGAGAGAATAACATTACCTTGCACCGTGGACCTCCATACCACTGGGTATGACCTCAGTTATTGTTTCCTTCCTGGATTTAAATCTTTAAAACATATGCCCAAGAGTCTATAAACGATGTCTGCAGAAGGATCTTGTTCTCCTTTCATTTTACCGCATTCTAGGTCATGATGGCAGGGAATTTTCTTTGAGAATACTGGAGTCTAACTAGTCAGCCAGCCTTGCCTCACCCAGCTCGGCCCCGCCCCGGAGGCCCCGCCCCACTATGCATAGGCCACACCCACCCGCCTTAAGCCCCGCCCCCAGCCTCCTTCTGGGCCCAGAACCGCAGCGAGCGCCGGGTGCGGCGCTGCACCGCAGCCGGGATGTGACCTTCACCACCGCCTGGCCAGGATGACCGGAGCCCCTGTCCCGCGGCGTCCGCGGCTCTCCTCAGCCTCCCGAGTGCTTTGACTGCACGTTCCCGGCTGCCTGGCTCCCCGGCCCGGGCCTCGCCATGCCGCCACCGCCCGGGCCCGCCGCCGCCCTGGGCACTGCTCTTTTGCTGCTTTTGCTGGCCTCCGAGTCTTCTCACAGTGAGTACTGCGGGGATCCCCAAACCCCGCCACCCCTTGGAGTGGGGCGCCAGGCCTGCACCCGGCCGCAGCATCCCGGTGCGGAGTATCCCAGAAACCCAAGCACCCTGGCCCCGGACCTCTGGGTTCTAGGCATTACAGTCCTGGAGCATCCTAAACACACAGGTTTCACGGTCTCCAGAAACCCCGACCCAAGAAGGTCCACCCACCGAGTGGGTGCAGGTTGACTGCACGCCCTTCTTTCTGCAGCTGTGCTGCTGCGGGCGCGAGAGGCGGCGCAGTTCCTGCGGCCCAGGCAGCGCCGCGCCTACCAAGTCTTCGAGGAGGCTAAGCAGGGCCACCTGGAACGGGAGTGCGTGGAGGAGGTGTGCACCAAGGAGGAGGCCCGAGAGGTGTTCGAGAATGACCCCGAGACGGTGAGCGGGCGCCAAGGTCTCAGGGTGGGGTCTGCGCGTCCCAGAAGCCGTACTTTTGGATGCCACAAGTCTTGACTCCCACCCTGCCTGCGCAGGTGCGGGGTGCGTAGTGGGGGAAGGGGGAGCTGAGGGACTGTGGAATTCCAGACACCCTTTCTGGAAGCTTGAGGGTCTTTGTGGGACAGCGCCTCTGCACGCACCCCAGAACTCTTAGACACCGAGTTTTGTGCCCATCCTCTTGCACTGCACCACTCTTGAGCCCCAGATCCCCTGGTGACCCCAAGTCCTCTCCTTTTTAGGAGCAGGAGGAGACATGCCCTTGAATGGGGTCCACTGAGGCCCATGGAGGAGCCTCTGAGGGAAGCCTTTTTGAAGACAGGTTCAAACTAAACTTTCTCCTATCCCCAAAAGAAAAGCGCCCATGGGAAAGAAACACAGTAGTTTGAAATTCAAAGGCTTCCTTCCTTGGATTGCCCTGTTCCTAAATTGGATTGGAGGTGCAGGGTGGAGCTCCTCTTTGGTCTTCCTCCGGAGGGACCCAGGGTTTTCCTGAAAGAGGAATTGAAAGATCTCAAGGCTGGATTTGCTTGCAGCAGCAGGTCCAAAAATATGATGGCTGGAATTATGGGGAGAACATGCATATGGGAGGGTGTGGAGAAACACAGGGAAGGACCAGCACCTGCCTCTGTGAGGGCTGTGCTGCCCAGTACAAACTTCTATTAATAATGTCCTTGGGGAATGGCGCAGGCATACAGCCAACTGCAGTCAGCAGCTCATGTGTGCACAGGAGTCTCCAAAAAGGTGAATGTGAGGGCTGAGTGGGTCCATGGCGGAACCACACCCCAGATTAGGGCATGCCCGAGTTTAAGATTTAGACTCTAAGCACACAGGCCTCCGTAGTAATGCAGAGCAGCCTCCTCTCACCTGCCAAATTGGTATGATTTCACAATTTTGGGTTCCACTGGCATTTTCCTTTCAAAGAATTCTTCTGGGATGAAATAAGTATCACATGACGAAAGGATGGGTCTGTGTGAGCCGCTTTGACTTGTGTCTAATCGGCTGACTGGACAATCCCTGTCAAAGCTGCTTTTCGGATACTGGCTACAGCTGTTGTCACGGTAGCTGCTTTGGCACTGCTGCTCAGTGTGAAGGGCCAAGATCAGGTGACGAGCTGTGTTGTCGTCCCCCCCCCCCCCCCCAACGAACTGCCTGAGGCATCAACCGCAGCCTAAGGGGCAGGCTGCTTGCTGATCTTTATATACCCTTGCTGTTTTCCTGCTTTGGTGCTGATTGCTCTTGTCCCAATGAGTCCAGCTACCAAGTCTAGGGCAGGGCCCCCTGTCCTTGGTCACTTGAGCTGTGGACTTAGGTGGCTGGTTCTGTGAGCTACAACTCCACCCTCCCATGGAGCTCTCTGCCATTCAGAGTGTGGACAGGGCTTGTGGTGACAGCAGTTAAGAGCAAGAAGGCCACCGCCCAGCCGTGGAGTCCCGCCCTTCTGCAGCCTGCCTTGCCAGGGCAGACAGGCCCAAGCTGGCCTCTCCTGGCTGCCTGGACATGGAGTCATTCTTTTTGAGTCAAGTCCCTCTGGGTTTAATTGCTTGTATGTTTTAATTATAATTTTATTTACAAAGGTGTGAAATGAAGACATGAAAAAAGAGTAATGTATTCAGGACCTCCGTCTCCTTAAAGCTTCTCTTTCTGTTTTGGGTGAAACTCCTGGCTGTAATCCCAGGAAAGACAGTCCCTCTGGTCCTATCACAGCCTGTCTCCAGAACCTGTTCCCATCAGAGCCATCTACAATTGTCCACAGTTCTCACCCCTCTGCAACCCCTATACCCCTGAAAGTACACATGAATTCCACCCCCCCCCCCCCCCGAGTCAGCTAGGATGCCTGACCTTTACCTCTTGCCTGCAGTATGGGAATTACTAACTCTGGTGCCCAGCCTGTCCCCTGGCCTCTGGGCACAGAGTTCCAAATCAAAGATCTTTTCTTGGCTGTCACCACCTTGATCCTGTTGCTATGACCCCATGGGATATGAGGCATGCCTCATGGGGGGATAGGACTAAACTGCTTCAGAGACTTGGTGGTGTCTGCCTACAGGGATCTTTGCCTGGAGTCTTTCCTACTGCATATCCTTGGGGAGACTGTGGACCTGGGTCAGTGGTTCTGCAAGCACCACCCACCTTCATGGCCCTGGAAGAGAGGGAAGGGACTTATCTTCCTAAGAAAATGTTAGCTCAGTTTTCCTGGCCTTGAAATGTAGCTCATTTCTTGTGCTGAAGGAGGCCCATGAGATAGTCCAGACAAGGGGCATGGCCTGGGCATACCTGGAACGCTGTGTGTAATGAACAGCTGCTGTATACAGAACATTTGACGGACCAGTTTCTCCTGTGGTCCTCGGGAATCCTGATTGGACCAGGCAGGACCTGCTCATAGGTGCTGATCTTATAAGTGGAATTTTAGGGCAAAGGGCCAGGTCTGGGAGTCCCAAAGACCTAAGCTTAGCCACCTGTACAACTGTACCTGTGGAGACTGGAAATGATGAGCAGCAGAAAACAGAGATTACTTTCATTGTACACTGAGAAAAGAAAGGCTCTAGGGGTCCCATGGCTTCAGGCTGTCTTTGGGATACTGATGTGAGCTTTAAGTAAGGCTCAGGACATGGGGTATGCGAGTTAAGCAAAGCTCCACAAGTGTGACCTTGTTGGAGCTGCCTCAGTTCTGGCTCTGCAAAGTGGTTGGGAAAAATCCTTACTTCTTGCAGGGTCAACGTGGTCCCCGGGAGCGCAGTTTCCTTCATAATTGTTCTGGGTGATCTCTCTGAGATCGTGTTGTTCCTTGAGACCTTTAACTTCTCTTGGGGGTCTGAGACATGACACAAAATGTTGACAGATCTTTCGAGTACTCCTTGTGCCTTCAGCCTCACAGGGGGTGAGATGGATGTGCTCCCCAGCTTTATGTAGACAATGCTTGAGTGATTAGCATGCCTATATGCAAAGCTAACCAAGCAAGTGACTTAAAAGAGAGGCAAGATGAAGATAGAGGTGTCAGGCCTTCATCCAAGTCCACTTGGGGGCTTGAATGAGAAGTCAGTGGTTTTTTTTTGTTTGTTGGGGTTTTTGTTTTTGTTTATTTGTTTGCTTTTTAGTTTGTTTTTTGTTTGTTTGTTTGTTTTGTAAAAGCACTCTGCTTGCTATAATCATATCCCATGCCTAATTAAAGTCCTATTGTATGCTCCTTGCTGTTGGGGATTTACAGTGCTGGGGTAACCGCCCCCTGTTGCTCTGAGTGGTGTCCTGGCCAATCGTAGCTAACACAAACCTGCACACCTGTGGCTCCTTACCCTTGCCATTCATTTTCGGGGCCCTCCTTCCATGCTGGATAGACCTAGGCATCTGGAACCAATGGGATAACCCACCTCTGTGGCCCCCACCCCCACCCCCACCCCCAGGAACTCTCATTGTGTATGTGAAGAGTCTGACTCTCTGCTCAGGATTTCTTCTGGCATTGGGAGGGAAAGTGTCCTCTCTCAGCCCTCCAGAGAGCAGAGAGGATTTCACGGATGCTGGGAGCTTCTCATTAACTTTCTCCTGCGAGGGAATGCAGGCCCTCCCCCAGCCCCCCCCCCCCCCATTTCCTGAGTGCCTCCACCCACATTCCTCAGTGGCTGCTCCCCTGTGGTGGCAGCCCTGGCCACTTCTAATCACTCTGTCCCTACTCTCCTCCACAGCTTCTCTGCTATCTGGTTTCCCTTTTTATTGTTACCGTCCTTTCCTGGCGCTACATGCTCGCTGGCTGGATTCCTTGTCCCAGTTGCTAATTCAGAGAAGCCCTGGGATTGTAGCCCTGCCCCAGGTGAGGTCTGGCAGAATCTCTTCAGTAATTTACCTCTAATCCTTTAAGGCTGTATCTCCAGTTAAGGATGCCTCTAGAGGTTCCTAATCAAGAAGTTGATCCCAGCTGCGCCACTGCCCCATACTTTGAACCTTACCTACAGCAGGAAGAGCACAGGTCCTGTGCGGATTGGCACCTTGCTTTAAGATACAAAGTACAGTGTTGCGAGATTGGTGGGGAGGTTGGCTGACTGTGAGGAGGAACACCCAGGAAATGAATGAGCACTCCCTCGGTTCACTCTCCCTGCCTGCCCACCAGTGAAGTGGCCCTTCTCTGCTGCTGAACTCGGACCTAGGGTGGTGACCATATTTAAACCATGTCTACCCACTAAGGACATTTTTCCTAGATGGTGGGCTCTTCAAGGACGGCTTTGGGGAGGCCAGCTCTAGGGCAGGTAGAATACCACCCACCACCTTCCATCCCGTTTAGGAAGTTTAAGGAAGGGGATATCCTAGCAGGAAAGGACACTCTGAGACTTGGAATCTGGGCTCTTGGAAGAAATAGAAGGGACATCAGGTGAAATACTCTGTCTAGACACATGCCCTCAACGAATGTGTACATATTCAAAACGTTAGTACACATTCATATGCCTCCACACAGACACACGTGTACCCACACTGAGATAAACATACACATATAAATGCACACTCACACTCAGGTTCCTCCTCTCCAAGCCTCCTTTCTCCTCCCCTCATTAATTTCTTCATGGTGTTTGCTATTACAGGCCTTCAGGGTAGGGTTTTGCAGTCTAAGGCCACCAAGCAATGTCTGTCACTCTTCAGAGCTGGCTTGTTATAGGCTTGAGTCTAGCAAATGGGTCAGGAGACAGGAGCCTAGGTCCTGGAGGCTAGCTTGGGAAGGAGACAAGCCCTTCTGTTCTGTGGGGGCACCGGGTGCTATGGATGATAGCGCCTGCAGTCTACTGAGCCAAAGGTTTTGGAAAATATCCTTCAGGAAACAGGCAAGTGAAGGGTTCTGCAATCAGCTGGGAGCCCAGCAAGCCGAAGCCTCCCAGGTTACTCTCCCAATGGCCTTGGGCCATGTTCATACTCCCTTCATTCACAGGAGTACAGGACATGCCCAGGTGAGAGCTGCAGTGCCTTCCACCATGCAGAGCTCCTATCTGGGGCTTAGGGACTGGTGTTCGTTGTCTGGTGACAGTCATTCTGCCAGTGCCTTCAGTGAATATGCTTTGGTTTTGATCTTGATAGGTTATAAAGTGTGTTTTTATATTTTCAAAGGGTTTTTATAGGAGTTGGTAGGGGAAGAATATGAAAACATCAGTTATTTTCCTCTGAGCTTCATGGACGTGAAAAAGCAAAGGGAGTTTGCGCTAGTGTTCATGCCCATGATAATGAAATACACATTACCACATGGATCCCCAGAACCTGCTGTAGACCTAGCTTAGGAAGGATCTCATAGAACACACTTCTGGGCCCAAGCTCTACACTCACAGGCTCTGTCCTCAGAGAGGGATTAGGGGTTAGCCAGCAGCTCCCACTTCAGCAGGCCCAGAGCCCTTCCTTTGGTTCTTTGCTCTTCGTGGATGGTCACAGACTGACTGAACCATATACAGGGCCAAGACTAGAATTTCTTCATTGATCTGCTTTTAGAAGCTCAGGGGTTCTCTTCCCCCTCTGAATTTAAAAGCTCTCCCCTGCAACAATGCCCTCACTCTAATAGAATACCTCGGGAGCCCTAGGTGACATTGTGTATGTAGGTCCCCAAACTCAGGTGAACAATACTATTAACATCGTCATATTTTTGTACTCTGTGTACAAAGATGACCAGGTAGAGCATAGGTTCATCCCACAAGGAGCATCTAATGCTCCAAGTTCACTGCCAATGAGCACTCCACAAAATCTGTGAAAAGTGGCTCTCAGGAGACCTACCAATGGTCCGAGTGTGAGCATCATGCATATAGAGCCTGGTGTTGCCTGTGGAAGTGAGGTTTTTGGGGGGGGGGGCATTTCCATGTCTTTGAGGCCTGTGTATGAGGAAGATACTGTGTCACATGTCTTCCCTCCCCCTTCGCACGAGGAATTCAAGAGTAGGACTGGAAACCTAGATTTTAGTCTCCTACCATATTTCTGCTAAACAGAGATGTCTTGGCCTCTAAGAGTCTGAGAGGACTTTCAGATCCAGGTGAGAATGATGTTATACAGGTATCAACTGTGTAAACTGGAATCTTCCCAGTTGTGTGTCAAAGGATGGCTGCTGGGGTGTCCTTCCTGTAATTATAAAAAGTAATGTCAGTTCACCCCCACTTTGAGCTCAGATGTTTCTCCATCTTGATAATGCGTGCATCTGTCCTTGACCTCTTATATGGGTTTTGTCTGTCTTTGGAGCATGAGCTGTCTTCAGATTTAGTTTGATCAGGCAGCCACTGAAGCTATCCAACTGTAGTCTGGCTGGTGAGGCCCTCCAAGGAAGCCAGGATGGATCCTACCATGGATCCCACCTGGTCCCTGTGCAGGGGGACAGGAGGATTAGTTCTGAGCTCTGTCCTTCTGAGCTGGATGTCAGAGTTGCTGCACCCTTCCAGGAGAAAAGTTAGCCTTGTGCTGACCTCAAGCCCACCTGACAGCAGTTCCATGGGGGAGTATAGGCAGTGCTCTGTTATCTTTGGCCTTTCTATGCACATGGCTGTGAAAGGAAAACACCATGGAAACAACAGACATCCCCCATGCTTGCTGGTTGCATCCCCACACTTGGCTCTATGTTACAAAGGGCATTCTGTCATCGGAGATCTTTCCAAACCTGGAAAAGAATCACCTGAGCAGCCCCTCACCCCCGTCATAGGAACTCACCCCCACTTTCTCTGCCCAGCACCACTGTTCTCATCCACATAGTCCCTCACTAATGAGAAAAGCGGGAGAAGACTCCTTCCCGTTGCAGGAGGGTTGGTGCTCTGTTGGGGGGTCTGTGGCTTTGGGCCTATCTGGCTGCCTATTGCTCACAACATTCCTGAAAGGCCTCTGGCCATCCGGTCACTGGCCTAGAATGGCTAGAGGATCCATATACAGAGGACAGTGTGGAGATACAGAGTCACAAAAGGCCTTCAAGTACTGCCTCATGCTTAGCCAGGAAACTTGTTTTACCAAGACAGTGTACACAAAGCAATGGCAGGGGACACCTTAGGCTGGAGAGAACTGTGTGGAATGGTTCTGTTTCAACTTGACACAAGCTAGAGTCATCTGAGAGCAAGAGATCTCAATTATGAAAAATCCCCCACAAGACTGGGCTGTAGATAAGCCAGTAGGCCATTTCTTCATTAGTGATTGATTGGAGGCGGGGAAACCCATTGTGGGTGGTGCCCTCCCTGGGTCTTGGGTTTTATAAGAAAGCACACTGCACTTAGCCAGGAGGAGCAAGCCAGTAAGCAGCTTCCTCCATGGCCTCTGCATCAGCTCTCGTCTCCAGGTTCCTGCCCTCCTTGAGCGCCTGTCCTGGCCTCCATCAATGATGGACGTCAAGGCAGAAATGTAAGCCAAATAAACCCTCCCCTCTCCACCTTGCTTTTGGTCGTGGTGTTCATTGCAACAGTAGAAATCCTGACTAAGACAGAAATTGGTATCGGGATAGTGGGGTGATAGTGGGGTACTGCTGCAACAGACCTGACCATGTGTTTTAGGGAGGATTGTGGAGAGAGTGGAAAAGCCACCGAGTGTTGAGATCTTAGTGCTTAGAAGATAAGAATGTTGAGGACAATGCAGACAGTAGGAGCCTGGCTTATGAGGTTTCAGAGGGAAGTTTAAAGACTCTGTAGAGCCACTTTTATTTTGAACTAAGACTCTGTGGTTCTGATTAGTTAGGGCTGGAGAATCAGCTGTAATTTACAAGGTGCCAGAAATACTAAAATGAAATCTTTGCTTTGTTGGGATACTGGATGCTGGTCAACTGGAAAATTAGCAGTGATTAAGAACAAACCAAGTCTTCTGGGAAGTGTTTCCTGAGAGTCAGCACACAGAAGCCATGTTCCAAACATGGCTAAAGTTGTACCTGGTGCTGGTAGTGTAAGAGTCACCCAGGTGGTGCTGTTTTTTAAGGTCATGGAGAGTAGCTGATGTTTGGCACTATGTGGCAAGGTTGGTGTCCCTGAAGAGAGCCCAGGAGAGGCCATTGGTGAAAATGCTGCCCAGTTGCAGCAGAGACCCCAGTGTTTTGGAGTGTCCAGTCATGGGATGACCACGAAGAACAGCAGCAGTGCTGGAGTGGAAACAGCCTAGAAGACATGCTGTGTGTGCTGCACAGGGCAGAGCCAGAGAAGCGACCTGAGCTTTTTGAAGGAGCCCACAGTGGAGAGATTTAAAACTTTAAAAGAAGATTCTGGATTTTTAAGAGTCTGGATATTTTAAAGGGACAGCTTTCAATGTGTTTGAATTTGTAAAGACTGTGGGACTATGTTTTTATTGTGAGATCGTGGAGATAAATGTGAAAGGAGAGGTTATGACTTAGTGTTGATGTGTTTGGCAAGGGGACAAGGGATCTGTTGTGCTGAACAGTTTTCTGTCAGCTTGACACAGCTGGAGTCATCTGAGAGAATGGAATCTTGATCAAGAAAATGCCTACATAAGAAAGGGTTGTAGGACATTTTTTTAGTTATTGATTAATGAAGGACACCCAGCCTTTTCCCTGGGCTGGTTGATGGTCCTGGCTTCTATAAGAAAGCAGGCTAAGCAAGCCATGGAGAGCAAGCCAGTAAGGAGCATCCTTCCATGGCCTCTGCATCCGATCCTGCTTCCATGTTCCTACCCTGTTTGAGTTCCTGTCCTGATTTCCTTCAATAATAGACTACAATTTGTAAGTGTAGGCCAAATAAACCTCTCCTCCCCAGCTTCCTTCTGGTCATGGTGTTTCATCAAAGCAATAGAAACCCTAAGTCCAGGAACTCTGTGTCCTTGGACTGGAACTGGGCGACTGGAATATTTCTATTCTTCTACGTGCATTTTATCAGGGAACATGGGAGGCACCCTAAGTAGCTATGGGTGACACCACTTTGGTTCTTCCTGAAGGTGGCTACACAGTCATGCTATGCAGTCACGCTCTGCTGTGATCCTGCAGAGTCTGCTGAGTCAGCCGAGACTTCCTGTATCCATACTTCTCTCAGTACTATCCTTTCTGAACAGGGCTTCTAAGTAGCTCTACCGCTGAGGGAGCCACAGTGCAAAATTCGTGTCTCCAGGCTTGATTGAACAGTTGCAGTCTTTTTAAGAGACCTCATGCTAACAGTTAACTGCTGCCTTCTTCTCTTCCCACAGGAATATTTCTATCCGAGATATCAAGGTAAGTTAAAGCTACTGCTGTGGCTTCATTGTTATACGGGTCTAGTGCCTGTTTCATGGGGCGGGGGGGGGGGGGGATCCCGTAACCATGTTATTCCCTGGGAAGAGAAAGCTGTGTGGTTAGAGCTGTCAATCACGAGTCCAAGCATGAGTATAGATTTCTTTTCTTTCTTTCTATACATCATCATTTTACTCCACGTTGCCTAAGCCCCAGACTAACACTGCTGTTTGAAGACATCTTCTTTATTTGATTCCAGGTCCTGCTCACATCTGGAAGTATGGTTAATTGAATGTCCCTTAAACTTTCTGGTTTCAGGACTCTGTTGCTCCTGTGCAGTATGTTTATTGGCATTTGCTTTATTATTGCTTGAAACTTAAAACCTTGCAGAAGATGTTTATGTAGTTTGAACAGGAACACACATATACTCCCAGCCACTGGGGCACATGGGAAATATCAATATGCTATCACAGGAAAAAAAATAGAGCTCTAGTCTGGAGGGCAGTTTCTTTGCTCTCTCAAGAAGCCCTAAATTCTCTGAGCCATGTTTCACTGTTTGGTCAACACCCAAAGTACTTTGGATGTATATTGCTTATAAAAAGGGTATGCTGTGGGTTTTTGGACTTATCAACACACATTTGGATAAGATGGCTGGCCTTCTGTTCTACAGGCACCTGATTATAATCTGTATCAAGCCAAATAGCACAGAGGACCCGTGACTTGCCTGCTGTGACTCTTCAGGCTTGGGTACCAGAATCTTGGCTAGGGGAGACAGGAGATAGAGAAGGGGGGACACAATTACAGTCAAGCTGGGATCTGCCACCCAGACCCTCAGTGGGTCTATTAGGTACAGCACAAAGTGGGGAGAGGCCTCTGTAGGTGAGCAGTATCGGCCTACAGACATCTGGGGGGGGGGTGCTAGTCACATTGATCAATTGTTCATAAACACTCATTTTCAAAGAAAGCTTTGCCTTTTGTCTTTATCCTGGCCCATTTGGATAATGGCTTTGCCAATTTCTGGTGGATCAATCGGCCTTGGAGCCCTTGGCAAGCTTTGCCCATATCAAAATATAGGTTCACTCATAACTTAACTCATTGAGGCCTCTCTCTAATCCCTACACTAGCCCAATAAGCCTTGGGGCATCTCTAGTGCCAAAGCAGGGGAGATAGCCAGATGGAAATGCATCTTAACTGTACTTTTACAGCCCACACTGTCTTTCCACATGTGGACAATCGATAGTGACCTACTGATAGACCAGAGTGGCCGAGCACTGTCATGCACAGCCATCATGTACTGTATGTGCTCTAATGCTGTGCTGCTGACTCCCTGCTGGAACATCCGTGTCTGCCAGGTCTATTGCTCTGCAGGCTTGAAAAGGCACCTAAAGAACACTTCTCATTTCAGATAAGGACAATATTTCCTGCCCAGATAATTGTGACCTTGAAGTTCAGTTTTTTAGCCCATGGTCAGACTGGACTAAAGTTCTTGGCATTCTGTGTAATGGGAAGCTCTAGCACTCAGACATTCTGGGGTCAGTTTTCTGTCACACTGGGGGTACTTTCCTGCCATCGCCACCAAATGCTTTATACTCACAGCTAGACCATTTACTCCCTAAAGATCCATGTGACCAGGTGAAAAGAAACTGTCACTTGGCACTGACTTGGACGCCTGCTCTACCCCAAGGATGACTAGTGACTGTGTTGTCTATTTTTCTCTCAGAATGCTTGAAGAAATATGGCAGGCCTGAAGATAAAAACCCAAAGTTTGCCCCTTGTGTTCAGAGTAAGTATCCCTTCCTGTCTTACTTGAAGCACATACTGGGTAGTTGTGGCTCAGCTGTGGTTGGGATAAAGTTGCTGAATGTTCCTTCAGCGTGAGAAGTCATCGGAACCTCCAGGGGTCTGCTCCTTGCACACTGAACTTTCTCTTAAAGTATGTTTTCTTTTTGTTTTATTTTTTTAAGTGACTGATACATGAACATGTGCAAACGTGTTCAAATATTTCCTAGGGTGTGAAGTGCACCTCACCTCTCATGCAGACAAGACCATCTTTCAGTTCTCTGTACCCAGAAGTACAGAAATGGCTTTTGCACACTTGCACCACTCCCAACCCTAATCACTCTCTTGTTTGGAGTTCCTTCTGAGGCGAGGGCACTCACATCTCCCATCAGACATCAGCTGCCTTGGCTCAGCTTAGCCCAAGTAGGTTGGACCAGCTTTGAGGTTATTTTGTCTATTATTGCAAAAGCAGAATGATGGCTTATGCATCTGTCCACAGTTTTGATTCCTAAGAGAGGCTCAGAGACAAACCTACATTCATATTTCACTTTGAGAACTGCTTCTGTGACTCAAATGTTCCCTTTCCCACTGGAAAAGCCTTTGTTTCTATCGCTGGTTTGTTGTTTTGTTTTTAGGTTAGTACTCCTCTCCTTAATTTTGCATCTTGAAGCTTCCTATCTCAAGTATGGTCATTTCTTGCCTTATACTTTCCAGTTTGTTGGTACTACGTGATATGTTGATACATTAACCTTTGCTCCCGTGCTCTGTGGAGTTACTCCCTTGCTTTGTTTGGTGGCTAATATTGTGGCTTCTGAGCCTCTTATGGTGTTTTGAATTTCAGTGACACCCTGTGGGTGGGACTTGAGATTCTGCCCACCTGCTCCCTGTGGTGGTAGGTGGCCTAGAAGAGGGAGGTGAAATCGAACCCATCCCCAGAGCCGTCCCTGAGCTGATTAGATAGATGATAAACATCCTGTGTCTTCTGGTGCCAAATATGTTCAATTCAATTGGCAGATGCCCTGCCTGCTCAGGGCAGAGGCTTTGTTCCCAACACATAGCTACCTCCTGTCTAGCTCTGCTCATCACAGGTCCCATGAGCATGCACCTGAGTTGTCATTGTCTGTGCCCCTGATGGTAGCTGTACAAATGTGCCCTGATGACCCAGATAGCCCTCTACTGAGCCGTGGAAAGACATGGCTCCAGGCCAAGCCTACTAGCTATGCAGGCTGCTGCCCTTTGTACCTGATTCTTTACCTTGATGCCCATGATAAGTCATAGCTTAAGCATTCTGAGTACCCGTTTCTGTTAAAAATTAAAACAAAAGGTTTACATGCCCCATTCTGGCATTTTCTAGAGAGTTTAGACCTAGCCCTAGACAAGTATTTGCCATAAGAGGCCTTCTGGAAGCCCAGCACCTCACCTCACGGGGACTGATCACAGTGCCGGCAGCAGCTGAAGTGACATGGGATAAGCCATGGAGTAAGACAGGCTCTGCCCTCGATGCCAGGGAAAGCTTTGGGTTCCATTTCTTTCTTATAAACCTGCCATGTCCTGTGGGATCCTCTGACAGGCATGTTGACAAGAAGGTGGCTCCCCGTGTACCACATCAGGCAATGGTGGATAGGCTAGGTCATCAGGATTTCCCAGGGGTCAGGGCTCCTCTCAGGGGGGCCCAGAACAAAGGGTCTAGATAGGACAAGACTGCTGTGCAGGTCCTGACTTGCCTCCTAAACAGCCAGCTCACACTTTACACTCTATCAACAGCCACATAGAGAAACCAGGATAGACTATTAAGAATACAGCAGATCTCTGAGTTCGAGGCCAGCCTGGTCTACAGAGTGAGTTCCAGGACAGCCAGGGCTCCACAGAGAAACCTGTCTTAAACAAACAGAAAGGATCGCAACCTGCCTGAAATAGCCATCTAGGCCCCACGGTGCCTGCCCAGCTTACTCTTTCACCTTTTGGGAACGTGTTGGAGATCTCTGGGTACCTGCCAAGGGCTAAACACTGGACTTGGTAAATTTCCAACAGGAAAAGATGACATGTAGTGGTGGGTATTCCTCTAGGGACAGAGGTACAAACAAGGGCTGTGGTGTTGGCTCCGTGTTGGGGGACTCTTAAAAATAACATTACTCCATTGGAGTTGGCACTGTATCATCTCTCAGCCCAAGGACAGATTTTTCAAGGGGTGACTGTGGCATTCTTGGCCAAGTTCACTAGTCCTTGTGCCAAATTTGCTAGTGTATACTTTAGAAATAAATTTAACCCTCCAGGCAGACACTTGAGTGTACTGGACACTGTATCCTGACTTCAGGTAGGCTCCCATGAGTCCATAGCAGATGGCGAATATGAGGATATCCAATCCAGACCCTTTATTTACAGGCTACTCTGATTTTATCCAGCCCCTTCACGCTTAAGGTGGGGGGGGGGGAATTGGCATTTAATAATGATCTGCCAGAAACAAGTCTGCAAGAATCTCAAAAATACTTGAAGACTCAGAGTTGTGTTGTTGGCTATATTTTGTGCAAACCCAGCAGACTTTGGATATGAATGTGGAAAGACCACAGAGGGAAAAAAGGCAAACAAATTAGATCGCAGAGCTTCCCAGAGAAGCCTAGACTTGCTTCCCAGGCCTGCTGTGGGCTCGGCATCTAGCCCAGCCTGGCCCGATACAAGTAGAAGCTGCCAGCAATGAGGCTGACCTGAAAACCTTGGATGAGCAAAGGTTTGCATCTGGGAAATCCAGAGGTTGGCTCCCGCCTCATCTTATGCCAGGTTCTCCCCCTGTCCCTGTCTAGAGTTCAGATGTGGGAAGCAAGAGGCTCATGGGGAGGACCCTGAGGAATGAAGCAAAGACTGATGTGGGTAATCTGGAAGACTTCTGTCACCCTGCCAGGATGGCCTCCAGGAGACATTGGACGGTGCTCCCAATGTTCTTTAGGCTTGGCCTGAAACTGTTCCTGTAAATCAAGATGGAACAAATGCTGGCTTCAGCTAGTAGTGTAGGGATGCCGGAGAATCAAAGCCAGAGATGTGAATTGTCATGAGACTCAAAATGGCTGGTTGCCAGCTGAAAGTAGAAGCAGAAAGAGAGTGAATGAATACATACCTCATAGCTGCTTCCTCAATGGAGACAGCTCAGCCTTGCTCCTGGTCTCCCACTTTTCATGTGCTATAGAGGGCCCACCTAACGCAGAGCTTCCCGTTGGATGCCAGGGGGAGTGTAGCATCACCTGCCAGCATGAAGCATGGGCTGTTGAAGGATGCAAGTATGGCTGTGCTCTCAGTGCTGGACCACACCTGACCCCTGCCCTCCGGTACAGACCTGGGATTCGGGCGGCCAGATGACAGTGACCACACTCAAGGACAGGAAGGAACAGGGTTGTTACCCTCCTCCAATCAGAGGTCTGGGTGTGCTGTCTGAAGTCAGCCCATTTCATACCTTCTAACAGGGAAAATCTAGAGCCAGTCTTCAGTCAGACCCTGGACAGGGCAGACTTAAAGGAGAAGAAAGCAGAGAGACATCAAGATGTTTAACAGAGGTGGTAAATACCTGTGGGTGATAGAATGCCCATCCAAGTAGGACACCAGTTTGCATACTATCTAATCAGGTGGAGACTGGTCAGGGTTAGGAAGTGGCACCTTTGAGAGAGTCTTAGGAGCTGTCACTCCATGTGTCTCTTAAACTTCTGGAATACAGTTCTCAAATCGTGAGTCATAACCTCTTGAGGTGTTGAATGGCTCTTATACAGAGGTCATCTAAGATAATAGGGAAACAGATATTTACATTATTATAACAGTAGCAAATTATAGTTATGAAGTAACAACAAAAATAACTTTATGACGGGGTCACCACAACATGAGGAACTGTTTTAAAGGGTTGCAGCATTAGGAAGGTTGAGGACCACTGCTCTAGAATATCTAGCTGCTGGTAGATAGGAGCTACCCCACCCCCTACCCCATCCAAGCAGACTATAGATCCTTCAGATGGGATAGAATGAAGGGCCCAGGCCTCCTATGCTCTGGGTTATGCCCACATCTGTTCAACCTCTGAAAGGGTTCTTTGAGAACGGCATATAATAATGGTTCTTTCTGTGACTTCCCTAACCTTGGGATTGAACCACATGCTGAGCTTTTCCACCCCCATCCAAGGCATAGTCAAGGCTATGTCTCTAAGGTACTCCAAGGAGGAGAGTGACACTGAAAGGTCTTTTAATTGCAGGCTGTAAACCAAAGGCTGAAGCTATGTGGCTTAGGTACCCCTCTGCCCTGTTCTGCTGGCCATTGCACACCTAAATTGATTGACACCTTAGTGCTGAGATTCTGTGTGTGTGTGTGTGTGTGTGTGTGTGTGTGTGTGTGTGTGTGTGTGTGTTGGTGGTGCTGGTGTCTGAAAAGAGCCCTCCTGTTTATGCAGTAGGCTCCACCAATTGCCCAAGCCCTTTTAGGGGAATCTAGAAGACCCATTCCCTGAGAGGCCTAAGCCTCTTGCTCTTTGTCTGGCCCAGTGATAGTCGCCCCTCACAGTAGACCTGGGTGGTGTTGCTGAAACTGGTTCCATTTGTTCACATTTATTCCTGTCCCGAGCTGGAGACCTCCGTCACAGCTTAGCCTGCTTTGGAATCTGTAGAAGCTCCACTAAGGCCCCACTAGTGACTCTGACAACCCTCAACTATATAAGGTAAGGCTTTCAGAGAAATCCTGAGTGACTTTCTTTCCTGTATCCTTCAACTCAGAATTGCCTGACCAGTGCACCCCAAATCCTTGTGATAAGAGAGGTACTCAGCTATGCCAAGACCTCATGGGAAACTTCTTCTGCCTATGCAAAGCTGGCTGGGAAGGCCGGCTCTGTGACGGAGGTGAGAGCCCACCTCACCCTCTCTGTCTCACTCTCTCTGATCACACCCTGTTTCACCTGCTCTCGCCCACTACCCCAGAGGGGAGCTCAACCATACCTGTAGTCTGTCCTGGGATAAGGCCCTAATGGGCAACAATTTGTAGGTCAGGATGGAATTTAGCCACCCCAAGGTTCACCATAGTTGCAGGCTCCTTGAGAGAGTTGAAGCAGCCAGAGAGCTGTTTTAGGACCAAGGTTGAAAAGAAGAAAATGCCACATGGGTCTTAGCACCCCAACTAAGGGGCCTCACCTTGATTTACTCAGGTGTGGGTGAGGCATTAGATAGTAGGCCTTGCCCAGCCCTTCACTCAGGGTAGCCTAGCTGTGTGCACAGGCCATTTCATTAGTTCTGTTCAGGATGCCAGACTAGGCTATGTGTAGGTCTTATGGCTGCTGAGCACTGATTGATTTGATGGGTCCATTTTTGTCCTTCACCCTGTCCCTTACACACCTAGAGACCTTCAGAACTGAGTCTGTGGCTATCCCCACATGCGCAGCAGTTCATATCTCTCTGGCCTTCATACTGTCTACTTTATCTACGTGAGGCCAGCAGGGAAGTGTCCAGGTAGAAGCCCTTCACTCTTTCTTCATGTCCAGATGTCAATGAGTGTGGCCAGAGGAATGGAGGCTGCAGCCAGGTCTGCCATAACAAGCCAGGAAGCTTCCAATGTGCCTGTCATAGCGGCTTCTCACTTGCCTCCGATGGCAGGAGCTGCCAAGGTAAGTCCTTGGCTAAGCAATTGCACCTCACTCACCTCCTCCCTATCCTGGGAAGGGAATGAGCGTCCTTTGAAAAAGTCCAGTTCAGCATCATGGACATGAGTCCCGAGAACAAAGCCAAGGACTCTCTATCTACACTAGTGTTTCTAGGTACTCTCCAGCCCACGGAGCCTGCAGGACACCCTGTGTGGCCACAAGACCTGAATCTCTGCAACTGACTACAGGGAACTCAGCAAGGTGCCAGGCTCCAGTCCCTCTGCACTTGCCATACCTCCCTCTTCTCCGCCCTCAAGAACACAGAAGCAGATGGGGCCTCCCCACTATGTGGTCCCATTTCCACTCAGCCCAGAGCAGGGCTGAGGAAACCCCCCCAAAAAAAAAATCATCTCAGAAGTGCATGTTCCATATCTTCCCCCTGAGCTTATTTAGGGTATAAAGGAATGATACTCAAGCTCTGCTCCAACACATGTGCCAGAGTATCCCCGATGAACTGCCATAGCAGCCTATGTGGGTGCTCCAGATGGCTGCAGGGTTGGGATCACCCGATGAGACAAATGACTATCTCCCTCACTCATTTTGGGGAAAAAAATGTTTTTATTTTCACTTACCTCAGAGTTTACCTCTGACAGTCACAGAGGACATTATTACAGTGTGTGATCGTATGAGAACACTCAGTTTCCCTGTCCTCATTACCTATGTGGAATGTATAGGCCTCCCCTCCTATGTCCTAATTCCAGGAACAGAGACCCTCTCACGTGGCTCTTGTCCCTGGCCTTGACAAGGGACACAGCCCCCATATTTTAGTAGCAGGTTGAGGAAGCCTGCCTTGCTTTTTGGATCCTGAACAGTGAAGTCTACAATGTACCCAGTGTAGGGTGAACAGCATGTGGCTTCTGGGCCCACCATCTCTTGACACCCACCATGAAGGCTTCGTGCTTTCTCCCTCCTGTGTTCTACCTTCCTGTCTAGGGACTGTTCTTACCCTTTATCCCCAGTGGCTGCTAGCTGTCCCAGACTGACTGGACAGCCTTGGGCTGGCTGGCTTTGCTAACTGTCCCAGACCGACCTGGACAGCCTTGGACTGGCTGGCTTTGCTTGCAGATGTAGATGAGTGCACAGACTCAGACACCTGTGGGGATGCACGCTGCAAGAACCTTCCTGGATCCTACTCCTGCCTCTGTGACAAGGGATACACATACAACTCCCAGGAGAAGATCTGCCAAGGTACCCATGCTGCAGCCACCCAGGTTGCTTCCTTCTTGGCCCTTAGCCTAGGATACATTTTGATCCCTGCCTGACTGTGGGTTGCATTGCCCTATTGATGGCAACCGTTGGTCCAGTGTTCCGGGAAGGCATTGTTCACGAGTGAGGGTTGGAAAAATGTCTGGACCTAGTGGGCGTCTATGTGTACCTTCATTGAAGATGACCCCTAAATTCAGTCCTCTGTCTCATCTCTTTTACCTGTCCCTATTGTGTCCGTATGTATGTGCTCACACAGTGCTCTCCTCAGATGAGCACACACCTGCACGTTTGCTCTTCTCCAGCCTGCAGTAGAATAAGTGAAGATTCTGAATTCCTTGATAGACTTTGGTACTTCCCAGCCCTCTGTGTGCTGCAGTAGATGGGGAATGATATGTTTATTCTCAGACTTTGGAGGCTCACCACATCCTGAGGGAAGACTGTCTCCTTTTATAGTCACACCTTTCTGGGAGCTACAAGAGACTCCAAGAGATAGCTGTGGGGGCCCTGGAGAAGAACTGAGCCCCCAGGGAAGGGAGCACGGAGCTAAGGTTTCAAGGAAGGTCCTGCCCTGCACCATTCTCCACAACCCTCCATCCCTAGACCAGTCAGCTGGTCCGTCTGAGCACAGTCCTCAGATATCTTCAGCTCTTCATTTCTCTCTAGGAAGCAGGGACCTAAGAGATAGGCCTCTGAGGTAGCAGGCCTACAGCGTGTCTCCGGAAAGAGTAAGTGGATTGCTTAATGTTTGGAGCTTTCCCCATGCCCACCCTGAGTCCCTTTGTTTGCAGATGTGGACGAGTGCCAGCAGGGGCGCTGTGAGCACACCTGTGTCAACTCCCCAGGCAGCTATACTTGCCACTGTGATGGGCGCAGGGGCCGAAAGCTGTCTCCAGACATGGACACTTGTGAGGTATGTGCAGAGCCCCAGTGCCAAGCTTTGAATAGGACCCTTTGCTACTACCAGGTTTATGGCAGAAAATCTAATAGATACTTGGTTGACTGAGAACTACTAGCTCTCAAAACCATACAGCTAGCCAAACCTCTGTTTGGTTGTGTTTGATGAAATCTCCATAGCAACTCCCCACTCTCAGCCACATAGCTTGCTGGTGCAGACCAAAGGTGTGATTTGTTCACACAAGGATTTACCGTGCATACACACATTTTCTGAAAACCTTAGCACAGACCTAGGAAGTAGGAAAGCATAGGAGCCCGACCCTGAAGCTCAAGCCATTTAGGAACTTTGTGAGGCTTTCCTATTGTAGGAGATGGTAGCCCCCTGAGGGGCTAGGGAACCAGCCTTTATATGGTCTCCGCCTCAGGCTCCCTGCTGCCCAGTGTGGTGGTGCAGGGCCCTTCTGTGTCTCATCTCACCTGGAAGCCAGGTTAACCTGCTTTAATTCCACTGTCTCTCTGGTCAGTGGGGAAGCCTACAGTATAAATCAGGAGTTTCCTTAAGACCTTTGTGTTCTGTTCATTTTGTTAATAGTATACTAAAAATGAATTTTTATGAGTCTCTGTGCTCTTCTGTGAGTTTGAAGTATTTCATAATTTAAACACCACTAGCAAATAAGAGCAGGTAATAGAAGAATTTGGAACCCTGAGCCTATGCCTTGAGGCACCAACATTGGATGGGTCATATGGACTCTGGGATTTCCAAGGGTAGGCTAACTTTGGGATTCTGAAAGGTCAGAGGATCTCCCCAGTGTGACCAGGACCTCAAAGAGGCAGCCACAGGGCACCCATCTCTAATATCTCATCTCATGGCAGGACATCTTACCATGTGTGCCCTTCACCATGGCCAAGAGTGTGAAGTCCTTATATCTGGGCCGCATGTTCAGCGGCACCCCAGTGATCAGACTACGTTTCAAGAGGCTTCAACCCACCAGGTGAGAGCCAACCACACAGGACAGCAGAACCCAGGTGAGAAGGCTGATCCAGGGCTTCTAGTTTCCAGGAGCCGAAAGCCACTCAAGATCTTCAAATGAAACAGTTCCCTGTGTCCTGGAAAGTGTCACAGGGGTCAAGGCCCTGGGACTAGGCAGCCCTGTATCACCTCTGCCCCACTTTGTTCCTTGGGTCTGTTTACAGGCTGCTGGCTGAGTTTGACTTCCGAACTTTTGACCCTGAGGGGGTCCTCTTTTTTGCTGGAGGCCGTTCAGATAGCACCTGGATTGTCCTGGGCCTGAGGGCTGGGCGACTTGAGTTACAGCTTCGGTACAATGGTGTTGGGCGGATCACCAGCAGTGGGCCAATCATCAACCATGGCATGTGGCAGACGGTAAGTAGAAAGCCACGGTTATCCCTAGCATTTAGCATTGAATGCAGACCTGTCTAATTAGTCCATAGCTGCTGTCTCATTGGCTGAGTATGGCTTTCTCAGAAAGGGCTTCCTGTGAGAGCCACGTGGCATCTATCAATCTAGAAGATACTAGAATAATTGCATGGGATGCCCAAACATTGTAGGACAAGAGAAAGGATAGATAACTAACTCAGAACACCCATAAACCCAAGACCTGGGTTGTCTGCTCATCTGATCCAGCGGAGTCTTCTGCACTCGGCTCTGACTGCTTTATCCACTGGAGTTTCGGTGACGGACAGTGTCCTCATACTCAGAAATCATATCCTCTACCCTGTGCAGTAAAACAGTCTTGGGAATTAATGTTCAGAAGAAAAACAGAAAGACATGTTTTTTCCCCCTGCAGTGAAAGACAAAAAGGAAAGCTTCATATTTCACTTTGTGGACAAATATGGACCCTGCCATTTCTCCACATACCAAGGGCTATCTGTCCTGGCTTTGAAGGATCAAAACGGGGAGATTCCACAAGAAAAGAAGAAGCCTTGGGAGAGGGTGCTCTCTATACAGCCATGGGGCTAAGCCTGGAATAGGATCCAGGCAGGACTGCTGACTGGGAGCATGGTATTGCCTAGGTGGCAACTCACATTCTCTGAACTCACGGCTCTGTACTAGAGCATCCTGGGAGGCTAAGTTCTGCCCCTTTCAATGTTCCTTGCCCAGTCATCCATAATTGTGCTCTTCTGACAGATGCAGGAAGACACTAAGTATGCCTCCACCTCAGCTTAAAAAGGATACTGATGTTCCACAAGACAAGGACCATGCTATGTCTAATGTGTATTCCCACACAGGCTTCAAGGCTTTCCGATGTGCAAAGTTTCTGAGGAATTTGCTTGATCATTTAATCCCACTCCATCCTAGACAGTAAATTAACTGTTAGGAATTTAGGAAATTTTGTGACATGTCTGTTCTTCCAACTACAACGCTAGCATGGGAGAGCCGTAATATAGACAGCTCACTGGCTGATGAGATACTTCCAGGCTGAGGTGAGCAAGAGGTAACAGGCATTAGGACCTTGTGAGTAGCAGAGAGGTAGTGTAGGTTGAAGAGGCAAGAGACTGTGTAGGCCACAGAGATGGAGCGGTCATGGGGTCTTTTTAAGGCTGCAGAGGCAGGAAGTTGGGTGGACACACCAATGGGAGACATAGAGTGAACTGACATTCAGGCCTAGGCTGCACTGAAGAAATATTGGGGTTTCTTGTGTACAAACATGGAAGCCAGTGAAGGGATGTGCAGAGTGAAATGGCTCTTCTCTCATATTAACTATCCCATCCCCCTTGGACCATTTTGGCACCTAGCCGCAGTTAGCTGTGCTGGCCATTGGCCTTCCAGGCCAGGTAAGCAGACAGTCTGGGCTCTGTCCTGGGTGTCAGACCATCTACACTTGAGTAGTGAGCAAATTCATCACCTACTCAGTCCCTTCTCACATAGTGGAGATCACAGCTGCAGTAAAATGCATTTTTTTTTTTTTGTATGCCCAGCACAGCATCTGTCACTGTGGTCACCTTGGGCATAGCCAAAAGTGCATCATCCACTTTCAGGGAAGTCTTCTAGAGTGGGATTCTGCTATATGAGGTTATTTTATTTTAAGGCAGCTGTGGGATCCATAGCTCATCATCAGCATGACACTGGGTTAGGAGCATCCAGGAGCTGCATTTTCTGGTCCTGGTCTTCTAGGGCCTAGAGAACAGAAGACCCATTGCTATATCAGATGAGATGAGCCCAGGGCTTATAGCACTGATGTCAGGCACACAGCCTTTGTCCAGCCCAGGCTGATAACCCTCCTGTCCACAGTAATCATACTTGGTGGAGTCAGAACTGAGAGATTGAACTTGTTTAACTATGGAACTTGAGCTTGTTAACAAATCTATACAGAAGCCAAGGTCATGACACTGTTCACAGTGTGGCCTGTTAGGGCTGTGGCACCCTTTGAAATATGGCTGTGAGGGTTATGGCACCCTTCACAATACAGTCTGTGGTACAGACCATGCTGCCTGGGGTGCAAGTGCTTGCTCTACGATGCTTTGCTGGACTGTTATCTGACACTGTGTCACATGTGAGAAGAATTCAAACATGGATCTCATGTTAGGCTTTGGTTTGGCGCTAACCAGCATGTGGCTGGATTCAGATTCTACTTTGTAGCCTGGAAGTTGCTCACATAGACACACAAGCCATCAAAGGCTGGTCCAGTGTTCAGGGTCTTAGGCATGAAGCATATTTGAGAATGAACAAACAGATCTTATCTCACTTTACCCAAGACTAGTTGGATTGCAGTTAATATGCTATGCTTGTCTTAGAGCTGGTGCCATAGATAGCCAGGCTGCAGTTTCTCATGAGGCTCTTGCAACATCAGACATGGTTCTCTAGTTCTTTGAAACCAGAATAAGCATCAATAGGACCTTCCTATGACTGTCTTCTAGAATAAATTGGGTGTTGTTTTGATTTTAATTCTACTTGTGTGGGAGAAGCTAGCCCTCCTCACATGATGGATCTTGTCTCTACTTTGAACCCCAACCTGTGAGCTCACAAGGGGAGCCATAGTAGTGACTCTGAACAAGGAAGATATGGAAAGAACCCACAGAGATGAGAGTGAACATGGCCACTAACAAGGTGTAGCTCCTCCTGACACTGGTGACATGGATGTGGTCTTGTGAGATCAGGCTTGTACCAGATAACACAGATGTTGTTTTCTCTGAGATCTGGTGCCCTTGGCCCAGGTAACATGGATCAGGCTCCTAAACACATGACATGCCCCCCCTCCCCAAGGTCAAGTATCTCTGATCCAGGTGACTTGGAAGTAGTCTCCTGGGTTGGGCTATTAGAGTCAAGTAACATGGCATGCCTACCCTGAGGTGCAATGCACTTGGCCCAGGTAATACGCTATGGGGGCCTTCCAGAAGTGACCATCTCCTTGACCTCCCTGCCTGACCCCTTTCAGATCTCTGTGGAGGAGCTGGAACGCAACCTTGTAATCAAAGTCAACAAAGATGCTGTGATGAAGATTTCAGTAGCTGGGGAGCTGTTTCAGCTGGAGAGAGGCCTATATCACCTGAATCTCACTGTGGGTGGAATCCCCTTTAAGGAGAATGACCTCGTCCAGCCTGTAAGTTCAGCCCTGACCATGGAGGAAAATGCAGTGAGCTCAGGCTTGACTGAGGGGTTTGCCCTCTAGCCGAGCCTAAGTGTAACAATTGTGAGGGGCCCCGATGCTGGCTGCCCATCATTGTACATCAATAACTAGTCACTTCTGCTCATGATACTAATCTGTGTTTTCATCTGACTTGAACAAAAGAGTAAAGATAAAACACTTCATTTTTTTAAAAAAAGAATAAACTTTTTGGATGTGTCTCTAAAACAGTTTTGGTTGCTAGCCATACCTAGATTTCCTGTGGGGGAGTCTGAAGCGGGGGACTTTTTTTTGACACTTTTCAAGTCCTGTTTGTTTGTTTGTTTGTTTGTGTGTTTATTTGTTTGTGTCCTATACTACACCTGGCCTTTGTACCTCATCTATCTCTAGCCCAGTGGTCAGAACCCTTGTTTTGGGGGATGGCAACATCCACTGCAGATAAAAAATACATGTTTGGTAGTTCCGCTGACTCAATAACCACCGTTCAGGAGAGTCCTGAGCTGATAGTAACATCAAATGTATCATTGTAGATCTTCAACATATAAGACGAGGTTGACCCGGTCTGCCTGCACAGTGAGATGACCTGATTTGATTATATAACATTTGCACACAGTGAGTGAGGGTGACCTGATTTGATTATATAACAGCGTGTACACAGTGAAGTGACCTAATTTGATTATATAACAGCGTGTACACAGTGAGGTGGCCTGGTCTGATTATATAACAGCCTGCACACAGTTAGTGAGGGTGACCTGATTTGATTATGTAACAGCCTGCACACAGCGAGTGTATGGTCATGAGGGTGACCTGGTTTGATTATGTAACAGCTTGTACATGAGTATATATGGTCAAGCTGGGACTGGCATCCCTGAGAAAGCCCAACAGTAAAATGCCCTGACCTGTGCAGTCAGTCAGGTGGCAGGTGCCTTGTCCCTCCGCCCACAATGAGGAGACAAAGCAGGTGGCTGCCTCACTGCCACATGTGTTCTTATCCTACACGGATGTAGGTGTCCTAAAATGTTTTGAAAACTGAAGAACTCTTTTGTGAAGGGAAAAAACACACCCTTATATTGTTTTCACACTATTGATTTACACACATAAGCTAGAGGGCTCTGTGGGTGGGCTCAATAGCACCAGGCTTGTGATCTCTCCTGCCCTGGTCTGCTATTATGGTGTCCTGGCTCAGGAATCTACAGGGTTTATTTATCTTTCCAGATTAACCCTCGCCTAGACGGATGCATGAGGAGCTGGAACTGGCTGAATGGGGAAGATAATGCTATCCAGGAAACGGTAAAGGCCAATGCAAGGATGCAGTGCCTCTCTGTGACCGAGAGGGGGTCCTTCTTCCCTGGGAATGCATTTGCCTTCTACAGCCTCAACTACAGTAAGTAGGTGTCACCCTACCTGTGGCTATCTGTGGTGGGAGTCTAGGCAGCTATATGATGAAATGTGATCATTCATCTAAATGGTTCCTACCCCAGTGACAAGCTGGTTAGCCACAAGCTGGGGCAGGACTCAGCAGGAAAGTGAAGGCCCAGCTCCTAGGACAACTATCTGGACTTCACATAGTTAGCCATGTAAGAGGAAGTGATAGAGACATGGCCCAATAGCTAGAAAGCAGAAGAATGGGCAGGCCTGCGGGGAGGGGCCTGGAAGAAAATCTGGGCGGTTAGACATTTGACATGTTTGAATGTATGTGACAATTCTGAGAAGTGTGCCAGGCCTTCACTGGCCAGTGACTTCATGAGGCTTAGCAATCAGAAGAGGTTTAGAGGCAGGAAGAGCTTGAAGATAGGAAGGCTAATCTTTGTCACCCTTGGAAAGGGCCCTGCAGCAGGTACTGCATTGGCCCATACGGAGAGAAAGCAGGCAGAGACCTGGCAAAAGTCTTCTGATGTGCTTCTCAAAAATATGGTAGATGCATGAAATCTGCTTCTTTTTGATGGGTGGACATATCAGAGCTGGAACCTATAGCTATCAGTCCCCTGGGGATGACCCAGGAGACAGAAGGTTAAGGACTCAGATCTTAGGTTTCTTTAAAGCAAAACTCATAATTTCTTAAAAATTTCTCAGTCATTTTGAGGTTCTTTAACCTCATGTTCTGAGAAAGAATAACCTCTGTAAGTCACTATGCTAAGAAAACTGACCATACAGGCCAGGTCTGGTGCGTTTGTCCAGCACCTGCCAGGGAGAATTCACTTAGTCTCTTCCATCATGACAAAGTGTTTTTATTATTATTTTTACAATCTATGTTCATATACTCAACAACCTATTAAGAATTAACTCCTATAGATATCTGGGAGAGGCTAGAGGACTTGGTTTGATCAATTATGGAGGTAACAGAGAACAGGCCAGCTTCAAAGCCTTCCACACACTGTAGAGAGAAGCGAGCCTGACCAAGTGTGTGACAACCTTGATTTACTCACAGCAGCTCTCGCTAGTCTATGAAGATCTTCCTGGAGGACAGACTTAAATAGTAAGATGGATGGTTTCTCTTCTAGCCTCCCAATCAGTGAAGGACTCCCACAAGTTGTTTGTCCTGGAAGAAACAGAATTTACCTGTCGTCCACTTTAGTGCATAACCTTAGATACAGATGACACAGTGTCACTCAGCTGCATCTTAGACATGAGGCATCCCTGTGTATCATGTGGGAATGAGTTCACAGCATGAGGCTCTGGGATGCCATGCCATGCCACCCTGAGCACAGACACACAGGGATTGCTGAAGCGATGTATCTCCTGACATCTATTCATGGGCATGGCTTCGAAAGTTCATGCCAACTTGCATGCTTCAGAGTCTCCTGGAGCTCGCAGAAGGGAAATAACACATTACCTGGAGCTATGGAAGGTTTTGTAAACTCTGCAAGGAGAGAAGTGAGGAAGTGGATGGCCCTTGGTGCTGGCCATGTGGCTCCCCAGGTTGGTTTTTGTTACCTGGAGTCTGGAGGGCACCAACAGGGCATTTAAAGTGGGGAGCAGTCATCCCCAGTGCCCAAGAGTTGATAGTTTGCATCCAATGCTGGAGATCTTCTCCCTTCCTTTCTGCATGCTGTTGAGACACTGGCGGGTCTTAAAGGTACAGTCTTGTTGCAGACTTCTCCACGTGACCTTTTACCAGGAGGTCCCCAGGGTGCACAGAGCTGTCCCTTGTGGCCACCAGTCTGCTGCTGCTCACTGTCCTCACTCTCTTCTCTCTCCCACTCGGACCGCCTTACAATGTGCCTCTTTCATTGCAGCCCGGACATCTCCAGATGTCGGCACGGAAACCACCTGGGAAGTAGATGTTGTGGCTCGGATTCGCCCCGCCACTGACACAGGGGTGCTGCTAGCACTGGTGGGTGACAACCGTGTTGTCCCCCTCTCTGTCGCCCTGGTCGACTACCACTCTACAAAGAAGCTCAAGAAACAGGTAGAATTAAATGGAGCCACAGAAGCAGCTTGAATATGGGGCCAGATTTGACTAGGATACCTTGACCTCCTGAGCAACCCCCGTTTGACCCCCTTTCTGCCCACGCTCTAGGATATTGACTTGTGAAACCTCTCACTCCCTGCTCTGGAGACTCCTCCCCAAACCCAGATCTCTGCCCAGGTCTGGGTACATACAGCTAGATGGGGCCCTCTGGCTTTAGAGCCACACAGGCAAGACCGTGAAGCAAAACTACAGCTGGCCAAGGTGGCTGATAGTACAGGCAGGGTCTGAAACTTTTGTGAGATCTGCTGGCCCATAGGTATAGGGTGTCCCACACAGCAATTCATATGACTCAGGTAGTGTCACCAGCACAACCAGACCCCCTAACCTCACTGTAAGCTCTGATAGCTTATCAGATGATCATGGTGGGTGAGGCCCTGGAGTCAGATGCCCTTCAGGCAGAGCCCTCCCTCACTCTTCTGACTCCCACTGGTATCTTACAGAACACGAGGCTACCTCTCATGTCCCTAAGAGGAATAGGGTCAGATAGGGTTTCTATCCCTGAGTTTCCCAGGCCATAGAGCCCTTCTGGCTACTTATACTAACTGGTAATAGGGTTAGTTTCCATGAACATGCCACCAAGGGGACCACACTTCATGCTGCTGAGCATCTCAACCCACCTCTAGCATGTGTGATAAACAGTCAGAGGTTCCTGCTAGCACAGACTATTCACCCCAGAGAGGCCAAGTGGAGTTCATGTTCTTTCCTATGCTGAAACCAGTTACAGATGTGTCCTACCACGTCCTTTTGAGAAATCAGCTCAGGCTGGGTGAGCTTCTAGGAGAGCAGGGGTGATCCAAGTCCTGTTTCCTGGGGACTTTAAAAGTTTTTGTGTATGGATGTGCCTGCAGAGACCAGGAGAGCCCCTGGAACTGGAGTTAGAGATAGTTGTGAGCTATGTGGATGCTGGGAAGAAGGCTCAAGTCCTCTGTAAGACCAGGAAGTGCTCTTAGCCACGATGCCATCCTCCATTATCTCTCAGCCACCCTCTGCTTTACATGCAAAGAAACTGAGCCCCAGGGTAGGACGATACCAGGCTTGCAGAGTTGCTATACACCCTAAGAAGAGTCTAGTGTTAAGGTGGCCAGCCTATGAAGACAGATGCTAGAATGGGGGACACTGACCCCATGTAACTCCTATGCTTTGGTGTCCCTGGCAGTTGGTGGTCCTGGCCATAGAGGATGTTGCCTTGGCGTTGATGGAAATCAAAGTGTGCGACAGCCAAGAACATGTAGTCACTGTCTCCCTTCGGGATGGTGAGGCCACCCTGGAAGTGGATGGCACCAAGGGCCAGAGTGAAGTGAGTGCTGCCCAGCTGCAGGAGAGACTGGATACACTAAAGAAACATCTACAACAAGGCACTGTATTCACCTTTGTTGGGGGCCTGCCAGGTAGGCACACTCTGATCTCATCCCCAAGGGTTGGGCCTGAACCAGTGTGGCTGACTTGCTAACCACGTGGGCTGTGATAATGATCGTGAGACAGAGTTCTAGTTTTAGAAAATATAAATACAGGCTGACTTACTCACTGACTTCTGTGCTAGGGTTGGAGTGAGGGGTTTTCTTAGTTCCCTTCTCTCTCTGGGCGGGCATTGCTCTGAGTTACCCATTGGAAATTGTTGTCTAGGAGCCCAGGCGACCAAACACAGAGGGGAGGGTTAGCAGATGATGCAAGAGTCAGCTACCTGACTCTGCCAATGTCTGCAGCCATTGTAGCTGAGAGTGTCTACCAGCTCCTTTTACATCTGCCAAGCGCAGCCAACTTACAGAGGCCCATGGGTGGAGCATTTAACAGTAACTATGAAGAGGCCCGAGTCTCCTTGCTAGTACAAGTCTTCACTTTTAGCAAACAGCAGGCTCTGACTTTTCTTCTCCGAATCAATAAGGCTCAAAGGAGATAAGCCCAAGGCTCTGAAGCACAAGGCAGATAGACTATAAAATGCCAGGGAGGTTGAGGGGTAAAGCTGCATTATACCTGAACAGATCTGTATTCCCCTGGGATGGTAACATGGAGAACCACTACCACCCTGCAGCGAGAATGCAGGCAGAGCTGGGCATAAGCATAATCGAGGGCAGTAAGTGGTGCTCCCCGGATTTAGCTCTGTCTGCTCAAGTGTTTGGTCTCCCCCTGCTCAGATGTTCAAGTGACTTCTGCACCTGTCACGGCTTTCTACCGTGGATGCATGACTCTGGAGGTGAACGGAAAGACCCTGGACCTGGATGAGGCCTCCTACAAACACAGTGACATCACCTCACACTCCTGCCCACCTGTGGAGCAGGCCACACTCTAGCACCCATGCACAAGAGGCCTTCACACGTTCTAAAGACAGGGAAGCAGGTGTGTGGACACACAGCACTGCCTCCTGAGCAGGTCCTGCAACACTGGAGGATGGGCAACTGGCCCTTGTGGCTATTTTATCTTGAGATATTTCTTTGCCTTGTAACATATCTGTACATAATGGGACTATGTCAGGTCAGTGGCTGCTCACAGAGTTCCCTGTCTTGGTGGGAGCTGGCTGTCAAGAGCTGGGCTGGAGGGGCTGGCAATTTGCAGCTGAGTGGATTTAAAGAAAATAATTCTTGTTATTTTTTATTACCACATGCTTCTTTCTGATTCTAAAATATGGAAAATAAAATTTACAGAAACCTTTTTAAACCCTGGGTTGGTCACTGTCTGTCCTGGAGGTTTCTCAGAACCTAGCTGTATTCAGGGTAAATGCACTTTGAGGCGGCTGTGGACTACCACAGGATGAAGGCAAGGGCTGGAGCCAGGGTTCATTCACCAGCAAGCTTCAGAGCCTCGGTTTACTCTGCAAATGGAGACAGTCTTCTACAGCTCTGCCATCAGCCCCACACATGGACCCTTTCTTAAAACTGCCCCTGGCACCCGGTATGGACAGTTGGTACTTGTCCTGTTCTCCACTCTTCCTCTGAAGGCTGTTTGCCTTTCTTGGCTGTCCCTGTCCAAGACTCTGAGCAGAGCTAAGGGAACTGCATCCTCCTTAGTTAGGCAGCAGGAGATACAGACACAGTAGCTTTCTCAGTGTCTCTGCCATCACAAGGGAAGGAATTGGATAACACTGATTTTAACCCCAGCATCTGTAGGCCCTGGGGAGATAGGAACTCAGCTCTAGGAATCACAATCCTGCCCTGGATTCCCTGCTGCCTGTTTGTCCTCAGGCTGCCTCCGAAGCCCACAGGAGCCAGAGGTCTGTCTTCAGCTGGTGAAATAGCATCCCCTAGACCTTCAGTGGTTTTCCCTTGTGCTGGAGGCAACTCTGGAAAGTTTTCAAGGATTGTTCTCCAACAAGCCCCAATTCTCTCCAGAAGGTCACGAGGCTAAGAACAGAGGAGAAATGCTGGTTTGGAGCTAGACCACACAGACAAGGGGGTGTGGGCACATATTTGTCATTCCTTATCTGCCTTAGGGACTCAACACGGTGTGGGAAGAGCTCAGACCTCTCTTCCCTGATGTTGCATCTACCAGCTGCCTGCCATGGGATCCTCACTACCCTGGGTCCAGGGGGTCAAACTACAGAGCACCAAGGGAAACACCAGGAGCCTTTTGAGGAGGAACGGGGCAGACTGTTTGGAAGAAGAGGGTAGAATGGATTCTAGAGTCTTTATCATCTGAATTGATTGCAAAATTCTTTTTTCTAGGGAAGAACTTTGACAATGTCTTTTGCATTTCCGTTGTATCCTTGAGGCTGTTTTGAGCCTGGGTCCCTCCCTGGCGTTCAGAATCTTGGTCTCTGCCCCATCCTTCCTTGGGTTCCATTACACTCCTCTTTCAGGCACACAGTCTGATAAATGTTTCTCCGGATTTTACCAAATGTGCCTAGGGCAAAGTCACCTTTTAGAAACCACTGTATCTCTCAACACAAAGTCTGCAGATCATGCATTTAAATATAAAGACTCTGTGCTCTAACTGGAAGATGCCCAGGATCACAGGGTCTCTGTCCAGAACAATGATTTCCTACAAACCTAACAGGTAGAGTGACCACCCAAGAGACAAGTAGAAGACCCAAGCAGGCCCAACAGAACATCCTCTGTTGATCAAAAGGGCTGTTCACATAGGCATGTCTGGAAACCCATGCCACCCATTACCAAGCTATTGATACTGGGTCTTGAAAAACAGAGCTATAAAGGCTCTGTCACCCACAGAGGAGATGGTGTACGTGGAAACCTGACTGGGGCAGGCTGATCTGGTAAAGCAGAAGAGCTCAGCTCAGTGTCTCTCGCCTGTGGGGTAAGGCCCACCCCACACACTTATGAGAACAATCAGCTAGTACAATACTGCAAACTCAGAATGATGCCATCTCCCATCCAAAGGCAGACATAAAGGAAAGATTCAGTGACAAAACAGATTGCCATGAGCAAACTCACCAATCAGAGTAGAAGCCAAGCACAGAACAGACCCTCAGGCGACATTCAAAGAGGCAAGGCCATTAAGGGATAAGCCAGAAGTCACTGAGTATGAGGCTCCAGATGGCTTCCTAGCCTTGTCCACAAGGGAAAAAAGGACACTCAAGAGAATCGGCTCACACTGTAGGTCAGGTGGCTTGTGGGAGCAGCTGTGGACACTAGGGTACAGGACCTTACATTCTCTGAGACAAGGGAGAAAGGCATTTTTGTGGGAATGACCAAAACTGTTGACCTTGGCATGAAGTGTTTCTTAATAGTTCTTGGTTCCAGTGGGCATGGGCTCTATAGCCAGGCATGCAGTTTTGTTCTTCAGAGACATGGGAACCAGCTTTAGGAAGTTCAGAGGTCAAGCCCACTGGGTCCAGGACACGGGACTACTGATTGCAAAACTGGGATGCTGTTATCTAAAAGTAGAAAGGGAGGTGTGGGGCCCTATACCTATTAGCTTCCAGAACTTGGCTCCTCTGTATGATCAAACCATGGATGAGGTGTTCTTTGTCCTAGGCCTGTAGAAAAGCAGCTATTTGGCTTCATCAAGGCTGCATCTCTATGCTTTTGGTTATACTAATCTTCCTGAACCTCACCCCCACCAGTGACAGAAATCTTGCTATTGCTGTGTAAGATACGTTCTGTACTCTGGCATGTCTGTGCACCTTGTGACAGCTGCTTAACTGTCCACTTTGAGTGCAAATCAGGGGACAGAGGCAACTGAACCATGACCCCATTAAGGAGCAGTGCTCAAGTACCCCCAATAAAGTCAGAGAGGATTTATGAAAGGAGACTTTCATAAATGCTTCTGAAACTGTGGTCCTACTATATACATCGGTGTAAACACAAATTAGCAGGATATCATTTGATATTGGTCCAGGGTCATAGGGAGGCTGAGGCCAGGATCCTGGAAGTTTTATGGAAGTTAGACTGCTGGATCCAAGGTAAATCAGTCAGCATCAAATAGAAACCAAGATACTTTCTCAGGCCGCAAGGCCAAACCCAATAAAATGATAGTGCAGTGACCAGTCCTCAGACACCAGTGTCCATCTTAGCCCTTCAAGGATCAGTGAGCAACTCTTGGGCTTGCACATTTTCTCCACAGACAGATTTGTCACCTTCCTACATGGACTTGTGTTGTAGGCCTTTGTGGGAAACCCTGTTTAGAAAACCTCTCTTAGCCTGTCCTGGTGAGATCTGCTGGACAGAGTGGCATTGGCCAGCAGGGGGCACAGGAGCTGCATCTTCACAGGCTGGTCCTCTCCCTTACTTGTTAGTTCTCGACCTCCTAGGAGAAGAAAGGCCAAAGTGTCCACACAACAACTAATTTAAGGGATAAACCAGTGGCCATAGATCAACAGAGCACTATGGGGGAAATGAGTATGAGATTTGGATGGAGTCCACCAATAGGTGGATCTTGCATAAAAGCAGAACTCGGAGGCCGCTAAGAAGTAGCTTTTGGTTTCTGCTCAAAGCTTGTTTTCTTTCCAGTCAGAAAAGCAGAACTCAGGAGTTCGATCTGTTCCTTCTTGAGGACATGCTCACAGAAGTCTGTCAATCTATAGTACATTTCCTGAAGCAACAGTCTTTACCAAAAGAGATACCTTACTACCTTCCCTTTGCAGGATAAAAATACAAAAAAAAAAACAAAACAAACAACCAAGCCAAGACTAGAGCTGAAATAGAGCTGTGAGTTATAGCAGGTGCAGAGAAGCCCTTCTGGGTGATGAGGCTAGGGGCTAGTATGGATCTTCATGAGGAGAAATGGGGACAGAGGAAGTGCCATTGGTCCAGTCAACCGCCTCTGCCTCTGTTCCTGGCCTGTGCTGGCAGATAGTGTGTCCAAGGGAAGTACACAGCTTCAAGATACTTTCTTAATTCTCTCTGAGGCTGGCTGTAGAAGTAGGCTTTCTATATATGGCTTTATTGTTTTGGTTTTCTTTCTGGCAATCCCAAACCAAGTTACTTTTTAATCTGCTACCTCCGTGTCAGGGTGCGTAGGGGGGAGGCTTCTCCCCAGGGAGGAAGTAGGTTGGTGTGCAGAGTGAAGGAGCATTAGGAGAATGCCCATGGCTGGAGTTGCACCGGGAGGGAGACTCTGTGTCCTCAGGCCAAGAGAGGTCAGCAGAGGATGAGGCCGGCAGGGCACTGGAGGGCTGCAATTAAACAGAGGTGTCCTCGATCAGCAGGTGGGGACTCAGCTACACTATCCAGAATATATGCCAGTATCACCTTGGCCCAGAACCCTATCAGACCAGGAAGCACTAGCTCACCAGGACCCCTGGGAAACCTCCCAGGCCTAAGAACAGCCAAGAGAGGTTCAGTGTCAGCTTGCATGGGGCTTGAGTAATACAAGCTTGGCTTCTAAACCTGCCAGAACACCTGGGGAAGGTCTCCAAAGCTCCAGACTTCCTTGGCTGCTTAAGCCCATCAGCTCTCATTAACCCTGACTAGAAAAGCCAGGGACAGCCTAGAGCCCGGTTGTTGGCACTCACTAACAAGAGCAAGGTTATTAATATCCCCAACACAGCATGGTAGTTAATAGGTCTGTGAACAAATGTGATCAGCCATAGACTAGAAGTTTAAGGAAGGTATTTTTCAGATATAATTAACATTTAAACAGCTCTCTATTATGGGAGAGTCTGGTCCAATCAGGTGCAGACCTTAAAAAAAGGCAGCAACCCTCAAGGAAGAAAGAATTCTGGCAGACAAAGTGTTTCCCTAGTCCTGAGGACTGTAGACTGGTCTTTATAACACTCATGAGAGTCAGTCATTAAAACAAATCTCTCATGTATACACACCTTCTGGTGTTGTGTCTCTGAAGAACCTTGACAGACAAGCCCCCAAATCCAGGATGAGTTAATGTGAGAAGACAAGTTTAGGGAACGGCACAGATCTGAGGTAAATCTATTCTAGTTCTTTTTCCTTTTTGATTCCTTCTTAAGTACTAGAAGTTTAAAACAAAATTGGTATAAAAAAAAAAAAAGCAAATTCTGAGGTGAGATTTTGAAGTGGTTCCTGTATGCTATGTGATGCTCCTACTGGCCTCACCTGAGGATCTTGAGTAGCCAGCTAGCCTGTCCATGTCCCTCTGGTGCTGGAGTGAAATCTGGCAACATGCCCATCCTAAACACATGTCCTCCCAAGGAAGAGCTAAAACTGAAAATATCTCCCTTAACTGAGATTGTCACACAAAAAATTCAACTGCTGGCTCTGGAATGTCCTCTTGTTTCTCCCTCAAATGTGTGTGTGCATGACTACAGGGGCCAGTCTATCTAAAGATCATCCTTTTAGGTCTGCAAGGATGGGCTTCCCACCTTGTCCATTCTGCTCTTTTCTGAAAAGAACTGGATACACAAACCATGAAGCAAATTCTCAGGAACCACAGGATAAACCACCAGGAACCACAAGATAAGCCACCGGAAACTACAGGATAAACCACCAAAAACCACAGGATAAACCACCAGGAAACCACTCACTAAAAAAGACCTTAAGAAGGCAGGCCCTGCCCACATTGAGAGGGCTACTCCATCAATACTGTCCAGGCAATTCTCAAGTGCCTTGCTGAGCAAACTGCTGGGTGTTGGCACAGGCCCCTTTAAAAGTTTCCTTCTGACTAACTTCACAAAACACCCCCACATAGCCATCTCACTCCCTCCTATTATTTAGGGTAGAGATGTTTGCTGGCTGCTAATGACTTCAACAGGACACTTAAAATATCTCCTTCCGTCTGTTGACCAGTGGAAACAGCATCCATTCTGTTGTCCTTAGGAAACACACAGGTTCATCCGATATGCCTGTTCCATAGAAATCTGATTACTGAGCATATGTGGCAATTATACTCCCACACATGCTGCCAAAAGCTGCTCATCCCAGAGCAAAGGGCTCCAGGCCTCCTCTGGGAGGAAGGGAAGCATCCATCATCTGCGATACAAAGGTCCCAGAAGGTAGGAGAAGAAGAGCACCCATAGGACTTGGCAGGTTCTTCCAGGTTCCCAAAAGTGAAGGACTGTCCTTTTCCATGAGGAAGAAGGAAGATCACTTCATGGGAAATCTCATGCTCTGAGAGCAGGCTGGTAGCCCCTCGACAGTGATCCCTTCCTCAGGCCAGGCCTTCCAGACAGAGAGGCAGGCAGGCATCAGGACTGGCCCTAGATGGGAGGAGATGGAACCCCCCATTCCCTGTTCATCATCATTCCTTGTAGAGCACCATGTGTTCTGAAAGAAGTTGGCCTGTGCAGGGTATGCTCTAGAGTCCTGTTCTTGGTGTCTATGTGAGTTAGTGGCTCTCTGTGTCCAAAGGCAGCCAGACCAGCTAAGAGAGCCCCATCAGGTCTTCCCAGAGATAGTTCTAAGAGTCTAAAATATGGATCTGATAAAAGACTAGGAGAATAAGTGGATCTCAGGATGAGCTGTGGTCTCAGATGATAGTGTTCTTCCTGGGACAGAAACTAAGGAAATCCTCAAGGCCAACACATGGAGTTCCATGGAAAGGCAGAGGCTATGGAGTTACAGCTGCTCCTGCTGGTACCCTGGGGCCATCTCATTTCCTTACCCTAGACATAGCTGTTTCCAATATTCCAGAGGGAAGACTTTCTCTCTTTCCTGAGGCAGGTTTTACTCATGGGGCCTTACATTCCCTGATTTAGGGTCCCTGTGACTGGTGGGTGAGGGGCCAGTTCCCTTTAGGAAGTCTCACAAGCACAGCCTCAGGGTATCACAGTGAGAGTCCAGACCCACTCCCTAACATGGCAGTAGACCTCTGAAGCATCCTTTCTTCAGACCCCAAAGGACCCAAGTAATTACAGTAGGCTGTAATCCTTAGACAGCTCCTTTTCCAAGTAAACTGAGGAAGTACAAAGAAAAGGGACTCACCCCTTTGAGGGGGTGGAACAGTGGTTTAGTGACCTCACCTTTCTGAGTCCAGGGCACCAGTGAGCCCTGGAAAACAGAATGAATGAAATTGTACTTTTGGGTCCTAGACATTGGGATTCCCATGCCTTCTTCGAGCTGTACACGCTATCAGACCCTTTCACTAATGTGGAGCCCAGATGGTCAAAAGACTCTGAAGTATTGCTCACACCTAGACACTAAATTGGGTCAGTCCTGGGACCCCAACAGCTTTCTCCATCTGAGATGGTCTGAGTTCAGTGCTCAATCCCTCCCCAGTCTTTTGGCTTGGCAAGACCTCACTTTATTTTAGTGTGGCTCACTAGGTGCAGGTCTCCTGGTAACTATAAGAGGACATGTGACTTCAGTGATTTCATCCCATTCACCAAGATATACAGATAACACAGAGATATACTTAATACAGCTCTGTGAGTCTTGTAACTGCTTCTGCTAGTGCCATAAAACAAGCCACTGAGCAGCTGGGCTGTATGAGCATCACCCCACTAGAAAGGTTTGTCCAGACCTGGAGTCTGGATCTCCCCACAGGAGGCATTGGGCAATGCCTACAGATGGTTTGGTTGCTATGACTAGGGTTTCTGCACAGGCAGGTAGAGGACAGGGCCTGTCTGACATTTCACAGTGCTAAGGTGTAAGCCAATAAGATAAATAGTGCACAATACCAAGTCCAAGTCAATATCATACCATTGGACAACTGGGACCCTTTCCTTCATGGCCACCAGAGCTTCATAAGACATGAAGAAGCCAATGTCAAGAATGCAGCAGAGATAAAACCCTGTTAAAATAAGATCTTATTCCAGACTTCTTCCCTCTGATGGCCTTGGAGTCTGCAGCACTGGGCACATGAGCCCTACAGGATTAGTAGCTTTGTAGATAAATTCAGTAGATGTTAACATGCATTGGGCTCCACTCAGAACACTCAATGTTTAGAACTCAGGCAGCTCGTGACATCCTCAGTGCCCCTAGCCTATAAAGACCAGTTCATGGCTAAGATAGTATATAAAACAGCTAAAAACAGGATATAAAATAAATAGTTCTTCCAGTAAGAAGAATACTCTTTCATGACTTACTAGGGCCATAAGCAGTGAAGCACCTCAAAAATGATATGACCCACCCCATAACGATCCAAGTCCCTCATCTTCTAGATCAAAACCCACCTTTTTCTAATCACAGGAACCCACAGAAACAATCACTGACTCCATGGCATGCCCAACCCCAGCAGGCAATGCTTGCCTACCTGAAGTGGCAAAGGGTAGGAGGAACAGGTTGGCACAGTCATAGATGGGCACAAGCCAGTGTAGGCTAAGATCTGCTGGGCAGGGTTGTAGAGAATCTGAGGTGGTGGAGACGGGCCATAGGCCAGCTGAGACAGAGGGACCTGTGAAGAAAGGAGAGGTGACCACCCAACACAATGCACCCTTGAACCCATACAAAACACTATTCAGATCTACAGCTTGGCCCTCTGGGAAACTCTGACCCAAATCATGGAATAGTAGGAGAGTCCTTTTTTCATGACTTCACCCAAAGTTCCGGCATCCTTTGCATATAGTCTCTGGGTTGGAGTCACCACCTGGAGCTGCCACCAGAAGTGGCAGCCTGGTAGAGCCCAAGAACTAGACTCTGGGAACTAGAGTCCCAACGAGACATCACTGAATCTCTCTGGCAACAAGAAACCTGAGATGAAAACAAAGATCTAAGCAGCAATTCTGGGCAGCAACCAAAGGCCAAAGCCCTGGAACAACACAATGAGTGAAGAATCTCCTAGAACATATCTTGCAGCTCTTTGGATCTGGAGGAACCCTAAAGGGCTTGCCAAGGACCCTGAAAGGACAGAAGGAAGAGTCTACCTGGTAATGAAAGGGTAGCAGGCTGGAGCTCAAGACAGGTTCAGTAAGGCTGGCTCAGAAAGAAGTAGGTATGGGTGAATTTGGGCTCTCTCATCCAGCTTGTTAAAATGGGGTCCAAGCCCTGCCCAGAACTACACCCAAACCACCATGAACCTAACGGTAACTGAGCAACTTTGCAGGCAAGTTTTATTCTTAGATGGCAACAAATTCTGCCTGCTTAAGAGGTTGGAGAAGATTTAGCCAGCAGGTGGTCAAGTACTGTTTCCAGGGCAAATGATTAGTAACCCTCGTAACCCTAACCACCTGACATGCAGATTACTGGGAAGTTTAGGTCTTTTGTTAAGAGCCTGAGCTCTAGGCTATGACTGACCAGCTGGAAACACACAGGATGGTTCTACTTACCATGTCCTTGAAGGCCCCTAGGACTGCAGCTGTGATAATACCAAGGCACAGGCCCAGTACATTTAGCACTGTGGACACCCAGAGCAGCCGGTACAGATGGATCACATCCTGGCAGCTACGCACACCCACAAATTCATAGTAGGCAGGTGAGGTCTCTGTGCTACAAGAGGGAGAACAAAGTTACTGAGAACATGGCCATGAGACAGCACATTAGACCACAGTCATGTGATCACCTCCAAGTATTATATCCATGATTCGATGACCATCATTGAGTGCTAGACCCATTGCCAATAGACCAACCTATGTGTAGGAACTGTTGCCAGGCAATAGCCAAGAACATCATGCCATGTCAGGGGAACACTCTGAGTTAAAGCTGTGTCTAACCAAGAGCTCTCTTAGCTTAGAGCCATGAACATTACCACTGGGGCAGTACAGGCTGGTGAGGAGTTAGTAATGGAACCATGTAAGCCCTTGACTTCCAAACTAGAGAAACCCAGGAGACTTTGGACTACTCTGATTCTTCAAGGGAAAGGGTAGAGGAGAACTTTCGGCAGCCTTACCACTGACTTTAAACCTAACCAGAATCCCCAACTATAATCTTAGAACTAGAAGTAGTCTTGACCCCCTCAAAACATATATGTCTAATAAAAATAGCTTTAACCAAACATTGTTTCCCTGAAGAAATACTAACCTCTAATATGGCTAAGACAGCTCTAGAGGCAGCCATGATGTTAAAAAATAACACAGACCCCAAACTTACCCAATGAAATGTCCAACCAAGTGATATCCATAGCCTTAAAACTACAATTCCAAACACAGCTTAAACCCAAAGCCTAAATATATCACTAGCTATAGCCTTAACCCTAAGCCTATCAGGGCCCCATTCCAAAGCAAAACTTAACCCTCACTCTGGTTCCATCCCATTCCTCTAATCCTAACTGTAACAATGACAAATTTCTAATTATAATCACAGCCATAGCCCTAACCATACATAGAATTCCACCTATCATAAGACCAACACCAAACCTAAACAAATCATAATCTTATCTAAATTTTAAACCAAACCCTAAACCTAAGCATAAATCCTAATTCCAAAACTAGCTCTAGTCTCTAAACCATGCCCTATCTCAAGCCAAAATTCAAACACTAACCCTAGATCATACCATTAACATTAACCCTAACTCCAACCCCACTGTCACCCCTAACAGTTCACATGATCCTACACCCTCAAACTTAGTACTACACCAAACACTGTTTTGCTTTTCAAGACAGTATATAGCCCTGGCTGTCCTAGAACTAACTCTATAGACCAAGATGGCCTTGAACTCACAGAGATTCACTTTTTTCTGCCTCCCAAGTTCAGGGATTAAAGGCATGAAGCACCATGCCCATCTTGTACTTAACTTTAACCAAAAACTTAATCCTAACACAAATACCAACACCAACTCTCTATTAAACTAGTCCTGTCCCAAGACCTACTGCTAACCCTAATCCTAACACTAACCCTAACCGTAACCATAACCCTATCCAAACACTTAACTCTAAGCCATAATCTAACCATAAGCTTAACCCTAAATTTGAACCTAAATTTCAAAACAGAGCACCAACCCTAATCCTACCTGTATTTCAAATCAAATGCCAACACTTCACCTAACAATAGCCTCAGCACTAACATTAATCCTAAACCTAACACTGGCCCAATCCCTAACCATAACAAATCCCTAAATAAATTGCAACTCTTAATCATAACCCCAATACAGACCCTAACTTCAGCTCTTGAACTAACCCTGCCATTAACTCTAACACCAAATATAAACTCTAACATCAGTGTCAACCCTAACACAGAGCCTGGCTTTGACATTAGTGCAACCCAATCCATCACCTAGAGAGAGCACTAACCCTAAGCCCCAATAATAGCCATAACTAACTCCAAATCCCAAATTAACAACCCTAACCTAAACCCTAGAAATGACTCTAGTTCAAACCATGACTCTAATACACAACCAAAATGATGATAACAACCCAAAATGATGATAACAACCCTAGCCCCATCCACAATTGTAACTCTAGAGTAACCCTAAGGAACTACACCCTAGCCCAGCCTTAGCCTTTGACATACACCCCAATGTCAGCACTCACTTAAACCAACAAACTTAAATCCCCCATCTATATATCAAATGCAAACTCAACCCTAAGTCTAACTCCAACCACCTCAAACAACCCCAGCTCTAGCCCTAGTACTAACCATGTCATAAACCCTAACCTTAAACCTCACATTAGCCTTATCCCTACCCTAACTCTAACCCTAATGCCAAACCCAACTCTGACACCATTTCAAATTCTCCTTCTAGTCCTAATTGTAACTCCCAACTCCAACACTTCAACTCATCTAGAAAGCTAGTTTGGGGTGGGGGGGGCACTTCTTTCTACTCAAGATATCGTTCAGATATGGACTGCCTACAATGGTCCCGGCCACCACTGAGGAGCAGCAGATGGTAATCAGGCCTGGCGTAAAGCACTGAGGTTCTTCCAGAGACCTGAAGGATGTTTTCGGTAGGAAGGAAATGCATGTAAGGGGTGGCAAAGGTGGAGCCCATAGGCAGACCCTGAGAAACAGGCTATTCCAAAAACTCTGGGTCTTCTGGTGCCTGGGGTCTCTGGTTCTTCTAGTTTCTTCTTGCCTCCTCCTACCCAGGTGAAAACTTCTCAAACAAGTTAGAGACCTCTCGTATTCTCTGGGGATTCATCTACCTCTGGTGAGGCTGGTGAGCGAGGATCCACCAGGCTTCTCAGTGGGGTGGAAAGATGGTGACTGAGCTACCTTATATGCCAGAATGAGCAAGCATTTTGTGTTTTCATTTTTCACATGTATCATAACAGAAAGCTGCAGGTGGGTCTCAGCCCCGAGAAGGAACAGAACAGAACTGGGATGTGCTGGTGACCAACTGGTGACCAGCTGCCTCAAGGTATGTGACAAATAGGCACTAGGCCAGGTTTAAATACTTCTGCATTCTGTGTGTACCCTTGAGTGGAGACCCAACCTGAGAATCCACCTTTTCACTGCTGAAACAGATCCAGAGGAAGAAGCAGGAAATGCAAGTAAGTATAAAGAAATGGAGGCTTCTCTCATGGACAGATGTCCTTGCTGGGTCTTGCCTGTGCTTGTGTGTGTACGTGCGTGTGTGTGTGTGTGTGTGTGTGTGTGTGTGTGTGTGTGTGTGTGTGCGCGCGCGCGCACGCATGTGTGTGTGTATGTGTGTGTATGTGTGTGTGTTCACATGCTGAACATTTTTCCATGTGTGTACACAGACTCATGATGTGGTCTTACCTCCCACAAGCATAGAGATCACAGCAGTAGCATGTGTTGCTCCTCACTTTCAGCTGGCACCTTCCACTCAGAGAGTAGCAAGTAACCTGGGGTAGAGACAGGCAGATTCATACCGTATCCTACAGACAGCAGGCAGCCTAGGTCCAAGACCTTGCCCCCGTCCAGAAGTAGGGCTGTATTTCCAAGACCCTCCCTGATTCATGGCACGGTGTCATGGGGTGGGATAGGGCAGGGCAGGACATGGGGCAGGACTAGAGAGGGCAGGACATGGCAGAGCGGGGCAAGATGGGACTAGATGGGACAGTATTAGGCAAATCATAGCAGGAGTGGGGGAGGCGGGGCTGTCAGAATCCTCACCTGCACCCCTCCCCAGCACACCTAACACTGACATCTCCTTTCTGGAATGTCAAGCTCATGCTACAGGTCTGAAGAACAGACTGATAGGAGAATGTTATGCACTTGCTGACTCCTGCTCCTCCTTGACACTGGCACTCAATGGGAGCGGCCTTATCTAGCTCAGACCAAAGATCCCACAGCATTGGTGTAGACAGCCCAACTGAACCACATACCAGTGCCACCTGGGCTGGTCTCAAAGGTCAGCCCCTGTTTGCACTTGTTCTTCCTGGCATCTCGCTCAGCTAAATGAGCTCACACTAAAGCTGTCCCCAGCCCAGGGAAAGCCAGAGAGACCCTTTGAACACTGCACATGTGTTATCCCAGTGTTTCATGGAAGTGATTAAGTCAGTGAAAATGTTCATTGGAATACTAATCAACCACACGGAACTGGACAGATGAATCCTAACACTGTGTCAGAGAGGAAAGTGTGCAGCTGTGATTGCAAAGAGAATGCTGCCATGCATTGAACTGTCAAGGTTAGCTCTTAGCTTTCAATGCCTTGCTATCCACACAGCAAGAAGACCTGTGAGAATTAACACAGCCACTTTAACCAGACACAGAATACTTAAGGGATATAGAGGCCACGCTGGCCAAAAGGACTCACCTCTGTCTGATAGACATCATACAAGTACCCAGTCCCACTGGAGTAAAACTGGCATCTTCCTGCACTCAGAGGCCTTGTTTCCTAGAGGAATAAATATAAGTGGAATAGACTGGTCATTTTCAGCCAGGAGTGGCCATTTCAGCCTTGCTTCCATGGACTGGAGCAGAACCAAGGCCACACAAATTATTGCCACAGCAATTGTGTGTGTTATCCAGAAGGCCACAGAGAAGAGAGTTACAGATATCCCCCATCTACCTACTGGACACACACATCAGTGCAGGGACAATGGGAATGTTGCTGAATGGACCAAGTAGTGTTCTACACCTTGCCATGGGCACTAGGCTTCTCTTTTCCTAAAAGCAAAATAAGTTTCTTCTTCTAGGAAGGGAATAGGAAAGATTTGGGACTGCTTGACTAATCTATCCAAACTACCCATCTAATATGTCCAGTTATCATCCGGTCACCCGCTCATCCTTCCTTCCATATGTCATGCCTTACCAGTTGACATAAGCTTATCCATTCCTAAGATCACCACATCCCACCTGTGTCTCCAACATTAATAGATCCAATATAGGATTGAACAATGAGGAAGCCAAGGTAAACTAGAAATGAAGGTAAGTTAACTGGGGCAGAGCAACATGTAGGCAGTTTCTACAATTGCTAAGGCAGAAGACAGCTGGAGCCTGGGACTTGTAAAGGGTCATGAAGCCATTTAATCTGTAAATACTTCTTTGGGTCCATTGGCATTTCTCAAGCACTTCTGACCTAAGAGGAGTAATTCTGGCAGCCAAGAGTGGTCCATGAGTAGTAGATGGTAGATACAGTGGCTCATAGCGCCTGTGCTGGGTGTTATGGATTCAGATGGAGGTGACCTATTGGCCCCAGGCAGTATATGAGGGGAGCAGAGGTGATAGAGATGACAGGCACAGGGAAGGTGCTGAAGACATGTGGCTGCCGTTGGGACTAGAGAGATGGCTGGCTTCAGGGTTGTCAAACTTATATGACCTTCATGACAAATAGTAAGACCCAGATCGACTTACCAGGGAGAGTTAGATGATGGTGTAAAGTGGGATGGAGTCTTCACACTGTCTTCCCATGTGGTGGCAGCTTAGTATATATCTGCACAATGCCAGTGGCCTCAGAAGTGGAACCCCGATGAGTCACCAACTGGCCACCTACCCTACAGAACTGACCACAGGATATCAGGGCTCTAGGCCTTCAGGTAACTATATGATACTTTGTGTCAAGGCCCAGCTGGTACTGCTCATGTGGACCCTCTACTGAACTCTCAGCTACACTGACCACTCTTCAAAGGTCCTGTCCTAATGGCCACATAGGCAGGCACATGGGGATGGTGCATACAGTTGGACATTAATAGGTGGGCATGTTCAGATGGGTACATGCAGGCAGGTACACAGATGGGCTCACAGACTGCTTTCTAAACTCTTCACATCAGTGAAGCCAGGAAGGGTGAGTAGAGTTCTTTCACGCCTGTGGCTGCATGCTGGAGACTTTAATTACCTGGAGACAGAAGTCTTTGAAAGGCGACTTCTCCCACATAGTGCTGGAGCTGGGAGGGTGTGCGACTGAGAAAATCTTACCCTACCCAGGGACAGACTCTCAAGGCAAGGCTGGCCCATTCTTTTGGAAGCACAGTAGTCTATATGCCTGTCCAGGGAAGGCAAATGGCCAGATGCCTGAACACCAAGCTTTAGGTACTGGGAGAATGACCCACACCTGTACACACATCACAGGTGTATGCATGCAAATATACATGCACAGGAATTCCTACCTGGTTGGTACATATCAAGTCATCGTCATCATCATCATCATATCAACTCATGCTTCATATCATACCATGTACATTATATGAGCACATCACATCATATGATATACTGTGTCACAACACATTGTACCACATCACATCATGCCATAGTACATATCACTCAGATCACATCCTACCACATTGTACATAATGTGCCACTGCATATCACAGAATGTTATATCACATTACAGCATACTCTGTCACATCGCCCACATCACAGTATATTTATTCTATCACGTCATACTCTATATCACACTGTATACATGACAATCTACTGTGCATTTTATATTGTACCATATAATTCGTATTAATCATGCTGCAGCACATGTATGTTACATGTCATACTATTTTCTTCTTTTGATCTCCTGCATTAGGCAGGAGACCTGGCAGCTCATCATCTGCCCATGGCACCTGGGAACCTCCTGATCCCATAGCCGCTAAACAGATGAATAAGCCCATTCACTGTGGGGGCAAAGTTCAGATTGGCTGCTGGTCAAACAGGTGCAAGCAGCACCCCTTCCTCTGTCCATAGCTGTGCCACTAACAGGACTCTACATTCTCTTAAAGTTCATTCTTTATAGAATGTATGTAGACCCACATAAAACAACAATCTTCAAAAAGGGAACATGAAAATATGAGCATGTGCAAAGTCTGAGGTTTCACAGTGCATTTTGCTTTAAGTGTGGCAAGAGTGCTGTAGACAGTTGGTTGGACACAGAGCTCCAGAAATGAGGAGTCAGGAACAGGGTTCCCTAGTGATTAGGGAGAATTGGGTGGGTAAATAAAAATGAGGGATCTATGTGTCTGTTGTGTGGTGTGTATATTTATATTGGTTGTATGTTTGTGTCTGTTATATGGTGTGTGTGTGTGTGTACACCTGCTGGGTGTGGTTGTTTATGCTTACTGTATGTGGTTGTGTATGTAGATGGTATGTGTTTGTGTCTGCTGTGTGTGGTGGGTGTTTATGCCTTCTGTGTGTGGCATGTGTTTGTGTCTGCTACGTAGTGGTGTGTGTGTGTGTGTGTGTGTGTGTGTGTGTGTGTGTGTGTGTGTGTGTGTGTATGACTTGTGAGAGGCAGAGGATTTGAGTTGCTGGAGCCAGACTGGGCAAGCAAAGGAAAGTCGGCAATGGCAACTCAGCTGAAGCTTGTGGGAGGGTGTCAGAGTTGGGGTCTGTAGCTGAAATTTTGTTTTCCATGTGGACACTGGGCCTTAGAGTTAGATTGTTCGCCAAAGGTAGTACTCACAATGTGCCGCGCTGCAAACACACCATCAACTATGGCACAGCAGAAAGCCGCCACAACACCAAAACTGATGAACACGATGGCCGCCACCAACTAGGAGAAATTAGAGGAGTGTGGGCTCTAAACACAGTCTTGGACACAATCAGAACCCCACTGGATGTTTATGGGGCTCTGGCCAGACCATCACTGCTTTACATCCACCCCCAGTGGCTCAGCCACAAACTCACCCACTGGTACACTCCATGGATTCTGTACCACGGGACACAGGGGGCAACCATGGCATGAAGTATACTCTATGTCCTCATGTCTGCATGCCCAACTACAGTGTGTCTCATTTTCATACACACATGAGTACTTGCCTCTAACATAACTAGATTCTTTCTGCACCGTCCCAGCCTGCAGGAGTCCAGTGTCACATGTGGCCACAGGCTACCCAGTGACTGGTTGTGATATTTAAAGGGTTTGCTAGAGAGATTCTAAATGCTATTCACTATAAAAATGTCTGGGTTCACAAATGTGTGTTTCTGTGGGATAAATTCCCTGAACATAAATTCCTTAATGCAATACTTTAATATACAGCATAGTTGGGTTCTTTCCACTTTTTAAACAAAGAATTTTAATAATTTTAAATTTAACAATTTTAACAAGGAATAATATACTGTCCCATAAACATACTTAGCCATTGACAGTAAAATATCTTCTTCCCTACATTCAGAATGGCATGAAATTGATGCTTAAAAAAAGATGTTTGCCTCAATTTACATTTCTGACTAATATTTAAATTTACATGTCTCTATTTTTGAAGCTAAACCTTCTTATACTTGTTGAATAAATTTATTTTCAGTTTTTCTTGTGACACAGTTCCAGGATGACCAAACACACAGAAAACAAACTCAAGGGATTCCTGGACCCGAGTGTGGCAGAGTGTGGCAATGTACTCAGAATCCCAGTGCTCAGGAGGATGAGGCAGGAGCATTGGGAATTCAAGACAGTCTCAGCTACATGAATAAGTAAATAAATAAACTTTTATTTCCTTCCCGAGAGTCCCCCCTGGGTGTTTATACCTTCTAAAACACATGCGTGAGCCCCTCCTTATCTGATTCTTCCCCAGCAGGAGAAATCTGCTCAGTCCTGGGGGATGCAGAAGATTCATTGGGATTACCAGCCACAGGGAAGAGAGGAGAAACAAGCAAGAAACAGCAAGCAAAGGCCAGTCCTGGTGATATACACCTACGACCCCAGCATTTGGGAGGCAGATGGTAGTGGATCTGTGAGTTAAAGGCCAGCCTGGTCTATGTAGTGAGTTTGAGGCTATACTGAGTTAAACAGTAAGGCCATTTCTCAAAAAGGCAAAAGAAAAGAAAGGAGGAAGGAAATAGCCAAGTAGAGCAAGCCACAACCAGCTCTCTCTTTAGCCCCAGGGCGGACGGGAACTCAGGCATGGGCTGGTCCATGAGCCGATAATATAGCTGAACCCTGGCGACACTGGTGCTGCCCTCTGGTGTACTCTATCATCCCTCCTCACTCATCTCAGTGTTTTGTTTGGCATAAACCCAGAGTCAGAACTCTCCGCTAAGATCAGAGGCCTCCTCCTAGCTTGTCACCCAAGTCCTCCTGTGTGTGTGACCTGTATCCTGATCTAGCCACCCACCTTCATGACCACCCGGAACAAGCAGTCACCAGGTGGCCAAGAGCCTTGGAAACAGATCTCAGCCCCAGAGTCCTTAGCACTGCCCAGCATCAGAATGCACAGCATGGTGAAGTCCCATGATAGTTGCCTAGAGGCAACTAGACTCCTGTCATAGGGAACTATCAAGATGTGTCACTGTATGCCTGGTACATGATCCCAACACAACTTCACACAGCCAGTATGTTACTTACACATCCTCAAGCCATGTGAATTACACACTGATTCATCTCTGTCTTCCACATGGCCACCTACCCAGTCACACAGCTCATCTGTCACATGGTTTCACAACCAATCCTGCCAGCTGGGGACACAAAAACACACCTCACAGGGACAATTTGAAGCCTTTCCTAATGAGAACATCTCATCCTGAATCTCTGGGACTACCATGCCACCCTTGGCCATTGTTGGTACTCTCCCCCACATCTCCTGCCAGCTTCTGACCAGCACTGTATTCTTCACCCTCCAGGTTGCCAATCATCTCAGATCCTGAGGGCCATGTCATGATAGCAGGGGTTAGTGGCAGCAGATAAAGAGGCTGAGGCAGATGGTTTTCCCACACAGTTGGGAAGAAAGCACCACCCTCTTATGAACAAGGACCAGACAGCAGGTTACTGGGTCTGTAACCTCATCACAGTCCCCATCATGGGCAACTGTCACCCTGCAGCACTGGGGTTGTGCTGGGAGCTGTTCCAGGTGCTGAAAAAATGGCTGCAAATGCTGCCTGCTTTCTGGAGTAGGATCTGAAGAACAAAGCACTTCCAAAAAAACAGAGCCACAGCTAGGCACCCCGTCTGCACCAGAGAGAAAGCCAGCATTTCTTCTCTGGCCATCATGATGCCTGGCAATCCCCCAGCCATCTGAAACATAGTGGCCACACAGCTGAGTGATTGAGCTGAGTCCAAGTCAAAGTTCACTAGAGAAAAAGCCAGAATCCTCATTCCCCTTCCTGATCCCATGGACATTTGTGAAGAAATAGAGTAAAAGAAACCCTTCAGTGTGCCAGTCTTGTAGAGACAGAAAAACATACAGAGAGAAAGAGAAAGACAGGAAGAAAGAAACAGAGAATGAGAGACAGAGAGAGAGAGAGAAATTGGAAGAGAAACACACATCAAAAGAGATAGAAACAGAGAGAGAGAGACTGGCTGTAGACCATCTTGGTAAAGTATGGCTCCTTCCTCAGCCCTTGTGAGGAAGGAGGAAAGGCCTGTGACCCACAGCTCCAGGGTGATTGGAAAGGGTTCAGGAGGGACACACTGGCCACACCTGCCTCAAGAGGGGAATGGGGTTGCCACCGGCAGGGGAGAGACCCAGTTGTTGTATGCCCTTCTTGTGACAAATTGCCACAAGAATTTGTTTCAAACTGACACAAAAGTGTCATCTTTGAGTCTGTTGGCTGCTAAGAACTAGTGAGTGAAGGGAACATGGGACAGGAAGAGGTGATGCTTAGGGAAGGCTTTCAGGCAGCAGGGGCCCCTCCATGGGATGTAACTCCCTCTCCTCACAGTAGAAGAGCCCTCCTTCCGAGTCTTTAGCTTTCACTGGAGAGTGTCATAATCATAGGCAGATATAATGGTGGAATCATTTCTAATTAGATTTCACCCTCAGAGTGGACTGATTGGAGGAAGCACAAATGGAACAGGTGTCTGGGATTTGCCTCAACCTCCCATGGGAAAGGAAGTACAGAAGGAAACAGAGATTAGCCCTGAACTGGCTGATAGGTGGTGAACATTCATGGGGGGGGGGGTGCTATTCTGTCTCCTTTTACATAGCATAAGTTTTTTTCTAAAGTGCAATTTTAAAATAAAGAGAAATCAAAAGAAAAGCATTTTGCACAGCTTAAACAGTTATTCTCTCCTTGGCTGAAGCTGCCATGCCTGATGCCATTCCCTGTAACAACCCAAATGCCTCCTGAAGACACAAAATAGTGACCCCCATTTCTGAATGCTCACTCCAGCCAGCTCTGTGCTAGATACCCCCTCAGATCCCAGCCCTAACCAAGACAGGACTGAAGTCCAGAGTAGTTCAATTCCCTAGTGGTACAGCACTTACGGTGGGCTCAGGTTTAAGGTGCCCAATACCTTTTTTTTTTTTTTTAATTTCCTTATTAGGCTTCCTATAGGACCATGACCTATCCAGCCTCAGGATCTTGGCCAGTTTATCAGTACCAGGTATGGATTACATCCCACGGAGTGGACCTTAAATTTTTTTTTAATGATTGGTTACTCTTATAACATTTGTGCCATTATTATACCAGTATATCTCAAGGCAGATGACTGTTGTGGATCACAGAGTTTCAAGCTGGATGTTATCAATGATTATTTTCTCATCCAGTATCATGCAGCATACCTTCTACCACCATGGAGGTGAAACTTCCAGCTGGACATAAGTAAGGTGCCCAATCATAAATTTGTGCTATATTTAATTATGTGTTTGTCATACAAGGCAGAATCATAGTTATTCAGGAACTACATACAACTTATCAAGAAACTTATCAGGAGCTTATCAGAACATAAGGACCAACTCCATTTGTCCACTCCTGGGTCTGCCCTTGCCACTACACTTCATCTCTGAGTCTTTATATTCAAACTACCAGGCCCAGAGTAGCCATGGCCAAGGTTTTTGGACTCAGCCAGGAAAGGCAAAGCTGCTGCTGTCTGCAAGGGTGACACAATCATGGAGACAATCCCAAGGAATCCACTGAAAGGTCACCAGAGACAACAAATGAGCTATACGGCTTGCATGCTTGGGATGACTTTAGCAAAAGCCAGTCAGTAGTAAGGAGCCCTCCAAAACAATGCCTATGCAATACCTCACAATGAATAAGATTAGGAATAAAGATAACAAACTTAACAACAAAATAACAAACTCATACTCAGAAAGTTAAAATCATTTCTAAAAGAAGCTTTAAAAAGCTTGCTAGACAAATGGGGGAGGGTTGTATTCCTGAGAGTGAGCCCTCTGCCTTCTTCCTCAGCATCTCACATTTAGCACAGTCCCTACCAGAAATCTTGCTGTGGAGGTTCGACCCATGAGAATTACAAGGGCTCTTGCACAAGATGAACAACATAGAAATGCAGACCAAAGATGGAACTCTCACACATCCTGATTGCAAAGCTGTGGCAAAGCTGAAGTGGTACTGATGTGGCTCATAAACAAACCCACAGTACTGAGAGCTCAGAAACCAGCCACATATTTATGGTCAGATGACTGATATAGGCACCAAATCCATTTGATGGAGAAAAAACAGATTCCAATCCCTCAGGCATCACATACAACCTCTCAGCCCAGTTAGGTCCTACATATATTTCACAAGAGCCATGCCAGATAGATAGCTCTCCGCCCTCAAAGAAAGTTGTCTTTGCAACAGATGGACAATTGTTCAAAATGCAGAGAAGGAGAGATTGTGAGCGTACAAGCTCTAATAGATACATCTATAACACAACTCCTCATGGAAGAGGGAGCAGAGGACCAGGAAATCTTCTTTGTGAAGAGTGTCCTAGAAATGATAGGGAGCCTACACCCATGATACCTCAATATTATGGCTGCTTAGACAGTGCCTTAAAAAGTACATCAATAGACATGTTCACATGGAGGGAGGAAATTTCATTGTGCCCACCCATAGACAAAGAATTACCAGTAACCGTGTGTCTGAAGTGTCTTAAGGTTTCTATTGCTGTGATGAAGCATCATGACCAAAAAATAAGTAGAAGATGGAAGGGTTTATTTGCTTGCACTTCCACATCACTGGTCATCATAGAGGGAAGTCAGGATAGAGCTCAAGCAGGGCAGGACCCTGGAGGCAGGAGCTGATGCAGAGGCCATGGAGGGGTGCTGCTTACTGGCTTGCTCTTCATGGCTTGCTCAGCCTGATTTCTTATAAAACAGGACCATCAGTTCAGGGGTAATCCCACCAACAATAGGCTGGGCTTATGCAGTACAACTCTATCCAGATGGCACAGTTACTATGGATGTACCCTGAAGAGGCAAGGCTCCAGGAGAATTGTCTCCAGAGTGCCCATGCTTCTGCTCTGCCTTCTGCTCACTGATATTGTATTTCTACTGTACTTGGCACGATAGGATTACTATGTGAAAGAATCCCACTGTATCTTGTATAATTGTTCCATGGGAAAATCCCACTCTTCACTGGGCAATTTACTCACAAATCATAATAAAGATGACTTTTATAGAACATTGATGCTTAGTTGGATCAATGATTTAAAGATATAGGTGGTTAGGCAGTTAGTAAAGATGATTATGGAAATGGTTTACGCCATTCTGCCAACTGCTCCAATAAGAGATACAAGAAAAATAAAAGTAAGACTGGAAGTCACATTCCTTTTTTCCTAGATGTGAGATTTGCTGAGGATGAAAAAGAAGAAAAAGGAAGTTCCGTGCATTATAGACCCATGAATCCTGCCAGTGGAAAAATAGGCTGATGATCAAAAGAAGCAATTATGTCCCTACACCCAAGGTTAGGCTTGAGTTCCTTGACTGTGTAGCTTACAGGATCACAGGCTTTGAGATGTACCCCCCCCCAAAGAAAAAAACAAAGTTAGGACAGGAAATTAAGTGTCCCTATTTTATGTAAAGAAAGAATAGATGGTTAGCTAGACCACTTGCTTAAGGCTTTGGAGAGTAGAATAGGATCCGAATCTGCTGCAATAAAGCTGCAAACAGCTACCTGCCAGTGCAAAAGGCACCGGCTGTGGTAGGCTTGGCTTGCTCAAAAATTTGTCAGCCAACACTAAAAGAATCACTGCTTTGGGGTGAAGATGTTGTGGTGTGAGAAATAACACAAAGGAAAATGTTTAACTACTTGTGGGCTTCTAAAAAAAACATAGAATGTGTGATCATGATATGATTTCTTCCTTGTAAAGATTTTGTGTCTGGGAAACACGTAATGTGCAGTTGTGAGGCAATTTCTTCTTGCATAGAAGTTTCTATCTTAGGTGATCTAAACGGGATAAGAGAAAAATAAGAAGACAGGAGAGGAAAGAGAAAACTAAATGAAGAATTTGTTCCCCAGAAAGTCTGTGTTTAATAGCACCAAGTCCACTTACTCCCACCTGCTGAAGCTCCATTTCAGCCACCATCAAATGTTTTCCTCTGTAAGCTGCCTTGGTTACAGTGTCACCTCTGTCTGTCACACTGTTGTCTCTGTCTGTCAGTGTTGCCTGTCTGTCACAGTGTCACCTCTGTCTGTCACAGTGTCGCCTCTGTCACAATGTAACCTGTTTGTCACAGTGTCACCTCTGTGTCACAGTGTCACCTCTGTCACTGAGTCACCTTTCACAATGTGGCCTGTCTGTCACAGTGTCACCTCTGTCACAATGTGGCCTCTGTTTGTCAGTGTCACCTCTGTCACAGTGTGGCCTCTGTTTGTCAGTGTCACCTCTGTCACTGAGTCACCTCTGTCACAATGTGGCCTCTGTCACAGTGTCACCTGTTTGCCACAGTGTCACCTCTGTCACAGTGTGGCCTCTGTTTGTCACAGTATTGCCTCTGTCACAGTGTCGCCTCTGTAACTATGTTTCTAAGATCCAACCCCAGTGTCCCTGCTGTTTCCTCTGCTTCTCTGTTCCTCAGTGTGCTCATGTAGACCAAGTTGTGAATGGCATCAATTAGGCTGAGTCTTAGGTTGTGTAGTAAATGGGGTCAAGGGGGTTCAGATGAATGTGGAGAGGAAACCTTAGCTGTTACTGTAGCATCCTATTTTGAAGGACCAACAATCCCACAAGCTCATGTTGAGATGTTTTCTTACCATTTGTCTTCTATTCTCCACTAGGTGAATGCCAACGATTCCCAAGAAAGACCCAAAGCCCAGCTGAAATGAAAGGGAGAAAAGAGGGAGAGATTTGGTTAACGTCAAGTGACCCGTCATAGTCAATAATGCCCCTTTGTGCTGGTGAGATGGCATGTAAAAGCACTTGCCGCCAAGCCTGATGACCTGAGTTCAATCCCCAGGACCCACATGATAGAAGGACTTCCTCAGACCTCAACATCAAATGTTATCAAATGTATCTTAGCATACATTCCACCCTCCCAAGATAAGTAAATATATATTTTTAAATATTTAATAATTCACCTTTAAGGTGTTTTGTCCACTTAAGTATGGTAACTCATGCCTATAACCCCAGCACTTGGAAAGCTGAGGAAGAATGGCCAACTGGGCTACCAAATTTTAGTTGTCTTTAAAAATAACTAAAAATAAAATTAAATACTTTGTCAGGAGAAAAGTGTGGCCACTCCCACCTTAGGAAGCACCATACAGCATGGAGTTACTTTCGCTACAAAGGGACAGCACACCCACCAAAGCCTGCTGGCAGAACAGGAATGAAGCTGAGGCTTCTATGAGATCAGTTCAACTTTTGGTCACAGGAATTAGTCTTGGTACATCTTTATAGGGATCTCACACAAAGCTTCTGATATGCCCTCTCCAATCAGCCCAAGAAAGCCAGAAATTTGGCATCTGGGACATTTATGGGGTTTCAGCAGAATAGCAAGAACAGCAGGCAGCCTGGGCATGAAGAAAGGCAGGATGAAGGTTTGGGGTCTGAGAAACAGAGTCGCATATATGCTTAGACCTGTCTTCATCTTAAAGCCGGGATATGGGGCCTGCTTTCTAGCGATGCTCTGTACACAGTGCTCTGAGCCTGTGCTAGTCTGGGGGAGGTCAATTGCTGGCCCAAGAGACCCTGCACATCTTGTCTCTGAAAAATGGTATCTCTTCAAGTACTAAGTTTCTCAAGGCCACATTCCTTGCCCTTAGTTCACAAATGTCAGACTTAGACTAAGTTTAATATTTTTGGATGTGACATTTTTACTTAAAAGTAATGATGATTTTTTTTTTCCTCAGGCTTCTCTCCTCCTGAGATGGTCAGCATCACTTAGCTCTGTTGGACATAGTGTCTCTTTGACATAACTTATATTCATATTTCTCTAACTTCACCATCATCTCCATGAAGATACAAAGTCTGAGACAAAGCTAATACTGGTTAGCATAGTGTTTCCCTCAGGAAAATATCTTCTTGCTTATTACTCTCAGAAATACTGTGATGTTGGAATGTAATCTTGTGGTGATTGACTATATCAACTTGTAACAACCTAAAGTCATCTGAGGAAGCAATCTCCATGAAGGGTTGTCTACATCGGGTTGGCCTTTGGGCATTGTCTTTAGGAGATTGACTTAAGTTCATTGGTATGGGAAGGCTCTGCCCACTGTGGGCAGCACCATTCCCTACAAAGGATGTCCTGACCTATTTGAGAATGTAGAAATTGAGTTGAATGTAAACAAGCAATCGTCATCTGCTTATTTCTCTCTGCTCTTGACCATGAATGTGATGTGACCAGCTGCTTCATGCTCTTGTTACTGTAACCTCCAAGCAACAATGAATTATTACCTGAAATGGTGAGCTAAAAATAAACCCTTTCTACCTTAAGTGGTATTTTTTCCAGGGTTTTTTTTTTTTATCATGGCCACAGGGAAAAAAACTAGGACTTCCTGAGGTGACTCTCAAACAAATATAGCTGGAAAAAAACAACCAACTGCCCCTCAGAGCTGATCTTCATATTTTCAGAGAATTTGGGATGCTGCACTTTTACTTCCTGTGGCTTCTGAACTTCAGGATTCTCTTTGTCCAGGGAATATGGCAGAAAGACCCTGGGTAAGGCAAGCATCTCTGGCATGCACTTCATGCAATGTTATAGTAAAACTTTTCCTGCCTGAACACTTTTTACATAGGTTTATCCGTGAATTATACCTGGGGAGATAACATGACTCATGTATACAAGGTGTTTAAATAAAGAAAAGTAAAGTATGTTTAGACCCTGAGGGCTGAGAGACCAGTATTGCTGACATTATTGATATGGTCCCTAGAATCATTCACCCTTTTATGGGAAGTGGGTGAAAAAACAGCACAACTGTATGTTTCTTTTTGTTCCCATCATAAACAACAGCTTCAATCCATGACCTCCCAAAGCCACTAGCTAGCCCATCTTTCAAGGATTAGGTTGGGGCTGCTGCATGTGTTAATGTCCAGGGGCAGCAGGCCTGGTCCATCAGAGATCTGAGAATATGTTGTCATCTCTTCAGACATCTATAGGTTCTGGCCAGCCTCAGCCTCAGACCCTTCCCCACTTTCACCACGGAGCCTCATGTGGCCCTGAATCCACCCTCCCTTAACCAAGTCACACTCTCCTCCTGCCCCCTCTACTTCCAAGGCCCTGTGATGACATTATCCTGTCAGCATGGGGCAAGACAAAGGCCTGTCTTGGGGCCCTCTGACCAGCAGCCCTAAGTCCCTCCCCCTTTGCTGAACACTCTGATACTAAGCATTAGGCTGGGGTCATTTTTCCTAGGACTATGGTACCCTGCCATCATGGACTAGCAGAGAATGTGTCTCCACATAGAACATTAACATGCCAATCAGTCCCCCTTAGGCCTTTGACTCACGATGATCCCTGGGTAATAGCCGCCTACAGTCACATTTTCTGTCCTGGTGGTGGCAGCAAGTCCGATAGTCAGGATGAGAGTGGATACCAGCAGCAGAGAGCCCACAAACCACAGTGAGATCTTCTTTCTCCGTTCAAAGCCCTCTGAGGAAGGAAAGAAGGTGTTAGTGCTGATTACTGCTATGTTTCAGGCCCAGTCATCTGAAATCATGTGAACTCCATACTGTCCTCTACCAGGAAAATCTGGTCCCAGCAGCCTGTCACTCCTCCCTCCTCAATGTCCCCAGCACAGTAGGGGGTCACTGCATGAGGCTGGAGAGTGGCTTATTGACATTCATCTCAAGTCAAAGGGCAGAATGATTTCATGGGGGAATGGAGGAAGTGCCATGAGTGTCCCCAGATAAGGCCCCCTCTTGTCAGCCATGGGGTTTCTGGATGTGGACCTACCCACCTGGCCAGAAGGATACATATGCAGCTGCAGGTTGTGAGATTGAGCTCTGCACATGCTGCAACTCAGCAGAGATTGCTGGACTCAAGGAGCATTTCAAGCCACTGCTGGTTGGCCTTTTTCCTGCCTCCTGCCTGAGATACAAATACAACGGCAGGGCCCTGCAATCACTTTGGATTATGAGACTTTGGAATGAAGTCACAGGCAGGCAGAGAACATCAGAAAGGAAAGATCACTGAGTCTCTGTCTCCAGACAAGCCCAAGCATCATAAAATGCTCTTCTGGACCACCAGCTCTCAGGAAAGGGCCTGCTCTCCACAGTAGAGCCTGACTCTTCCCTAATGATCTGGAAAGGCTAGAACAGCTTTCCCACTGACTGACAGACACATCTGCCTTCCCTAATCACTACATAGCCATAAACCTGAACCACAGGCTACGGCCAAAAGCAACTGAGAGGTCCGTGTTCAGCTCTGATCCGGCCAGGCATTTGACCAAGTCACTGCAAACAAAAGTGGAGTGGAGAAATGCCTAGTGGCCTTTTTAACTCAAGTCCTATTAAGTCAATATTTTGAATATGTATATACATGCAAGTATGTGTACTCATGTGTGTCTATATATGTGTATGCACAGCACAATGCCTGCTTCATCAGAAAGTGGCTTGCCTACCCAAGTGTATCCCTCTTTCAAATGGCCACCACTGCATCTGAACAAGCAACTTGTCACTCGTCACGCTCAGAGGTTCTCATTTGAGGATTGAACACATCTTTGATTCTACCAGTGAAGCTTAACACAGGTCAAGGTCATGATACAAAGGGATTGCTACGAACTCAAGACATAATTCTTAAGAAAATTGCAGGTGACCGCTCACACTTCAAATGACTCAGCTGACCAGAGAAAGGCACTTTTATCTGGATGACCCAGCAAGGGCACATCTCCAGGAGTCCCTGTTCATCCCTTGTCAGCCTTCTCACCCTTCTCCAGACCAGAATGTGACAGGCATCTTCTCAGAAATCTTATTTTAAACCACCTTTCAGCCCCACAGAGGAACCAGATCTACCATTCCCCAACACTGGCACCCAGGAGATGGCAAGGGACGTCCTTCACCTCAGGCCTCGCTGCTTCCAAGGTCCCCAAAGGGTTGTAGAGGATGGAACCCTGCTGACCAGGCTCTTTAAGTCCTGGCCTCAAATATGGGTCAGTTTCCCCTTACCCTTCTCATTCCTGTCTTTGCCTCTGAGAAGAAGGTTTATGTCCAGAGTCCATTGGACCTTTGTACCTGCCTCAGCTCATGCTATGGCTTACTTAAATGTCACTTGTAGAAACACCACACACGTCCACTCACCCCTGTGCTGTTTCCTACTCATTCTCCACTTAACTGAGCATTATGTACAGATGCTTCCAAATCCCAAACACACTGCCATGAACCCAAGGTGAATCCTGCCCCCATTGGGAGCTTTTGGTCTTGGAAGAGAAGACCAACAGATATAAGATGAACCACAGTACATATAGGCTTTATAAAGTGCCAAATTCATAGAGAAATAAAGCAGGACCAGGGGACAAGGATTCAGGAAGGAGTGTGGAAACACTTCCCAGGAAATGAGGTTCTGAGATATTTGGGAGTAGGTCCATCAGTGGATCCATATGGCCCTGAGAAAGCCCTGAAGTTGGTGGGTGGCAAGTGGGAAGCCTGGGTGCTGGAGTTGCTACTGTAGCCAGGTGAGCAGGAAGCAGAAACTCTTAATTCCACTTTCTCCTACATCCACAATCTCTGGGTAACTTTAGGAGAAGCAAGGCAGGCTTAACAGAATCCATTCTAGATGGCTCAGGCCTGTGATGGGGTGTGGGTGGGACAGCAGGAGGCAAAGGGAACACCCTTCTTTGAAAGCACCAGAAACAGGGCACAGAGCACCCTTGGCAGAACATGGGAGAAGACTTTGAAGCAGAAAGCAGCTCCTGGTTTCTCCACAGTGCCCACAGTCCCACCAAGAGCTGGCTAGCACCTGCACACACTCAACCTCAGCAGCAAGCCAAGAGGTTGGGGCCACCTGAGGTAGGGTGACCTAGCTACCACCTGGCCATACCTAGTGCTGGATCATGCTTAGCAAACAAGAGCTAATGAGTTATCAGGTACATAGTGAATCATGTAGGTGCTTCCTCACCTACAGGGTTTTACTTTCCCTTTTTCCCTAAGTGCATTTCACACTAACTGAGTTCCAAACAACTAATAATGATCCAGCATGGCTGAGATCTGGGTGGACCCTTCTACAGAAACATCTTTCACCTGGTGTGGCACCAGCGCCCAGCACCCTGGGTCATGTCCACCTCTGCTCAGTCAGTATCATGACATCCTAGGCTAGAGACATTTAGCATTGTTGAGCCAATAGCTCCTGACCCCCTCCCCCAAAGCCACTTGGCCAAAGGTCAGGCCCTTCATATCATACTCTCTTAACGTAAAGATTTGATATGCCGGATATCTGAAATGCAACTCCCATGAAAGGGTCATCTGACATCCCCAAAGGGGTCACAACCTACAGGTTGAGAACCACTGTCCTAGAGTATTCCATACTTTAAAAAAAAAAAAAAAAAAAAAAAGACCTAAGTCAGGCTGCACGTTTGTCCATAGTTTCCAGGTATAACAAATGAATGGAAAACTATGGTGTGCCAGGCAGCACTGTTGAGCATTTCTTTCCAACTACTTAGCCAGGACTTAATGGATTCCCACCAGACATACATAGGAATTAAGAGGCCTGCCCAGAGTGCCTTTTATAAATACAGCCAAATACATAGCATGACATAAAAATAAATAAATACAAGCCCAAGATAAGAAGATAAAATCCCCAGATGCAAACATTTCTATACCAGGTTTTGGAGACAAAAGGCCTTTCACACATGACAGATATCCAATTACTGCACCATCTCCTCTGTCCTATCCCATCGAAAAAATGCTATTGCCCTGTGCATAGACCGTTCCTGGCTGCTAATTAGACCACCGCTACCAGATTAGTTATTGTGGGTGATAGCTAAGCTTCAGCCCATGAAGAGACGGCAGACAGGCAGGACCATGCCTCTCACTCTCAGGATGTCCAGCTCAGAGTGGGAGAAGGAGGTGCCACCCACTGTGTATAAGAGAAAGACCTCACTCGGGTGGAGACAGAAGTGCCAACAACCAGATAGGCTGAGTCTATCAGAAGGTCCTCAGAACCTGTGTGTGAAAGGTGTCCTACTCATTTGAAAAGCACACACAGTGCATGTTCTGAGGGTGCCACTGAGCCAGCTGATGGGTACTTTCTCAACTATTTAGTGCTCCTGTCTATTCAGTTACAAGTATGCCCCACATACTCCTCAGCCACTTTCTACCCACCCATTCCTAACTCAGGTTCACCTTACCCCTCATTTTCAAATCTTGCCCTTCTTTTCAGACATCTGTCTATATTGGTTGAATTGCTGACTCAGGTTCCACTTGGTCTTCCCAGAAGGTTCAGATAGACAGCAGACTGTCCTGTGCTTGACCAGGTTCCCCCACTTAATAGAGGCAGGAAGAGATACCCCAGCCTAGAGGGCAAGACTCAGCAGGGCTCTTCATCATGACCTTGATGCCTGAACCCCACCCCAGAGTAAGGTGAATCCTCAGGAGCCTGTGTTTATAGTCTCAGGCACTGGGGATGCTGAGGTAGAAGGATCATTTAAGCCTAGGGGTTTGGGACCAGCCTAGGAGAACCTCTGAGGGCTTAACCTGTATCGGAGGCGAAGTGTCTCCAAGTAGCACAGAGCTGGCCACTACTCAGTCACCGGGTTTTAATTTTATATGTAACACTGCTCTGAGCTGTAAGCAAAGAAGCATTGATATGTAATAGTCACAGCCTGGAGATACCCAGGCCATTGGCTACTTTTAAGACTGTCTCAATAAAAGACTCTCACATAGCATTTTAAAGTCTGGAGTTCCTTATTGGAAGAAAGTGATAAGCCAGAAGCTGCTGGTAACCACCAAATCACCCTAACATAACAGCAGAGGTAGCTGGTACTAAAACAGCTGGCAGTCAACATTGTCTAGCTAGTAGCTTACTAGAGAATAAATGGATGACCACAGAGCATCTGGCCTTGAGGAGAGTGCATGACAGTCTCTTAGAAGTCAGATTTCTTAATTATTATTTGACAGCACTACCAATCTAGTTTCTGAAGACTCCCCAGAAGTGTTTCACTGAAAGATGGAGGCTATCACCTGGTTCAACTCTGAAAGCATCATCTATGGCCCCCCATCTCCCCATAGATCCTTTAATCCGGTGGCAGAGGGTCACCCAAGGTGGAAAATTTTTCCCTCTCCAAGTCTCTCCCACCCTCTGCCCTCCTGTAACAATGGCTGGCACCCATCCAGGGCCCAGATACTTCCCAGAGGAGCACCCAAGCCCAAGCGGCTGGAGCCAGAGCCTGTAACAGGTTTCCTGGTTTCCCAGAAGGACCTGGCTTCAGCTTGATGTGGGAAATCAAACAATTAGAGATGGAATGGCTGGGTAGCGAGGCTGGTAGAAGCTCTCGCTGGTACCAACAATACTAAAGATGCCCTGGGCACCATTCCTCTCTCGGGCAGGAAGCATTCCCTGGTTCTTTCAAGCAAGCATTTCCCCAAAAAGTTTAGAAACTGAAATAAATACAATAGAACTGGAAATGTGTTGGTGGCATCACTTATAAGTCCTGGGTCTGTTAGTAAAAAGATAAAGTAGGGATCAGAAACAGAATGGTGTGCGGCATAATGGATGCGCAGCAGAAAGGCAACGCACCTGTGGTTACATGGCCCGTGCCATATGAACTCCAAGTTCAAGAAACCCAACCTGAATCCCCAGCCCTAAGCTTCAGAACCCTGAGCTGTGCCTGGAGTTCTTCTGTTTGAACAGCTCGAGACTTTTAACCCATTCCTGGGTCCCAAATTGCCTGCTGGAGGCAGAGATATCAACGATGCTAAAAATCAGCTAACCTGTGGTATCCAGCAGAGCCAGAGGGCCTGGCACTGGCGGCGGGAGCGGCTGCATTCCCGAAGTGCCCTCCACTGTGGGGGCAGAGCTCTGAGGTGGTCACTTGGAGGCTTCTTCCGTCTGCTTAGGTTTCAGGAGGCTCAGGAGCAGCCCCAAGAAGCACAGCTCTGTATTGGCTCTCCGCTACTCCACGGGCACTTCTTCCTGCCTCTCCTTCTGTCTTCCTCTCCCCTCTGGTCCATTCCCTTCTCTGCCCCCCCCACCCCCCATCTCCTGCACCTCCCTTCCTCCCTTCGAGGTCCTGGTGCCTGCGGCGGCGGCTCCTCCCCGTTTTCTCTCCTCCTCCTTCCCTTCCCCCCCTCCAACTTCCCTTCCAGTCTCCAGCCCTTAGCTTTCACTGCCAGAGACGAAAGACAGACACAGGAGGAATGTACCTGGGGGGGGGGGGGGGGGGGGAGAGACAAAAAAAAAAAAACAAAACAAAAAATTCTGTGCTACTGGCCTGAGCCCAGCCCTCCAACAGAGGTGGCCAAGGACCAAGAACTGGGTGGCCCAGGTGGAGGGAGCAGAGAAACTCAGCAGATGCAGACCCAGAGATTCTACTCAGTGCCGGAGAGGACTCCACTCCTGGCTACACCAGACTTCTAGTGAGTTGAGCCCTCCCATATCGATCATTAGAAAAATGCTCTGCAGATGTGCAAACAGGTGATGTGATGGAGGCACGTTCTCAGCTGAGGGGCTGGTGGATCTTCAGTGCTGCGGCTGGAAAGCTAGGGTTCTGTTGTGGGCGTGTCCCATGTAGCACCAGGAGCTGTGGAGCTCTGGGGATGCTCTCCTGATACCCCACACCCGTACAGCTTTAGGATCCGCAGCACTAAAGTTCTGGGTGAAGGCTGCTTGAGAAGGAGCGGAGGGGCTACAAGGAAGTAAGTGAATAGACAGGGCATGTCTTAGGTTGCTATTGCTTCGATTAAGATGCCATGACCAGCAGCTTGGGAAAGGAAGGGTTTCTTTGGCTTACATGTCCAATCACAGTTCCATCATGGGAAGAAGCCGAGGCAGGAACTGAAGCAGAGACCATGGAGGAACTCTGCCAACTAGCTTGCTCCTCATGGTTTGCTCAGCCTGCTTTTGACCACCTCTCCCAGTGAGCTGGGCCCTCCCACCTCGGTCATCAGGGAAGAAAATGCTCTTCGATCTTGTCTATGGTGATAGGATAGAGACCTTTTCTCAGTGGAGGCTTTTCCAGGTTACAGTTTGTGTCACGCTGACAAAAAGCCAATCAAGACATGACACCATGCATAGCAGCAGTAAGAGAGATTGAATCTTTTAAAGAATGCTAATGTATTGTTAAAAATAGTTTTAGAATGGGGGTATAGTGCTCAATGGTAGAGTATTTACGTGGCCTGTATAGTATGCAGGAGGCCACGAGCTTGGCCTTAACTGAAAAGGGGGGCTGGGGGGCGGGAGATGATGGAAATCCATCACTCCTCACTAAGGAAGGCACTTGAATGCTGTTTCCTCGGTGAGACATGGTTGAGGGCAATTAGGTCATTTTTGGCAGGCTGAGTGAAGGCTGCTGTGGGAGGGAGGAGGGGCCACAGCAAACAAGTGAGTAGACAGGGTATATCTTAGGTTTCTGTTGCTTCAATAAAGATACTATGATCGAAAGCAATGTGGGCAAGAAAGGGGTTTTCTTGGCTTACATGTCCAATCACAGTCCGTCATCGGATGAAGCTGAAGCAGGAACTGGAGCAGAGAGCAGGGAAGAACTCTGCTTACTTGCTTGCTAAGAGTGGAGTGAATTTAGTAACCTGCATCCACAGTGAGGGAGTGGGTTGCCCCTGTAAAACGACTTAGCAAGCAATATTTAGGTTCGCTGACAATATTCCCACAAACCAACAGGCTTTAAGGGGTAGCCCATGGACAGACCTTTAGCCAGTCCTTAGGAGAAACTTCTGTTCTACAATTCTGTCTCATCTTTTTTTTTTTTTTTTAAGGACTCTTGTGTTAAGGCAATGTGGCCTCTGAGAGTCCAGCTCCTACTGGGAACCCTTGCTGTCTTCATAGGCACCCACAGGACACAGAAATGTGCATATTGGCACAAACAGGTGCCTACAAATGGTTCCCACAGGCTGTGACAGCCACATAGATGGTCCCAAATAGAATGTCCATCACAAAGAAGAAAGAAGCTCAGCCATCCAGAGAAATCAAAGAACAATAAAGCGGGGGAACCATACAGCTTAATCTAAAGAGATGTCAGAGATAAAATATGGGGAGAGTAAAATCTCCTGCAACCATGGTGAGTGCAGGGCAGTTTCTAAGCTCTCTGTCCTTTATTGCGCCTTTGTCTTGCTCTAGACTCTCTCACAGTGACTGGAGGCACATCAGTGAACAAAGCACAGAAAGTTGTTAATGACTGAGATAAGGTGTCTCCAGGGGCTCATTGGCAGCTTGGAGACAGATGGTCAGCAAACTAGAGAGTGCAGAACTAGCTTATAACCAACTAAAAGGTCTCTCACCCTTTTCTAAGGGATGTAGGAGACTTTGGGGTTTGTTTAGGCCACTGTAGGAGCTAAGGTCTATGTTAGAAGGTCATGATCCAATGACCAGAGAATAGTGGCTTGACCAAGATAGAAATACATAGGAGACAGGGCTAGATCAGAGACACACCATGCTGGTGTGTGACTTCAAGGGATGCTCTAACCGACATGTGATTTTTTTCAAGGACACTGAGGCCAGTACATACCCACCAGGGATGCTGAGGCTGGTTTGTAACTACTAGAAAGATTGAGGCCAGTACATAAAAGTACAGTACCGTGGTTGCTGGGGTCAGTACACAAATGCCATTGAGTATGTCTATAGATACGTATATCATGAACTAAGTGGAGAATGATGCTCATCATGCCTATAATCCCAGTACACTGAAGGCTGAGGAAAAAATAGTTTGATGTGTCTGAGGCTAGCCTGGGCTACAAGGAGAAAACTTGCCTTATATTTGCATCAGGGTACAGAGAAGTCTGTGATACCTATGCATCAACACATTATGCTCTTTGGAAGATTTCTTCAAGGTGTTTTAATTTGTTTTTTGAGGCATAGTGTAGCATGGAGCCATTTCCAGTCCCTAAAAACAATTGAAAATAACAATAGCTCAGGAACTCCTGAGCCTCTTCCCAGATCACCAGTTGTTTGGCAGGATGAGGAGGGAGAAGGCTTATTTTGTCCTGAAGGGCTGGGGCTGAGTGCTGTCCCCTCCCAGAACCAGACCCACAGCAACTACTCTGTGTGCCAGTTTTCACAGAGCCAGCCAAGGCCTTTGAAGGAAGAGAGAATTTTTCCTGGTAAGCATGAGGAGGCTGAAAGGGGCCTCTGACTGTCTCATCGGTCAAGTCAGGCATACCCTCCCCAGCATCCCAGCCTTCTTTTGTCTGCTACCCATGGGCACCCAGGGACTTACCACAGTCTTGCTAACTCTCCAAAGGCCCATAGTGTCTAAGTCACCTGAGAGGTAGGAGGAAGGGTGAGATCCCTACCTATGGGAGAAATCGAGGCAGTAGTAGTAGACAGGCAAGATATGTACCTTCGCACTGAGTGTTGGTTGCTCAGACCTGTCTAGAAGCTGGTCACTGAAAGCAGAGAGATGTCCCTGCTTGGCCCTGAAGGATGCCAGACCCGGGTAAGGATGCAGATGTGAAGACAGATGGCCTCTAAAGAGATACCGGGCATGTTTCCAGGTCAGCAAAGATCAGCAGACAAGGACTAGGCAGGTGCTACACGCAGCTGCAGGAACCAGGCAGCCTTTGCAGGGGCCTGATGCTGGCACTAGCAGGAGCTTGTCCAAGGGGTCTGTGGGCACCAGATGCCTGGTTGCCCTGCTCCAAACTCCAGGAAGTGGGAGATATGCCAGGTTGTTTTTTTTTTTTTTTTTTTTTTTTACAAAACTGGCCACAGTTGACTGCTCTGAGTCTAAAGAGTTGTGTGTACACATTAGCAATACAGCTCAGGATAAATAAGTTTGAGGATGTCTGGTACAAGCCAGTGGCTAAGTTCCTTAAGGGTTCTTAGGAGTCTTTCTCTCACAGAATGCAATGAGGTGTGTGTCTGAGCACTTGTAAAAGCTTCCTTTGGGGAGAGATTATTGGCATACAACAAACTGTACTTTTTTAAAGTAGAAAATTAATAGATATTTTAAAAATACATTTGCATATATGTGTGTATACATCCATTTATATATGCAATTGTACATACATGCTTGTACATGTGCCATGTGATGAGTGTGGTGGTCATAGCATGCATGGCTTATGAGGGTTTAATCCTCTGTTTCCACCATCCGGGGGCTTTGAACTCAGATCATCAGGTTTGATGGCAAGCATCTCCACCTGCTGAACCATGTCCCTGACCCCAACTCACAGACTTTGACTTATACACCCAAAAGACCACTAACATAGGCATGATGGGGAACACATCTGTCCACCACTCTAGAGGTAGTGTGAACCTGGGAGGGTGAGGCCTAAAAACCAAGGCTAACCAAAGTCTCATGAGATAGCCAACTTTATTTGGAGCATCAGACAATTTATACTCTGAGGGTTGAGTCACCTGAGTGAAGTGTACAATCATAAGCATAAGCCACATATGGCAAAAACATGCTTTTCCACCGAGTTGTAAACAGCTGAAGTAAACTCACTCCCATCTGCTACACCTGGGAGGGGCATGAAAACACATCCCCAAAACAATCCTGTATTCTGGAGACAATGAGGTCACAAGACTTGTGTCTTACTTTCTTGGAGCTTTCTCACAAGCACTCAGAAATCTCACAAAACTCCATTTTTGGTTCGTGTTCTGACACACATCCATTGTGGCTATCTTGATAAGAAGGAAGATAGTTTTAAAAAATACATTCTCATGCTATCAGAGTATTAAATCAATGGGCTCCAAAAGTTAAAATTTCCTTAAGAATCTGGTGTTGATGGAAGGGAAAGGCGGGGCCCTGATGCCAGCCAGAGAATGAACTTTCCTCCCAGGAAAAGACCTCACACAGTTCAGACAACTTAACAGACCATCTCTCAGGACAGATCAGAGCTGAGACAATGTTGCACCAAAAGTGGGTATTGGGCCAGGGCTGCTCACTGATTCCTCATATCCTCTTGATAAACCTAAGCCTCATATGAGAAACCTGAAGACAGGCCTGAGGTCCCTGGACATATTTTTTTCTCTCCCTGCAGTGGCCACATTGAATAGATCATTTTCTTGTTTCTTCAATTGCTATGCTGGAGACAGGAGCCAAACCACACTTGTTGGGACTGCTGGAGCCCAGGTTTGCACCCTAAAATATCAGTAACACCATCACTCCCACATTTTTCCTGTCTTTTTTTTTGAAAGACACAGCCCCTTCCTCTGTGCTCTCTGACCTCCCTGGTCATTCAGCACAGTACAGCATTTTAGAAGTCATCGTAATGTGCTTTTTGCTGTGGTTTCTTCTACTCAGAACTAGGAACTGAAATTCACGTGTACAGTTACTGCCTCATATCAGCCTGTGTCACTCTGTGACATAAATGTGTCCATCTATTCAGGGGCCATTTGGCTGTTCAATGCAGAGATTTCAGGAATAGTTCCCACCAAATAGTTGTGGTATGTCACTGTGGAGACTTACGTCATCTCTAACCTTACCTTAAAAGGTTAGCAAAGAAATTGTGTTTCATGTAGTGTAAGCATGAGGGCAATCAGAATAACGTCATGGTGTGCATGAAAGTCCTCTGCTTTCACTTCCCTTGGTGGGTGGAACTGGTTGGCTAGAATATGTAGAAATCCTCAAACCTCACACAACTACATAGCTGGAAAATGAAGGAACGTTTTAAAAACCTTTTCATAATATTGTGGATGTTGATCTAGATGTTGCTTTGACTGGACTGAGGGATATCACCTCGGCTTCAAGGACTTATTTACAGCTATGTCTGGGAGGGTGTCCTCAGGGAAATTAAGGTAGAAAACTTGAGAAAGTTCCAAGAAAACAAAAATGGTGTACAGTGTACAAGACTTGCTGGCAAACGGCTGTGCTGTTTTTATGTGTTTATCTCAGGACTTGCTATTTTAGAACATGTCCTTCTACATATATGGAACAGTTGACCACACAGGAAAATCATCACATTCTACAGCAGCATCCTCATCCATCTCCCTCATGCTATCTTGATGCTCAAAGGCCCAGGCCTGGCTGTGGCAAGCTCAACTCCTTGGGGAACAATAGTCTGGGATCTGGATATTTTTAAAATGTAATCTAATTAACATTCACCAACAAGCCATCGTGAGAGATGAAGAAATCTGCCTTCTGTGGGCCTGAAGGTAATCAAGGAGACCTGTAAATTGCCTTGACATTTGGAAGGTAACTAAGCAGATATGGCAGGCAAATTCTTCCTTGTCAACCTCGGATTCCTTCCTGTTTGCAGCAAAGTTTTTTATCACAGCCTCAGATTTTCTGCCTGGACCTCCTTTCTCTGATGATCTTAGGCTCAAATGTTGCCTCAAGAACAAGCACACACACACACCCCCCCCCCCCCCCCCCGCCGCCGCCGCCCCCAGCAGCTCCCACAACCAGTAGCTTTCATTAAAGCAACCCCTGCCTTCAAAAGTCTCTAGAAACTGTAGAGTCAGAAGCAGGTCTGGCTGGCCCTAGTTCAGTACCTATTATGTGCTTCACACTGTGACTACACTTTTCACATACTGCCTGTTTAATTCTTGTTGATGCTGTTGGGCTTTTTTGCAGATGGGAAGCAAGACGTTGAATAAATTGTCCAAAGGTTGGTCAATGGAAAAAGCAATAATCAGGTAGGTCTAATTTCAAAACTTAATTGTATCTTCTGAGAAGGGAAACATGGACTCACACTTGAATATTGATTTTTAATTCAACTTTGACTCAGTCACCCAACAGAATACTTACTGATTTTATCCATATACAACAGTGTAGGAAAGTGGCAATAATAAGCCACACAGAACTGTCTTTAAGAACTTAGCTACAGGGGCTGGAGACATGGCTCAGAGGTTAGAGCACTGGCTGCTCTTCCAGAGGACCTGAGTTCAATTCCCAGCATGACTGGCTCAAAACCATCTGTGGTGAGATCTGGTGCCTTCTTCTGGTGTATGAGAATACTTGCAGACAGAATGCTATTTACTAAATAAATAAATAAATAAATAGACTTAATTGCAATTATAGCAGAGCAGAGGTGATCAAGGCAGCTCATTCAGGGAATCCCACACATGCCACCCAATCTTGGAGTGATCAAGAGCTCAGTGGGTAACTCACCTTTTGGTTGGCCACATCAGGGCTGGTGCCCAGTACAAGGTAGAGTATATGAATGGTTTCTGAAGTAAGTTGGACTCCATAAGCAGTCAGACCCATGGTGCCTGCTTCTCCAGCAGAAGGACTAGGGTAGAAGCAGGAACTCACGAGAGCAAGCTTGCACTGGGACAAAAGAGTGGAGCTTGGCAGGCAGAGAGCTGTGTCAGATGCCATGCTCTCGGAATCTGGACTGTGAAAACACTTTCCAGGAGGCTCATCTTGCCTTTGTTCTTCACTGAAGGGTCTTCCTAGAAGAGTATTTTTCCCACTGACCTGGGTCCTGTCTAGCATGTGAATATGGTTAGGGCTTTGGGGTTTGGCATTGGCACACAAGCTTCAGTCTGACTGGTGAGCTGTGGGTCTCCCACACAGGCTCACAGATGTATCAAAATACATGCTCTCACACTGCTCACACATAGGATCACATGTATATCAGAATGCACACACAGAGAGAGAGAGAGAGAGAGAGAGAGAGAGAGAGAGAGAGAGAGGGAGAGAGAGAGAGCTCACATGCATATTAGAATGCTCACACTCAGATTGCTCACACATAAAACTGGCTCTTAATTCCGGGTCTACATAGAGATGTGACTCAGTGGTGAGTGACAGCTGGGCAGAGGTGCATCTGGCATGATCCACATATTTCTTCCTGATATTCACCCGAGATCAGGGGGCTTTATGTGACCTCCTTCCACGCCCCTCTGTGGCTGAGCCTCTCTGTCCCTGTCCTCAGCATCTCTCCTTGACTCCTGAAGTCTCCTTCCTAGTTTTCAAAAAGGCCATTGCTGCCTATGAACCCTCGCCATCCCTCTTTACACCGCTGTTCATTTCTGCTCTGGGCTAGGCTTTAGAGAAGCCAGAAAGGGAAAAACTTTTTGAAAATGTCCACTGTCCCTCTGTCACAAGCTTCTCTCTGGTCCATAAACCTCACAGTAATGAAGTGCCTGCACTGTGTCTGACTGGCAGTGCTGGTTATCTCTCTTGATGTTCAGTGAGGTCCTCTGGCTGCATCGGGGGGAAGGAGTTGGCCTAGGTGTCCAGGAAGGCCAGAGTGCTGAGACTCGAGGTTTATCTTTTACCAGTAAAAGAGGATGATGGCTGAGTCCTATAATCAGAGTAGATCTACCAGGAGGGATATTCACTCCACCCCTTCTCTTCTTAGACAGACTCTGGATCAAAAGATATTTAATAATGTGCTGAAGGATGACCCATTAAACTTCCCCAGACTCTGGGTTAGCCTATACCATCTGCCGGGGTAAGTACGTATAGAGGCCAAAACTCTGAGTGAGCTTTCACCTATGTGGCTCAGAGTGAGGACTCAGAGCCTCACATTAGTCAGATTACTAAGCTCCTACTGATCTGAGGAGATGGGAGACAACTGGACCCTAAATCGAGGATACAGACTTCATCTGCTATCAGCCACAAAACTTGTGTTCACTTTCTCCAGCCACATCCACAGTTTGACCTTTCCCAGCAGCTGTTTGAGTGGCAATGGCCAGAGTCCTGTGTCATCTGCTAGCTCAGGGCTAAGGAAGTGGGTGAGGCTGACACACACGCAAACCCTCTGAAACTAAATAGCCCATGAAGTGAAGCTGGAGATGAATAATGTAGACCTAACATCAGGGAGATGGAAGCGGCCACCTTCCTGCAGGGACAGGTGGGAAGGGAGCTCAGAAATGAGATGTCCTCGGAGGCATGAATTTTTAAATTTAATAACATTCAGAGCTTTGCTAGAAGGATTTTGCAGCTGTGATACATGATAGCATTCACCCTGGCTAAAAAGTGACAAGCGAGTCTCCAGTGGCTCACATTTCCACAGGACACATGACACCCACTCCCATCCCATCCACTGAATGAGATCTTTCCCAGAAACCACAGGTTTGTACAATGACTTCTGGGTTAGTCAAAAAGTCTATGAAGCACTGTGTGCAAAAGCCCTATCCCATTGCTGAAAGGAGAGAACGCATGCAATGGCTAGCCAGGAAACAAGACCCAGCTCCTCACTAGGCCTGGGTGCCCACAGTATATCAAATACTGGCCTGCCAAGGAGGACAGACTTGGGCAATGAAAGGACAGTGGGTACAAATTCTGCTTACGCCCTGTGTTGTGGAACCCCTAGCCCACTGACTAGTCTTGGAAATGACTGGTAACCTTAGAAAAATATTGCTATGTAGCTATGGCTTTAAAGTTGGTTTTAAAAACACCAGATCAACCTCATCATATGTCTAGATAATAACATTTATTTTCAGCATCATGTTCTCAAGGTGTCTCCCCTCCTGCCCTTCTTCCAGTAGCTGTGATACCTGACCCCTGATGGAGCATGGTGCATAGGTCTAAGCAAGACAGACTCTAATATAACAAAAAATAGGGTCCAATAGGATGATGGTACACATTCTTGGGAGACTCATTTCAGTGGAGCTCATGTCTAGGACAGTGTGTGTCTGACAGACCCATAGATGATGTTATCTAAAGAAAAATCAGCAGTGTGCCACAATGTAACAATCCCATTGAGGAGGCCATGGATTAGGAACCCAATTGTACTCCCAGTTCCTTTGGTGGTAACCTGGCTAAGCCCAGGCTGGATACCATCCTGAGTATTTAGGCCCTTCTTATTCTTCTGAAGTCCTCCTCAGCAAAAGCCAGGATCCCTCAGCCCAGCCACAGGATGTGATGCCTGCTTTGCAAACCCTACTATATCTATATATTCCCTGATGACAGACTTGTAAATGACCTCTGTCCTTCATCCCTTGAGCTTCCCATGGGACATGCTACTGGGCTCCTCTCCTCTCTGGATGATTTCCAATAAATGGAAGCTGATGAAGAAACATCCCCTTGGAGCTTTGGAGTTCTGTGCTCACTTACATGCAATGAAGGATGGATGTCCAATCCACTTGTATGACACCCAGCTCTGATTTGACCCTGTCAGAACCACAATCTACCTTAGAATCACTCATGGGTGTCATTATGACTCTTTCATTGCCATGGTAAAATTCTATGGCCAAGGCAACTTATAAAAGAATATATTTAATTTGGGGCTCACAGTCCCAGAGGATTAGAGTCCATGACCATTACAGAGTGGAACATTGCATCAAGAAGGCAGACATGGTGCTGGAGAAGTAGCTGAGAGCTTACATCTGATCCAAAGACATGGGGTGGGAGAGAAAGAAAGCTAACTGAAAATGATGTGGACTTTTGAAACTTCAAAGTCCATCCCCAGTGACACACTTTCTCCAACAAGGCCACACCTCCTGATCCTTCTCAAACAGTTCCAACAGGAAACAAAGCATTTAATCTATGGGGCCATTCTCATTGAAAGCACCACAGTGGGGCTTTATAAACTCCATGTGTCAAGACCAACTAAGTCAGTCATGGGAAAATCAGGTTTCTAGAACCTGATTGTGACTTCCTTGAACCAGATGTTAAAGACCTGCTAATAGGTCCTTCAGATCTTTTCTGAGAAAGGACTTTCTATCATGGCCACCTAGTAAATTTGGTCTTGGCCTCTTTCCCATCACAAACTCCTTCCTTACTTTTTTCCCCTCCGTTTCACTCACCATCACCTGACACTCTAGAGAATTTATGTGTCACTTTGATGTCACTGTATCCCACAGGATGAGCTACATAAGTGTGATTTGATATCTATTCAGCCTGGGCCAGGGCTTGAGCTAGACACTGCTTTGAGATGTGATTGGTAAGTGAAGAGACTAGCACAGGATGGTTACCCTGGCAATGCATTCAGCAAACCTTTCTCTACCTGTCTCACACCTGTGTGGATACCCTGCCCTAAAAATCCCCTTCATGGGCTCTAGGGGATACCTAAGCCCATTCCTCTTCAATCCTGCCTATCTTGGGTTGGTAGCGAGTTTTATTCTATTCTCTACCTTTTATTCCTGTCCTCTGGGGCTGATGGAGAGACACACATGTTCAGATGCCTGATATCAGTGAACCCCCAAACCTGATACTCCCTCAAAGGGTCCAGAGGCCACGCCAGAGCCAAGGGAGAGGAAGTAGTGCCAACTCTCGTTAGCTTCATCATTTGCCCGTATTGCCCCACCTCCACAGTTTTGTCAACTATCCTTACTCACATCACTCGGAGTTTAGCTATACGTACTTGAAGAAGTGTGTGTCCTAGTCAGTGCTCTACTGCTGTGAAGAGACACCATGACCACACAACTTTAATAAAGGAAAGATTTAATTCGGGCTTGCGTACAGTTTTAGAGGTTTAGTCCATTATCATCACAGCGGACAGCATGGCAGCATGCAGGCAGACACTGTGCTGGAGAAGGAGCTGAGAGCTCTACATCTGGATCCATAGGCAACAGGAAGAAAGAGACACTGGGCCTGGCTTGAGCATTTGAAACCCCAAAGCCCACCCCAGTGACACACTTTGTCCAACAAGGCCACACCCACTCCAGCAACACCATATCTCCTAACTCTCTCAAGTAGCACTACTCTCTAATGACCAAGCATTCAATATTTGAACCTTTGGGGGTCGTTTCCTATTCAAACCACCACATTCCACTCCCTGGCCCCCAAAAGCTTGTAGCTATATTATAATACAAAAATGCATTCAACACAACTTCAAAAGTCCCCATAGTCTATCACAGTATCAGTAATGTTTAAAAGTCCAAAGTTCAAAGTCTCTTCTGAGACTCATGGCAATCTCCTAAGTATACACCCTGTAAAATAAAAATCAAAAATATGATCACATACTTCCAACATACAATGGCACAGGATATACATTACCATTCCAAAATATAGGGAAAGGATTATAGTGAGGAAATACTGGACCAAAGTAGGAGCAAAACTCAGCAGGCCAAACTCCACAAACTTCCCATATTCATCTGATGTCAAAATGCTCTTCCGATCTCCAGCTCCTTTCAGCTTTGTTGACTGCAGCGTACTTCTCTCTCTCGGACTGGTTCCACTCCCTCTTAGCAGCTCTCCTTGACAGTATTCACAACTCTGGCATCTCCAATGCAATTCAGGCTTCACCTTTACAGCTTCAGGCAATGGTCTCCCTGGGCCTCCATGCAGGGACACTCTCGACACACACCTGGGCAGGGACACTCTCGACACACACCTGGGCAGGGACACACAGACACACACCTGGGCAGGGACACACAGACACACACCTGGGCAGGGACACTCTCGACACACACCTGGGCAGGGACACACAGACACACACCTGGGCAGGGACACTCTTGACACACACCTGGGCAGGGACACACAGACACACACCTGGGCAGGGACACACAGACACACACCTGGGCAGGGACACACCGACACACACCTGGTCTCAGCTGTTTCTCTCAGCCTTGGAAGGAGATTTCACAACCTTTTTTCTATCCTTGACTGTAAAGTCAAACTACATAGCTGAAGCTGCAAGTTCTGCTGCTAGCTAGAGCTGGAACATGGCCTCCTATTCAATCACATCTGCATCCGTTTTCCGTTGATCATCTCTTTTACTCCTTAAGATTTCTTTAATTCCTTTTTACAAATTAGAAGCTTAAGTGGGTGGAGTCTTTCTCTAAAATCACCACTCCCATTATTGCACTCAGCATCAGGCTTTTCTTAACTCTGTTTATCTCCTTAAGCATGAGACTTTGCTCCATTCCACTTCCTGGTGCCTCTTTTCTCCTCAAACTGTACATTTTGTATTTCTCCTTGCTCAGCTTGCTCCTTTTCATTATAGATCTACATAAGAGTGGCCACTAATAACCACATGACACAGTCAATAATGGATTATTTTAAAATCTCCTCTGCCAATGCCGTTAATCCAAAATTCTTATATTTAGCCTCAGGCAGACTTTTCAGACAACAGCAGGAAACAGCCACTTTTCCTATCAAAGTATCACAAGAACAATCTCTAGGTCACTAACTGATATTCTTCTCCTCTGAAACCCTTGAGCCAACCATCATGATCTATGCTGCTCTCACCACCACTGTCTTCCACACTCCTACTATGAGGCCCATCAAACCTCAAAAGCATGCAAATGCTTTCCTATCCAAAGTTCCAAGGTATAGATACATTCTGCCAGCAAGCACTATGGTCAGGCTTATCACAGCAATACCCTCTTCCTGGTACCAATTTCCGTCTTAGTCAGTGTTCTCTTGCTGTGAAGAGACACCAAGACCATGGCAACTTTTATAATGCAAAGCATTTAATTGGCGCTGGCTTACAGTTTCAGAGATCTAGTTCTTTATCATCATGGCAGGAAGCATGGCGGCACGCAGGGCAGACACGGTGCTGGAGAAGGAGCTAGAGTCCTACATCTGGATAGGCAGGCAATAGGAAGAGAGAGATACTGGGCCTGACTTGAACATTTGATACCTCAAAGCCTACCACCAGTACCATAATTCCTCCAACAATGCCACTCCTACTCCAACAAGGCCATACCTCCTAAACTCTGTGAAGTAACTCTACTCCCTAATGATCAAGCATTCATATATATAAGCCTATGGACAACATTCCCATTCAAATCACCATAGTGTGTGTAATACCATCTTGTCTGGAACCAGAAGTCTACTGTGTATAAATGTAAAATTCTAAAATTGACAGTTCACTCATTTCTCATTGCTGTAACAAACCACAGACAGGGTGGTTTGTGAAGAGATTTATTTAACCCACAGTTTTGGAAGCTGAAAAGCCAAGATGAGTGATCCCATTTTTTTGGCCTCCAGTGGTGGCACAATGGACTCACTGAGAGCACATGCAGCAGTTAAAGATAATGTGGATAGACAGGAAGCCAGGAGGCTCAGAGGTTAGATCATATCTGTAGAAGAACCCATTCTCTTGTGGCCCAGAACCCCACAGAAATAGCTAAGCCTACTCCCCCAAAGACCAGTTCCTAGCCTCTGCCTCTTAAAGGTCCTACTACCCACGTTATCTCACAGGAGGATAACTTCCAAAACAGACCTTGCTGCCTGAATCTTCATCAAACCATAGGCAAGGACTTAGGAACAGCCCCCCAGACCACCTGTGACCAGACTTTGGGTTTGGGAAGAGTTTCAGGGCCTGATAGAGAGTTTCATCATCCTTGATAATTATCCCGATAATTATTAATAAAACCCAAAAAAAATGAATGAAGTCCAAACCCAGTTTCAATACAATGCTACAAAAGCTGATACAGCTCTACCTCTCATTGTGGGTTCTTGCCTTTCACTAGATGACCTCCAACTCCCATAGCCCTGTCTGTCTAATCTAAGATGTGTCCTCTACAGGTCCCTTCTAATGGTGAAGAATTTTTGGAGTCATTGCAGAAATAGATCTCACTGCAGCTGTGTATCTCAGAGTGGTCAAAAGTGAGGAGGTTTGCAGCATGCTGGTGACATGGTACAAGACAACTTGTATCTCACAGGGCTCCCTCCCAGTCTTATGGATGTTTCCTCATCCTGAGGATAAAAAGGTCCTTTCCTGTGGAGGCCCTAGCACAGGTCTATATAACTGGTAATAGTGCACTGCTCTGTATTCCTGGGAGATTATAACCAAGATGGCCAGCAACGGTCAGACGAAGTGGGAATGTTGCAGCTCCATGAGGTCAGTGTCCAGGCAAGACCTTCGCTCTAGGGCCTAGAAGTTTACAGGCTCTAAGAGTAAGGAGGAATAGGGGTATGGGGAACAACACTCTTTAGGCCGAAAGGCCACTGTCCCTGAGAGAACACCTACATTGGAGGTCCCCTAAGAATGGTCAAAGAAACCTCTAGGATAAGGAGTTAGCTAAAATATCCACCCAGAGAGCATCTTTCTTCACTCAGCACTACCCCTCTGATGAAGTGCTCTGCATGCGCAACCAAGAACATGACTGCTGGGTGTCTGTACCCACTGATCCTGAGAATGTATCTCTTTGAGTGACACTCAAGCTTCCGTATGAGTAGGCCAGAGTGAGAAGAGACCCTAAGAGAGTTAGAAAAGCAAAGCGGCATTGCTCCCAATGTTATCCCTGCTTTTTGATGGGTCTACAATAGGCTGGCTAGAATTAGACTTTTTCAAAGACCTATAGAGTATCCAATTAAATCTGAATTCCAGAAAACAACGAATAGTTTTAGTATAAGTAAATCCCAAATACTGCCGAGACATACTTACACTGGGCAAGTGTTCACTACTTGTCTGAAATTTAAACTGGAGTGAATGTTTGGCTCTTTTGTCTATGGTGCAGGGTGACGGGGGGGGGGGGGGGACCTCACTCTCAGCCACACAGGCTCCAGCAACAGCTCCATGAGCTTGGAGCAGGCAAAACAGGGATTATAGCTAGTGTAATAAGGACCAGGCTTCCCCAAAACTCGATGTGGCTGCTCAACTCCCATTTTCACACTCCTCCTCCCAAACAGCCAAGGTCTTCAACCAGAGCACATTCCAGAATAAAAAGAAATAAGATATGCATCTAGTTCTTGACACATGTGTGATGCTATAAGGATGGGGTGAAGAGGAGAGGGATTGATGGGAGAGCTGCCCTCTATGGCATGCAACACTAATCAGCCACAGGACTACTGGGTTCCAAAGGATCCCAGGCTATGGTCCAGGTGGTATGAACACTGCCCCCATGTCCTACCAGAAAACCCAGAAATTCCACAGTGTCAGATTCTCCAGGAAGAGCAGAATCTTGGCATGGACTTCTTTAGCATCCAACATTAGTCCCCAGGATATCATGTGTGCAAGGCACCTCAATAGCAACATTAGAATCCTTTACAATGCAGCTGGCCTTGGGTTTATTGGTGACATGCTTTTGACAAATGTTTGTACCCCACACAATGTGGGAGAAACTGATCTAGTGTTGCAGTCAAGTGCTGGCTTCATCCAGAAATCTTCCAAAGTTACTCCTCACAAACAAGGGAGGGCTGGCAGCACGAAGTTGGCCTGAGAACACAGACACCCACCACAGGTGTGATCCCTGTGCTAGAACTCGAGAATAAACCACCACATATGGCCTGTCTTTGCCATGACACCACACATGACATTAGCATGTCAAGACTTGGGCCCCACCATGTGCAACATGACTATGACAATGTGGTGCTGACCAAGGACAGAGACCATAGCTCAACAGCTCCAAATCGGGGTCCATGGAGCAAGTGGTGACCATTAAAGGCTGCTGAGGAGGCAGGAACCAGGCAAGGAGGGGTCTGAGGTGGATCCCCAGAGGATAGCCCTCTTTGAGTTTCATGAGTGCCTGCAACCCTGAGCTGACCAACAGCAAGCAGGCCTACTCTGAAATATTAACTCAAAGTACCAGGAAACCCATGCTGAATGTGGATTTCTGGCCATCCAAGCTCCTGGCCACACATCTACACCCAGAGGTTCTTTGAGTTTGTACCTTACTATTCAACCTGTGGCCTTTTTGTCTCTTTTGAATGAAATAGGGCAAAAGTTTACTGAGTGGTCTGTAGGGTCTACAATGAAAGTCTTGTTTGATCCACAAGAAGACACAGTTGCATGGTGACCTGGGTGGAGTGAATGCAGCCTGACACCAGGGTCACATTTCCCATAAGCTCAGTACACTTTCCTCTCTTTGCACACCAGCTGCACGCTTTCCTCAGAATCTTTGCTAGGAGATGAGACACATTCCTGACTTGGATGTAGGAGCTGCCTCCTCCACAGTGATTCCCTTCATGTCATCCGGCATTTGACCATCTGGGCGCCACACATTCAGGTCCCCAAAGATACCAGTATCAATCATCTCCTCCTGCCAGGGAATGGAGCAGTTGCCAGAAGCAAATTCTTGGAAGAACTCTGTGTCCGATTTGTCAAAAACCACACCCTTGACTGTGGAAAAGGCACCCACGTCCTGTATGTTCTTGGCATAGACAGTCCTAGAGTCTGGGATGAATGGAGGGATCAGCATCCCTGTGAAGAAACAGGAAACAAACCAGAGATATGCATGGTGAAGATACGGCTGAGCCAAAGGGTCCCCACAGACATACAAGACCAACAGAAAATCCAGCCTTCCAAAAAAGCCCCCTTCCTTGTACTTAGTTTTCACAGATGGTATGATAGAGTAGAAAATGCCCAGATCTGATTAGAAAGGTGTGTGTGGGGGTGCCTTTTTCTGAGGCTGGCCTGAAATCACAATCCTCCTGCCTCAGCCTCCACAGTACTGTATCACTATATCATCCAGGAAGCCTTTTAAAATAAATTCCGGTACTTGGTTCCTCTACCTTCCCCAGACTCTCCCTGCAAAGTCTCCTTGTGAGCCAAGCCTCTGTCCCTCCCATGGCAACCTCACCTTCTCTGCACCCATGTAGACACCACAGTGGTGGATGTCAAACTGAACTCTGCATCCAACTCCCCAGCCACTTTGCTTCTTGACAGAAGCTGCAAGACACCGAATGTTGTTCTTATCTAGCCCAGGTGTCACTCACTCAGCCTCCATCCCTGACTTCCTCAGAACATTTGACCCTACCCTGCAACCCTGCTGTACATAAGTCACTAACTCCAGCTTCCCAACAGGCCTGTGCTTGTCCAGGCTGGCTGCTGGCACCAAGTGTGACCTTTTAACCTGACTTTCTCCAACATGCCTGACTCAAACCTCCTGGGTTCCACTATTCCCTTGCCCCTCAGGAGATAGTCTTTGAGCCTCCTGACCCAGGAGACTTCCTTTCCTTGGGGACTCATCGTGAAAGCTCTGCCAAGAGCAGACCATCTTCACATGAATTCCCTAGCTCTTCTGCCCAAAAGAAACTTCTTTTGGGAGAATCTTCTACTCCTCTCTACAGATCCTAGCTTATCCTGTAATTGATTATAGTTATGTTGAAAATGCCACCTGCTCTCCCCCACTCACAGATTCCTGGAGGCCAAGGCTATGCCTTATATTCACCCTTGAAAATGCACATGCACAGACACATACACACACAACACACACACACACACACACACACACACACACACACACACACACACACACACACACACACACACACACACGTAGTATGAGGTTTTTGGTTTGGACTTTTTGGCCTAGCCTGGTGGCCTGGACCCGCAGACCCATAGTCTCATAGTCCCACTGAAACACATAGACATTTATATGAATTGTATGTTGATTGACCTCGGGCCCAGACCTATAATTTGTTAACTTTTTATCTTTAAACTAAACTAACTTATGATTTTTATTTTGTTTAGTCATGTGGCTGAGTATTTTTTTTTAAGAGCAACATAAGTGTCTTTTGCATCTGATTTTTTTTTTTTTTTTTGGTGTCTTTGTTTTGTTTTTAGAGTTTTTTTAGTCTGGTAACTCTGCCCACACTTTTTATCTGTCTTTAGCCAATCAGCCTTTTTCTTAAACTAGTAGGCGGGACAATTATTTATAATGTAACATAACCTCACTACACACACATACACACACACAATGCACAACACACCAAACACAGACATTAGATGTACGTTTAGACATGCACAGGCAAATACACATACCCACAGGCACATGAATGTCTATACATACATGGGCTCACATACAAGCAGTTATACACACATGACACACACAGTATCCTATGGCTGTGATATACTGACAAACAATGCGGAGTAAATGAATTTCTCTCAGGCAGACAAACTCTGCCACACTTGAATCTTTGGCTTTCTAGAATACAGACTGTGGAAGGGAAAGGCCATGAAGCTAACCTAGAACTTTAATGCTGGCTTGCTACCCGCATTTCCCACATGACTTCAACCAGCCTGACCCCAGTGCCCAGTCTTGGGATACTGGAGATGAATGGAGGATTAGAGTTATTGGAGGCTGACGGATTCCCAGAAGTCCTCACTCAGCTCAGTCTACGGCTGACCCCGTGGATAAGGCAGACCATCAAGGATCACTCAGCATCAACCCCCTAAAGCCTCTCAGGCTTATGGTACCAACCATACCAGCTTCAAGCTGCCTCCAGCTGATGTCTTTGAAGAGGATGTTTGACCTCAGTGCATCACAGGTCCCATCCTGGAAGCCCAGGCGCTTCTCTGGGTCCTTCTCCAAGAGTCTCTCACAGAAGTCCTTGCTGGCCTGGCTGAACTTGTCTGGGTACTTCACAGGCTCAGAGATGATGCGCTGTTTGAGTTCTTTGTTTTCTATCTACAAGGCAGGCAAACGTACTTCACTGGAGCCCTGGCCAGACCTCAAGCCTTGGGACTTGGTGCTCACCCTCACTGGGATGGGAGTGGCCTCCTCCTGAGTCACTTGGCATTGAAAGGCTCAGATCTCAAGACAAAGAGACCCAAGTCCCAAGATGAAGCCTCCAGCCACCTTACCCACACGCTTACACAGCTAGTCCATTGCCATAGAAAATGACCAGCAGTGAATGTTGCTACTGGAAAGTTTGTGGATGGAGATCTCAGCCATCAGAGAGGAAAGCTAAGGTGGAGAGCTTGCTTACTCCTGGTTGGTTTTATTGTAGTCTCACCAACAAAGCTTCCCCCACACAAAGTGTATGATGTACACAGTGTGGCTCTCTCCCAAGGCATCCCTCATTGTAAAGCTGACACCTATGCCATCTCTTTTGCAGGCATGGACAGAGAAAGTGTAGCCCGTGGAACCCGAATGAGCAGTGCTGTTAGAGTATACAGCTTGTCCTAATGCCTGTCACTGTGGAGGCCTATGAAACTGAGATGCCTCTTCGTGACATGACAGCACAGCACTGTAAGCTCAGGTAAGGAACAGACACTGACAAGCAGGTGGACACTATCCCTTCTGAGACGTAGGAGACGGTACCTGGCTGCTGGCCCTGACCAACCTTTGTGTAAACAGAAATGAGGAGGAGGGAGTGTCTCGGGTGGCTGCTGGAAGTCCCAAGAGCAATGGCCCAGTGCCACAGTTAGCTAGGGACTCCCCAGTGGCCTTCTTTGTGGAGTCCACTTCAGAAGAACCTAATGATAGAAGCCCGCTGTGTTACCAGGGAAGAGCACCCAGTCTCAGCCAGCAAGTGTTTGCTCTGCCACCTGCTGGCTCTGGAATGGAAGGACAGATTTAGAATCCTTCAATGGAACCACCTACAGATCTCAAGAAGAGGCAGGCCTTGGGACAGAACACACAGGAGCAAGACCCCAGAGCCTGCACCACTTATGTAGTCCTTAGCACAACCCACCCACTCATGTCTGCCCCAGAATGGACCCCTTCAGGACTTCCTGCCTGAAAGCACCTACCTTTTCTCCTCGGGCTCGGAAGGGTCCTCGGGCTGCAATCATCTCATACAATGTGACCCCCAGGGCAAAGTAGTCCACAGAAAAGTCATATTCTTCACCACGCAGGAGCTCAGGGGCCATGAAACCTGTCACCATGAACACATGTAGATTTATAGATGCATCTGTTTTTCCATAGAATGGCTCCTATCCAGTAACCACAGAACAACTGAATCTCTGCGACACCCCCCTTAGGGGGATAATGTTTCACCATTTAAGAACAGAAATCTCTTTGTTGTCATTGAAGGACATTTGAACATAATCCTGGCTGCTACCCACGATTGCCCACAGTTGCAAAAGCCAAACATGTTTTCCAACATAGCCAGGGATTCCTAGGGGCAGAATAGCCAAGGTCAGGAATCTTGTTCCTTGTGTGATATCTCACTCCTACTGTGTGATATGAAGCCTCCTTTCCCCTCTACTCAGATGCAGGACAATGAAAAGCAGAAGAGCATGTTGCATATGACAGTGTGGTAGACAGATGCAGATAGACTTTCTGTGACTTTCTGACCCCTCTCCTCTTACAAAGAAGTGAGATCCATGCCCTACAATCTAGAGTGGGCCAGTGACAGGTGCTGTGGCAAGCCTGCAGAACACTGATGAGGTCACAATTCTATGCCTTCCTCGGACACTTTGTCCCTGGCAAGGTGAATCTTCTTTTACTACTGCAAGAGAAGCTACAGCAGAACTCCCTCACAGTCTCGCCATGTGCAGGGCATACCTACCACATTCAGCTTTCAGTGGTGAGAAGTAAGGTGTGGAGCAGCCTAACAATGAGGAGGGAACTTGCTGAGGAGAGCCCAAACATGAGGTAACAGTGCTGCAGGTCCAGAACTGGCTGATCCAACAGCCGCTGTGTGACTGTCTAGACAGACGTGCCCTTCTTCCTCCTAGCTGTCTACTCACAACTTGGCCATTTGAATGAAAGTCTCAGCCCGTGCCACCCACCACCCATGTTAATACCCAAAGTTAACAACACAGTATTTAAACTGTCCCCTCCCACTCATCTTTGGAATTGTTCCTGGGACCATAGCCCTTCTGAAAAGTGAGATGTTGATTGTTCTTTCTGGGGCCATGCACAGCACTTCTCTGCTCCAAGATATCACCAATGTTTGCCCAATGCCAAGCTAAACCTTAATTATGTCACCCTTTATTTTCATATTTGGGGGGTTGTAATTAATATATATTTTGTTTTTGCTTTTGGGGGGGTTGGATGGGGGGAGGTTGTAATTAATATTATTACTTCAGAGCTGGCTCCCATGAATTATTGTATGAGGGAACAAGTAGATTTCTGTAATGAACTCATCCACTCCTGGTAGGAAGTAGAAGACAGAGGCGCACCTTTCCTATATCCAGAGGAAGACCCTCCCCTATGTACAACTTACAACTGTGGCCTGAGCCAGGAGGCTGCAGAGTGGTGAGAACTGTCTAGAACGATATCCATTGGTTCCTGGGATACCAGCTTCTAGTTAACCTCCAAATTCAGCATCTCCAGCGCCTATACTGGAATCCCAGCCAAAGGATTCACATTGGGTAGAGATGCCATTGCATCCACCTGAAGAGTCAGGGCAATTGCAGTAAGGTGGTGATTGGGCAGGCAATGGTGCCCTCTTGTGGCCAGCTGATTGCACTCAGTCCTAAGAACCAGTTTCAGTCTTGAAGTAAGTTCTTCTAATCTTCCTTTGGTGTGTCTGGACTTAGACTGAGGAGATCCACGTGAAGCTTAGACTAGTTCATGAAAGCAGGTACAGCCATGTCCTCACGAGGCTGTGTGATGGCTCCAAACCAAGCTGTTTCCAGAATCCTTTCTTCAGATCTCCTTCACCCTGTGCCTGCGCAGAGCCCTTGATACCCAGAAGCAACCAAGACCCAAGCTAGACAGCTACCATGCCTCCTGAAGAAGGTATGGGTTTGTCTAACCTCAGAATGTATGTGGAAAGATCTTGTACCTTTACCCACCATGGAATCATCTGAGCCCTTCTCAGATGGTATCTGAGACACAGGGTTCTAGTGACACAGGAAATTTTCGATAACATAAAGCAAGAGCCCATCTCCACTGTGTATGCAACCCAACTTAGGTTCTGTCTGAAGCCAATCCCAAGGAAGAAGGGAAATATCTGAGAAATCCTGTCAAAAATCAACCTGAATGTGACAATCCAGAATGTGGAAAGAGGAAGGACTTAGATGTGCAATTTCCAGGTGTATAGTTGTCACTTAACAGACTCATGAGCCTATGTGGTGTTAGCACCAAAGTCTCTGACAGATTACCACACCATAAGGTCACCCAGTCACTAAGCATGAGTCTGGACCATGCATCTACTCCACCTGACTCAGGGCTCCTCTCCCCTCTGCTAACTCCCTCCCCTCCCTCCCCTCCCCTCCCTCCCCTCCCCTCCCCTCCTCTCCTCTTCCCTCCCCTTCCCTGAGGAGGATGAAGGAAGATCAGTGATTAAGGAAGCAAAAACATAAATGGACACACATGTGTGTGCACGTAGACACAGATGCATCTATAATCACATATATATGCAAGTGTGCATGTACAAAAACCATATACACATATAAAGATTCATGCCCATATATGCACAGATAGAGGTTCTGAGCATACACACAGAGATGCCTGTACACATACACACATGAATACACTCATATATTCATATATGCAAGCATGAAATATGTGCATATAGACAAGTGCATGTACAAAGACACATTTATAAAAATACACACACATGCATATTTGATATATGCACACACAAAGGCTATCATGAGTGCATGCATACACAGAAGTGCCTTCATATACATACATGCATTATGAACACACAGGGAGTTGTATGCCTACATACTTGTACAAACAGATATGCACAGTTGTTCATAGACGCACATGCATGTACAGGTTCATGCACATCCACACATGTACTTACATATAAAACCATCCATGTGCGTGCACAGTTACACCTACAAGACATACAACTGTATACACCACATGAGAGCAAGCTCACATGTGGGAATGTGTATATGCATAGGTATGCATATACGCACATAGAAACACAAATGTGCACACCCTGCATATTGGTGGATACCTACTAGGGTTTTACTGAAGCCTAGCAAGTGCTGCCTGGTATACCCAGTGCTCTGCGATGTGAACCCAGAGCTCCTGCTCTTTCATGAAACACCCTGGACAACTCATTCTGTTAATGTCCAAGAAGCCACTTAGTATTCAAGACCTGTATTCTCTCTGGCCATCAAGGCACCAAAGAGGCAGCTTTTCACAGAAGGTAAGGCAGTAAGCCAGTGAGATTGCTAAGGCAGGGAAGGGGTTGTCATTGCAGAGAATAAACGTTCTTGAGCTTCTGGGCAAAACCTGATTGCCACTGTTTACTCTAGGGGATAAGGGAGCACACTCCTCAACCTCCACTCTGTTACCACCTTAGATCTTGGGGACCCTGCTGCCTCTGGTTCTGAGAGAGAGGATGACCCAGGCCTCTTCCTGAATGAAAAGCCTCTCCAGGCCCGTTCCCCAGTGCTCAGGTCTTACCTGGGGTCCCTGCATAGCCCTTGGTCTTATTCTGCCCTTCCTTCAGCTCCACAGCCAATCCAAGGTCAGAAATTCGGATATTGCCTGAAAGTAAATATAAGCTGAGGCCACACACATTCCACAGAACAGAGGTGCCAAGTGAGCCCAGGGCTTGGCAATGCTCCCCTGCACAGTAGAAAAACACACTACACATGTTCTATGTACACACATACCACACTCTATACACACGTACCCACTCCCAACAAAGATATAGCATATGCATAATCAGCATACCACACACACTTTACACATAAACATGTAACACATTCCACACACAAACATACAGATGATATAGACACACACACATACACCACTGTCCTTCATACCCTAGAACCCACTAGACCCCTCTGCAATGACTTTGAAAAAGCCTGAAGAAACCAGGATTTGGGCCCCTAGTGCTTCGGTGGTCTCCCTTCACTCCAGGGGCTTACCATCATTGTCCAGCAGCACATTCTCAGGCTTGAGGTCACGGTAGACAATGCGTCTCTGATGCAGATGCTCCAGGCCACTGATGATCTGGGCTGTGTAGTAGATCGCTCGTGGTTCTGGGAAGCCAGGGTTCTCTTCATCCACATTGTAGATGTGGTACCTGGGGGCAGAACATCATGGGAAGTACACACACAGGCCTTAAGAGCAGTAAAATGCAGAAACAGAGCCAGAGTCTTAGGGTACACATGTATCAATGCAGTATGGTCACCTTGGGACCAAGCACCCATATTCTCCTGGAGAAACCCAAGGCTAGAGGCCTCAGATACCTCATACCTTACTCATGGCTGTTAGAGGTACATACACATTTATTGCTTAATACTGCCTTCCTTCTAGCTCCAGAGCTGTGCCAGGACAGGGCCAAGGGAAGTAAGTGACCCCCAGATCTCTAAGTGCACACATGGTCTGCTACACTAGACCTTGAATCCTTGGGTGGACTTGACAACAGTATTTCCTTTGCAGCCACCTTCTCCACAGGCCCCTGAAGTTTGTCCCCTGTTGCATTTCTCTCTTGCATGTGCCACCTCAACACTTTACAAGGAAGCAAAACTCATGGCTCATATGAACGACCTGAGCTGCTGGACAGTGGTGCAGACCAGGGGCCTAGAAAATAACCAGAGGCCTCTGGTGGTGGGGGATAGAACAGCCCACAATGCTGGAATCACTCAGCATCTCTTGCAGCTCCTTCCTGTCTATGGAGTTCTCACAGACTGGTTGACTAGACCTCCACTGTTCATCCAAAGAAAAGGCAGATAGCTCTGTCTGAGCTGTGATGTAAATCAAAGCAAGGGAGAGAGAGACACGGGCATTTGCAAGTTATAGTGCCCTTTAGTAGCATCCTACATTGCCAAGGCACCCCAGGGTCTCACTGTGTTAACCTTGTGCACCAGGTACCCAAGAATCTCATTTTAACTTTGTGTGCCAGTTACCCCGGTTCTCACCACTACTTCATCCTGACACTGACTTGGTCATTTTTTTTCTATTTTACAGAACAGGAACTAAGGTAAAGAGTGGTGAAGTCACCGAACCAGTGAAAGCCAATGACCTGACTCCCCTAACCCCCGTCACCAAGGATGTAGGAAGAAGATCAGAGCACAGACAGGTTTGGCTAACTCAGGCACCATCCAGGTGGCACTATCCTATGTAGGCAATAAGCAAGTTAGTGCCAGCTGGTCTCCCAACTCTCTGTCCCCACAGGGCTGGACACTGATAGAATTGTTCATTTTAATTTCTTATCCCTCTCAACCCACAGTACTCCATCACAGCTATCCAGATGCCCTTTGTCACCTCAACAAATGTGAGGATGCTCAAAAATGTGCAATGACCGATGCAGTCTAAGGTCCTGGGCCCCACTGGACATGAACTAGGTACCCTAGTTTAAACCAACCCCAGGTTTGGACACCATTACCGTATGTCACCTCCATTCATGATAGTCATCACCAGGCAGAGGTCGGTCTTGGTCTCGAATGCATAGGCCAGAGACACGATGAACCTGCTGTGTACTTTGGTCAGAATCCTTTTCTCGACTATAGCACCCTGGAAGGAGAATTATAATCCTCAGTCCTCAGGCATGCTCTGTGGAGAGCAGCCTGCATGCTGGGCACAGCGCAGGGCAGTCTTGGAATGTGTGAAATCTGGCATTCAGGGATATAGCTTCAGTGTCCACAAGGATATCTCTTATCACTGCCCTGTGCACCCTCCCCTGTACCATGTTCACTCCACCATTCAGTACTTGCTTGTATTCTCGCTAACTCCCAATGCACCCAAGTTTCTGGTAGATCCTGCTTTATCATTCATCTTTATTCTAAACGTCCAAAAGTGTGAAGGGATGAGAACTATAGGTCTAGCCTATTCATTCTGCACATGTCCCACCAGGACATTGAAGTCAGAAAAGATTCAATGTTGTACTGGGTTGCATGTAGATGTGGTGGCCCAGAACTCAAATTACAGTCCCATAAATCTAGAGTTATTTATTATTGTAAGACATGGTCTCACTACGTAGCCCTGGCTCTCCTGGAACTCTCCAAGTAGACCATTGAACTCACAGAGATAGCCTGCCTCCTGAGTGCTGGGATTAAAAGTGTGCACCATTGCACCTGAGCATAACGCTCTTCTTTATAGATTAACATTAAACCACCATGAGGTGCAGTCCCCAAGGCCTGGGAAAGGTGTCTGGATTTGTCTGACACCCCCATTTGCTGTTTGAACTAATGTTTGACCTTTCACTGAAGGCTCAGGGACCTGCTGGGGGCTGGTGTCCACCCCTCACAGCATTATCTGTACTGTACAGAGGGCTATGTCCCTTAGACAATAAGCTGCTTTTGCTGATCCTGCTCTAACTAGACACTGACGCCAACAAAGAAGGAAATAAAGTACTGGCAGCTGCCTATGTCCTCCAGTCATTCTTGTCCCCTGGAAAACTGTCTTCAGAGAAAGTGGCCCTGCACCCCAGCATCACAGATGGGTTCTGCCTCATGTGAACAGTGCCTGCCAAAGTGATGGTCAGCTGACAAGAGTCCTGCCTTCCTTTCTTCTGTATGTAATCACAAGAGGAGCCACATTTTGAGGAATGGTTTTTAGATAGCCAGATACACGCTCCAGACAGCAACTGCCTCCAACTGGCTCTCTCCCTGAACTGCTCCTTGGTGTGGTACAGATGGACAATAGCCCTGTCAGTGGCTGCCTGAGTGAGGCAGGGGAAGGGGTGCCCAAATGGCAGGATGCACGCAGTTGTTAAGGCCTCTGTAGAGCTCACAGGTGGGTTGGACACCTTCTACCATCCCTCCAGCCCCAGAGCACCGTCTGCTTGCCAGGCTCCCTCCCTACCTGGTAACCCTTCCTCTTCTTCAATCGTTTCTTGTTAAGCTTCTTGCATGCGTACATCTTACCGGTCGCCTTCATCTGACAGGCAGATACCTCCCCAAAACCCCCCTTCCCCAGAATCCTAAAGTCCAGGAACCAGTCTTCTCCTATGGGCTGGGCTTCCAGCCACTTCCACTGGAGGAACCGCAGGAAGTACAGGCTTTCCAGGTACTCCTGGAAGGGGGCCTGACTCAAGTGATCCAGTGTGGCCTGCAGCAGAGGCTGGAAGAGACCATCCTGGCTTCCAGTTGGCCCCTCCTTCACCTTTGCCACAATGCCCTGGTCCAGAAAATTGCAGAAGAGTGTGGCCTGTGGGTCCAGGTACTCAGCCAGGATGGCCTGTGCTTTCTGCGGCCTCAAGTCATCATCAGCAGTATCATAGTCCTCAATGTCCTTCCAGAGCTCCAGGGCTGGTACATGCTTCTCCTCTGCCTTCAGGAACTGTTGGAAGAGCCTCTTGCCAATGGGTTGTTCTGAACACAGGCTCTCAAACTCCAGGCTGATGTTGTCACGAAGACCTTCACACTTGGACAGTGGGGGCAACCGGAGCTTGGCCAGATACTTCTTGTCCCGGGAAGAGGGGGTGCTGCTTCCATCAAAGCTACCACGGGCAGCAATGAAGGCAGAGTTGGCAACGACAGTCTCCAAGGACCCGAAATCCATCCTGGTGACGCCTTGTATCCACTTCAAGTGTTAGGACCCATAAGCTGAAGCGAACCTCAAGGCATCTGTAGCCAAAATAGGCCTGACCCTGTGCCCTTGGCCTATGGCCTGTTCCTGTCCTTGTGGGACAAGGGAGGCATGCAGCTGTGGACAGGATGCTTAGGAAGCCACTAAGAAGCCCAGAGAGCATGGGGCTGACAAGCATCTAGTTAAATCCCAGCCCTGAGGTCACTGAGGACACCTTAGGGGTGACCAAGCAGGTGCCAGAAAAAGACAATCCCCTAAGCTGCTCTAAATCGGATTAGAGTTCAGCTCGGCTCTCTCCCCCTGGGTGCTGCCTCTATGCTCCCAAGAGAAGGGCATGCCACAGACTCCTGGAAGCTCTGGGAAGAGATGTCTTCCCCAACCTTGGCAGGTTCATAGGACCTGTCTGTGTCCTGCTGGGATGTGGCTCTGTAGTAGAGTGTAGGCAGTCTCAGGAGCAATCCCTATGTATAAAGATGGTTGTTTTCCACATTGTATTTCATTTTTACCCTTAAGAGAGTAGCAGGCGCGAAGCCAATTAGTCTTCTTGAAGAATTGACATGAGATGATTGAAGGACAAGGATAGAATGTAGAGGGGCCACAGACCATCGCGTTGAGTTCCCTGCCAAGCTGGAAGACTCATGAGACATGAGGCTGGGATGCATCTAGGACATAGCTGAATTCAGGTGGGGACACCTGAGACAGGCTTGAAACATTAGGGGCAAATCTGGGGCGTACTTAGGACCTAGCTGAGGCAGTAATCACATTCAAGACACACCTGGAAATAGTAGAGTCTCTGGGGACCGCAACTGTCATGTCTATAGGTGCTCCTGACAGTTTGAGGGGGATTCACAGTGAACATTTAAAGGGAAGGAACAGGGAGTCTTATAGAATGAGTGAAAGCCCAAGTCAGGAGGCTTAAAGAGTGCTCAGCCCACCCTCCTACTCTGGGGGCAGTAGGGTGCTTCAGATGGGGACAGGGTCTTCAGTTGTGACTCTGGAAATGAAAAAACCTTCTGGTGAATGTCAACTCTCCCTCCCACCTCCTGGCAATGGCTTGTGACAGGAAGATTGGCAAGTAAATATTTGAGGTAAACAATATCTCATTGTCCCCAAGTAACCTGCGCGAGTCCTAGCCCTGCTACTTAGCAGCTGGTGACCTTGGGCAGACCATATCTGATTCCTGTGCCAGTCAGGACCAAAGGGGACAAGGTTCTCAACCGTGGGGTATCTTGACAGCAGAGCCACCCAGAGCACTGAAATCCACGTTTTACCTGCCTCAGAGGGCCTGGCAGACTGGCCTCCATCTCTGGCAGACTCCTGGGTGATTTACACGAAAGCCATGGGACAGGACCACCAGAGGATTAGGCCTGAAGAATTCAGACTGTCTTCACACCAGGAAGGTCCCTTGTGGAAGAGGCTGAGGAAACTTTGGTGACCATTGTAGGACAAGTTCAGTCCCTGGCCCAAAATACTCAGATGTGGGGGGCAGAATGTACAGTGTCTCCCAAACTCATCTGTGGGTATCCTTGTTCAGTTAAGCTTTTGAGGTAATGGCAGAGCACATACAGCTGTGAGGGTAGAATGAGAGAAAGAAGGGGATACAAAGTAAGGACAGAGATCCCTCAATAGTAATAGCTCCCCAAATTTCAGCATCTTAGCAGATACCTGACCTAGAAACATTTGACTTGGGATACCCATGGCACCAGGACCCTCGCATTTTTTTTGGAGACAGAGCCTTCCCCTACACCCTCAGCCCCCTTTGTGACTGCACTGTACCACTGAAAGGGTGCTATGTGAGTGTGGGCCCTTTGGGGGACTAGCTTTCCCCTCTCAAGGAATTATCTTGAAGTAGATGGCAGATGCCCACAGCTCCTTTCTTCTTGTGGCTGAATATTGTCCCAGGTTCCGTGTAGATGATCCATGATCTAACCGGGCATCAGAGAAGGACATTTGGAATTCTTTCCAGGCTTGGGTTATTATACACAAAGCTACTGTAAACATCATTGTATTTTTGTATGTAAATTTCTTCCTCTCTGAGATAAAAGAGTGTAATTTTGTGTAGCTGTGTATTTGCTCTAAAAACAAATGATTTCCAGGGATGTGCCTATCTTTCATCCCTACCAGCAGCCACTGAAGCTAGACACCCATATCCTTGATAGGACAGGATGTTTGGCCATCCTGCCTTGGTAATGTTTTTCATTAACATATTAATTGTACAAAACAATGAGTTTCTCTGTGACACGTTCATACATGCATAATTACTCTGAACATATTCACCTTTATCACTCTCTGGTCTCCCCTTCTCCCACTGATCCCTTCCCAAATAGCTCCCCCCCTTTTTTTTTTTAAAGTTTCCTATTTTCACATTTCTGGAAATACCTTTGTTTCTATTTTATCTAGCACCTATATATGTCAGAAAATGTGACACTTGTCTTTCTGAGTCTGTCTTATTTCGCTCAACATGATAATATTCAGTTCCACCAATTTTTCTGAAAATGAAATAATTTCTTTATTCTGTGCAGGTTTTTAAAATGTTTATTTATGTATTTTTTAAATATATGAGTGCTCTGTCTCTGTGTATATCTGCACGCCAGAAAAGGGCATCAGATCCCACTACAGATGGTTGTGAGCTGTCATATGGGTATTGGGACTTGAACTCGGATCCTCTGGAAGAGCAGCCTTGACCACTGTAGCCATTTCTCCAGCCCCAGTTCTTTGTGGTTTTAATTTGCCTTTCTCTGGGGGTTAACCACACAGATTACTTTCCTACAGGCCAGTGTACCAGCCAAGCCTCCACTTCAGGTAACATTTCCTAGCACATTCTAATTGTAGGACTGTTATCTCATTGGCTCTGAAGCATCCTGTGCATATTGGTCCTGAGCCTGGCCCTGTGTCAGATGGGTGCTTTCCAAATGTCTTCTGCAGGTGGCAACATGTCTTTTCATTTCCACATGGGCTTTCACAGGCAGAAGTTGTTCTGTCCAACTTACAGATTTCTTTTTACAGAGTTCTTTCTTGTTTTGAATCTCAGGCTCTTTGGCTAGCCCTTGGTCAAAGACTTTTGTCCACGTCTTTTCCTGAAGGTTATAGCTTCCCTTTTACATTCAAGTTCATGATCCACTTTGAGTTAATTTGTAAAAGCACGAGATTTAGTTAAGGTTTTCTTTTCTAATGAAGGTCCAACTACGTCCACACCATTTGTTGAAACATAAGGGTGGAAAGAGGAACCAACTTAGCAAAGTTGCACACACACACACACACTCTCACACACACACATTATAAAAACACTCATACACACACACATACTATAAGCACATGCTCACACACACATTATAAACACACACTTCAAACACATATTGTAAACACACACATTATAAATACAATACACTCACACACATAAACACACACACTCACACTAATGATAAATATTAAAATTTAAATTTTTAAATGGATAAAAGGAGAGTTTGCAATAATTTGGACTGGTGAGATGCTCAATGGGCAAAGGTTGCCAAGCCTGACAACCTGAGCTTGCTCCCTGGGACCCACACAGTGGAAGGAGAGACCCCGTCCCTCAAGTTACCCTTTGACTGCCACACTCATGCCATGGCACCTGCGTGACCCCTTACCCCCCAAAATAAATTAAAATGCAATTTTAAAAATGTAAAAAAGGGTAATCAAAAGAAGGCACCAGTCTCTGCAGACACCACATTTTCTCCTTCTTAAAGATATCATCATGTATACTCACACTAATTTTCCTTAGGGCTTTGGGATTTGCAGAGAAGACAGGTTGAATCTAAATTTACAAGTGTAATGAGTTATATAGGGAACACAAGGCAGAACAGTGTCCCCTGAAGCAGACATTCACTTCTGACAAGGTATAATACAGCACAAGAGGCTTCTACAACAAAGTGGTTCTTAGAAATCATGGAACCATAAACCTTATGAACAAATAAAATGCAATTTTACTTTACTAATGGAAAACATCATTGAAATAGTGCCATGAAAGCCTAACGTGCCCATGATTTGTTTTGTATGAGATCTCAAGGTGATAAAGCTTTTAGGACTCTTTGCTTCAAATCTGGCCATGGCCAGATCCAGGACCACACCCCAGGGCAGACAATTGGTGAAAGAAATTTGTATTGCGCTGTGAAGGATTTGTGGGATTTGTGTGTGTGTGTGTGTGTGTGTGTGTGTGTGTGTGTGTGTGTGTGTGAAAGAGAGAAATTATTAATTCACTTGATCTCCAGTTACATCTCTCTTCTTGCAAATGACATAATTTTTTTGTATGTGTGGCTGAAAAAAAAAACCATAGCATATATTATTTGCCATTCCTCTGCTGTTGAACTTCAGGCTGTTCCTGTAACTCAGCTGTTACAAATAAAGCTGCAATAAACATTGATGTATGAGCATCTCTGGGATGTGCTGACTTAGAGTCCTAGGGGTGAATAACCAGGAGTGGCACAGCTGGGTCATGCGGAAGACCTGCCTTAAGATAGCCTTTTAATTCCTTGTGTTCTTTCAGTGGAACCTCCTCCTGTTTAATGGAAGGAGTTGGTGGTGCTTTCTTGGGTCTTCCCCTCTGTGTCAAAGTCCAGTGGAAATAAATTCATGGAGTTATTATAGGTCACATCTCATCACTACTGAGCCTCCCTTCCAAGAGCCTGCATCACTGACTACACTGATAACAGTCAATGGATTTCTCAGGCCATCATTGACATTTTGTGCCTCATTTGGAAATATGGCTTTGAAGTCATCCATGGTCCTTGTCCCGCTGTCCATTTCTGTTTCCCATGTGTCTGAAGCTGACATAGCTTCAAGGAAGTTCCATCTTCAGCTTGAAAAGGTCCCAGAACAGCCCTAAAATCTTCCTACTTCTCTCCAATAGTCAAGGGCATGGAGCCCAGGAACCTACTACCCTAATTCAAAGCCATAGTTGAAGCTAAATGCAGAACACGGAGAACAAAGATTCTATTTGCTTATGGCTCAGGAAAGCGCAGCCTGAGCGGCTCCTTGTGAAGTCTTTTGTCCCTTGCAACATTACTGCAGCCTGTCTAGACTGCCACCCAGACCCAGCGGCATGACCACTGAGCCCCCTCATCACCCTCCAGGGCAGGTCTGCAGGCGGCACACTTTAATTTCCCTTAATTTACAGCATCTAGATTTCACTTTACCCCTAAAGTTTTTTGGTTTTTTTTTTTTCTAGACGTGGGATTCTGGCTTGATCATTCTTTTTTTTTTTTTTCCAGAACTTTAAAAGATTTTTTTTCATGTGTGTGAGTATTTTACCAGCATGTATATAGGTGCAATACATGTGCCCATGGAGGTCAGAAGAGGAAATGGATCCCCTGGAACTGGAGTTATGAAAGGTTGTGAGCCACCATGGGATGCTGAGAACAGAACTCAGGTCCTCTGGAAGAGCAGCCAATGCTCTTAATCACTGAGTCATGTCTCCAGCCCCCTCTTTCAGCATTGTAAAATCATGGTGAGATTTTATTCTGGCCTCTAACACTATGTGTGGAGGCGAGGGTCACAGCTTCCAGGTCGGGGAAAAGGTCTAAGGCTCCTTTTTCTGGAACTGTTTGGTGGGGCACCCAGTTCTGTGTCCTCGGAGCACACTGTGGGAAAACTGCCATCTAGCAAGGTCTCAACCCCTGCCCCCACAGACACACAGTCAAGTCATTTTGACAATCTGTGTGTGGTCCAGAAACTAGAGGTAGAAAGATGGAGCCCAGTGGGGTTCCTAAATAATCCACATTTTGTTCACATACAGAGCATTTCCATGCTCACTAACTGGCAATGGCTATGGTGCTTACCGGCCTCCAGGGTCCTATTCATCAATCCCCATTCTTGGGTCTACACATGCCAGCTCGAGCCCTACAGGTATCATCAGGCGCCCACACATCTGGCTCCAGGACTACAGGCAATTTCCAGGCCCTGCACATCTGGATCCAGGTCCATGTAGCACCTTTAGGTGCAAATAAGGTGGATACCAGGTTGACAGGCACTGTTGTGTTCCTAAACACAGGCCCCAGACCCAGAGGCTGTGAGTAGTTAGAGCTAGGCCACTGCCTTTTGCTTGCTTTTAAAATCCTAACATCATAAGTGGGTCTGTGCCAAACGGAATGAGCAAGACTTATTCACTGAGAAGTTGTAAGCGTCCAAGCTACAAGGATGTAAATTCATCTAAAATTTAGAATGTCTCTTTGCAGACAACTAAATCATGTTGGGAGATGCAAAGCAAAGCTACATGGTTTCTCAGGGTTGTTCTTCTTCCCAAAGAAGCCAGTTTGGTTATGTGTAGATGCGACAATAAAGAGTTCCTGGTGGTGACAGTTCACATGGGCCAGGCTTTGTCTCACGTACATTTGAAAAGGTGCAGAGTGTGTCCCACTTTCTTGACTAATCCTCTCCTTTGAAGGGTAGACACCCGGCCAGTAGATGCTGCTTCCAGCTTGAGGTAGTTGCACATTCAGAGCATTTAGGGAGCTAGTTCTTTCCATTTGGTGAACAAGATAGTGGCCGAGGGACAGCTATAGAGTAGCAGGTGGGGACAAGCACTCAGCATTTATAGCTCTCGTGTATTATCCACTTATACTCTTGAGTTGGACCTGCAGTTCCTCCACCTGTCAGCAGCCCATCAGGACATAAGAAACACTCCACCTAATAGCTCCAGCACCAGAACCTCATCAGCAAGAAGCTGGGACAGAACAAACAAGGAGCGCTTCCAGATCCCATAAGTGGGGTTTTCTCTGTAGACCCAAGGAATCTTAAAGGCTTTCTATTCCTACTTCCAACAAAGGGCAGTAGAACATTACCCTCATGGCAGAGACTGGAAGACAGGTACCCTTCCCTACACTGCCTCCATCTTGGCTCACTGCTATCACTTACTGTTGTTTACCTGTTGTTCCCTTTGCAACTCTGCCCTGACCATCAGCAGGTAGAAACTCTTAAGACAGGGCTGTGGGGCCACTCCAGACAGTTGTGAGCACATTTCAGACAGATTCTCTGTTATCCTAATGAGGAGGGGAATCTTAAGGAAGCAGTTTAAGGCCCCAGGGACCTGAATGGCAGGGTGGCAGGTCTCAGGCCTTCCACATTTGACCTGGAATGTACCAATTTGTGTTTTCATTTTGAGAGATGAGGCACAACCTGGAAGGCTGTTCATACCAGAAACACTTCCCTTCAGTTGCCATCAGGGCAGATTGAGCTGTCAACCAAGGGCATCCCAAGGTCCAGCTGACTTTTGGAACAGTGGAGGGCAGATATCAGGCCAGCCCCAACTCCCCTTTATGTTTGCAGAGGTGATAGTGTGAAACTGATAGCTGCCTCCGGTGCCTTTGGCCTCATGCAGAGGAGACTATAAGCACCAGAGGACACTTCCTGGGTCCAGTCCAGGCAAGCAAGAGAGAACATGGCAGCCTTGCAGGAGAAGAAGTCATGCAGCCAACGCATGGCCGAATTCCGGCACTACTGTTGGAACCCGGACACTGGGCAGATGCTGGGCCGCACCCCAGCCCGGTGGGGTAGGTGTGGGCCATGTGAAGGGGGCATGGGATGAGGCATAGAGCTAGCAGCAGATCCAGGTCCTCCTGGAGCAGCTGGGAACACACTGCAAGCCATGTCTCACCTCTTCGCAGAAAGCCAGGGTCCCCAGATGATTCCCGAACATTCACAATACAGGTCCAAGACTGTCCCTAACTTTTCATCCATAATTTTGAAACATCACTTTAATGCTTTTTCTGAAACTAATATTTTTTTAAGTTATAGTGAGTAATGGTTGTTTCTTGTTCAGACAATTCGGGAGGGAGGGATTTACTCCAGTGGATTTGGTCTATTGTGAAAATTGTCATCACTCTGGGCATATTTGGAGACCTCCCTGATTTCCAGGCTGTATCTGAAGTGCTCTGTATTGCTATCATTCTCAAGTGTGGACCAGGTGGGCTAGGGAGGTGGTGACCGGAGGGACCCTTCCTACTGGGGCCACTGTAGGAACAGAAAAGTCTTCACAGACTGGAAGGCTGTGTGCCTGTTCAGGACATCCCCTCCAAGAGTATGTCTTCCACAAACAGGAAGTACTCCTGAGGCCCTCAGAGAGTGAATATCTCTCAGGCTTTCCAGGACCCAGGACAGGGAGTTACAGACAGAGCTTGGAGGGGTACTGTAAGGGTTTTACAAGGCTACATTGCTGGGAAATATAGGATATATGTCACCCTACTCCTTATAAGGCAGCCCCATGCCTTCTTCTTTTGGGTTCCTACAGAAGCCATATAGGGATACAGTCCAAGGTACTTTGGGTCTATGCACAAATTAAAGGCTATTTTGGCTGACATTTGGCCACTCATCTCAGGGGTCTTGAGAATGGGGTCCTCTGAGGGTGTAGCCCGAGGACCCAACTCCATGACAATTCAGCTAGCCTCAAGCCAGCTTGGATGTGCTATCACATGAAAAGTATAGACTGTTCATGTAGAAGGAAATGTAACACACCCTTCTCAAGACCCTGAATCTCCCAGGGGCAAAGCTGGAAGCCATAGGAGCTGGGCCTTCCCAGCATGCCTGCTAAGTTTCTTCCCTGCAAGACATAGGGCAAGTACCTGCCAGGTCCTCAGAGCACAATCCAGATATACTCAGCCATGGCCCTTCCCAGCCAGACCATGCACTGGGAGTCCCTTTGGCCAGCAGCTACCTTTCCATTCCTGGAGTGTGGGAAGCTATAAGAACTCCAGAACAGGTGCTGGGATCCTGCCACAATGGTTATAGATATAGTGATCAGTGTACCAAGCACACAAAGCTGCCATTAGTGTCCAAGGGTAATGACAGGAGCTCACATAAGGTTGTGAACATGCCCTGTAATTATATATTTGTGTGAAGGAAAAAAAGAGACTAGAGATGAAGTCAAATGGTGAGTTCCAGGACTAGAGAGAAACGGTAAGAGGGTGTCCCACTTGGATGAGTAGAGGTACCGATGGTGCAGCATCATGAATGCATTGCATGGTGCCAACTGTGCTCCGTGCTGGAGATGGAGAGAGCAGCGGGCCCTGTGCCATCTACATTGCCACAGCTGAGGCTGCTTTCCAACTCTCTTCACAGTGTGGATCAGCCTCTACTATGCAGCTTTCTATGTGGTCATGACAGGGCTCTTTGCCTTGTGCATCTATGTACTGATGCAGACCATCGACCCCTACACTCCAGACTACCAGGACCAGTTAAAGTCACCAGGTAAGCATCAGGAGAGCTTCAGCAATGCTCTTGAAAGGCACAGCACAGAGTCCCCTCCCCCCCACACACACCCAGGGCAGGGGGCTCCACAGCTTCCTAATAGGGACAATGACCCTAAATTGCCAAGTCTGATTTTAGCTTCAGTTTTAAGTAATAAAGGGGGTCAAAAGGGAGGAGGGTCACGGGACAAGAAGCCTGTGCAATCACATTATATGCTATGCACACACAGGGGATATCTGGAAGAATATACAAGAGGTTGCTCTTAGGAAGTAGATCTTGGGGTACTTAGAGAAAGATCTGGGGTGGAAACACCCCCTTTCTCGCTAACCCCTGGATGGATGAGAGGAGACCCAGCCATCTGAGGCTGAGAAACATGAAAAACAAGTCCTTTTCATTTTAAATTGTGGAGAGCCGTTCTTTTCATAACACCCACAAAGTCCTGGCTCACACAGACAGAAAGCCAGGAACATAAATGGACCAGGCTGATCATAGTGTAGATTATTCTCCACCAAAGGCCACATGGAAGGAATGAATGACTTCATGTAAAAGGGGTTAGGGATGGGAAAAAGACAGAGCTGAGCAGAGAGGCTCCAGGTTACTTGTGCATTGAGTCTACACCATGAACGCATATCCCTTACATCCCATCTGTTAGCAGAAAAAAGACAATGCCCAGCAGATGCATAGCACACTGTAAGTGACCCTGCGATACTGCTCTCTCCATTTCTTTTTTTCACACTTAACATATTAAAAATGATTTTTGCATTTAATTAGCATCAGTGCAGTATTTTAAAAATATTTTTTGCATTTATTTGTGTGTGTGTGTGTGTGTGTGTGCGCGCGCGCGCGCGCGGGTGTATGTATGGAGACCCTCAAGCCACAGCACGTGTGCAATGATAGGATAATCCTCAGGATTTGGGTCTCTTTCCACTCTGTGCTTCCAGGCATCACATCCAGGTCATCAAGTTTGGGCCGCACCTTTACCTGCTGAGCTATCTTACAGCACATGTGAAAAAAAATATTTTTTATGGCTTTTTTTGTTTGTTTTTGTGTGCATGGGTGATTTGCCTGCATGCCTGTCTGTGCACCTGTACATGTGTACCTAGTGGCTGCAGAGACTAGCAAAGGGTATCAAGACACCTTAGAACTTGAGTTATAGTTAGTTGCAATTTGCCATGTAAATGCTGGGAGTCTAACCTGCCTGGATCCTTTGGAAGAGCAGCCTGTGCTCCTAACCACTAAGCCATCTCTGCAGACTCCAGTGAAAAACCTTATTTTATTTTATTTTTTTGGGACAGTCCTGGCTGTCCTGGAACTCTCTCTACATAGACCAGGCTGGCCTTAAACAGAGATGTGCCTGCCTTTATCTTTTGAATGCAGGCATTAAAGGCGTGTGCCACTCACTACACTGACTCCCAAGTGAAAAACTTGATGTGTGTTCAGATTCCTTTTCCCTAAGGAACCACCTGCAGGCTATGTGGAGCACTCCCCAGAGGCTAGCATCCACTGCACCAATCTTGCTCATGACTCCTCCAGGCCCAGAATCCCCTATGGAGCATGCAACACTATTGCTAGGCCTGGGCATCTAGCGTCTCAGGGACAGGACAAGCCTTCATGCCTACTGTGCTGCATTCTGCAGAGGTCAGGGCCCCAGGACCTGTGTTCTTAGAGTCCTTGGTTCCTCCTTTAGAGTTTACTGTCTTGGCTAGAGTGTACCTGTCCTGCAGCTCCCTGCTAGAAGGGTGAGGAACTGGTTCCACCTCAGATACATCTACTTGTGGTCAGGCTTGTGTAAGATTGGACAACCTCAGGGCCCAGGACTCAGCATGAGTGAGTGTTCAGAGAAATTGATCAAGGAGGTGTTCTTTCCTTCCAGGGGTAACTTTAAGACCTGATGTGTATGGGGAAAGAGGGCTGCAGATTTCCTACAATGTCTCTGAAAACATCTCCTGGGCTGGCCTTACACATGCCCTCCACAGCTTCTTAGCAGGTGGGTGAACATGAATGCAGCCATGCATCTATCTCCTGAGAGAATCACTCAGGACCGCCTCCATGGACAGTGTGTGGCTGGCTGATGAGAAGGTCTGTGCTCCACAGGCTACACGCCGGCCGCCCAGAAGGACAGCATCAACTGTACCTCTGACAAGTACTTCTTCCAGGAAAGCTTTGAGGCTCCAAACCACACCAAGTTCTCCTGCAAATTCACTGCAGACATGCTGCAAAACTGCTCAGGCCTGGTGGACCCCAGCTTTGGCTTTGAGGAGGGGAAGCCCTGCTTCATTATTAAAATGAACAGGGTGAGTATCAATGCCCCCACTTTGGGGGTGGTCCTGGAGTGGTAGGTGCCCTTCCTCATACTTGAAACGCCCCACCCGTGACTCCATACACATTCATCATGTTTATCTCTTAAATACAAATCTAGAATTTTTTACTTCATGTCTTGCAAATATGACACCGAGCTAATGAAGGTGAGATCTTTGCCAGCACAGGTTTTGAGTTGTGGATTCAGACTGGGAGAAGCTGGGGACGTTCTACATGGTCTCTTTCTGCACCTGAAACCTCTTGGGGTTGGTCCTACAGAAATACTGGGGCTTCAGGGGTATCTGAAGCCAACTGGCAGTAAAACCCTAAGTATAGAGACACAGTAAGCAAGTGGGAGCTGAGTGGCACTCAGGAAACTGGGGCTGAGAGTCACTGTTCAAGACACCAAGGGGCAGGTGAGGATTCAGTCAGCCCCACTGCCTATTTCCATTTTACATAGTCTTAGAAAGCCATACATTCATTCACCAAACTTACCACAAAGCCCTGCGGCTGGGAAAGTCTCCCCAGAGATGCCTGGCAAGGGGTCTGTCAGGGCTGCACTGGTCCATATGCCAGCTGACATTCCTGCCAAAGGCAGGTCCACTCAGAGCTCAGGAAACAGTGACTGGGGATCAAGAAGTCTAGAGAAGGAATGTGGGGTCGTGGGGACCCTACTGAAATGGGATAGACCCATTCTATAGCAAGGAAGGCTGCTACACATCACCACAGCAGCTCAGAATGTTGTGCCAGTGATCAGGGCTCCTCTATACAGCTCTGCCACTGCTCTCCTATATGGCAGTACCATGGGAAAATGGCTCAGAAGCATGCATGAGAATCTGCCTGCATTTCAGGGGTACATCACAGCCTTTTCTTCTAGATTGTCAAGTTCCTTCCCAGCAACAACACAGCCCCCCGAGTGGACTGTACCTTTCAGGTGAGCACAGCTAGGGCTGGGGGTGGGTGGGATCCAAGTTAACCCGGGGAACATGCTGTCACCTGTCATCCATCGCAAAGAGAATTAATGCTGTATCTGTGCATTTCCCTCATCAGGCCTGTGCCTGAAACTCACATTTCAGAAAGTCTGACATCAATGTGGGGACGGACCAGTCTACTACCACACTGTCTATATTTTCTTCTTTACCAAAAGTATTCCAGATCACGAATAGCATTGTTGCTTAATAGGGCTCAGCATGTCTACTTAGGTGACATTAATCTCAGAGAAACCCTCTTATAAATGACTAAACAGAATATCAAATACTAAACCTTTACTAAATGTTTCCAAGGCTTGTTTTCAATGTTGATCCCTAACTGACCCGTCAAAAAGAGCACATCCATGAACGACCCAGTGACATCTGTCCCCTCAGAGCTCTGTCCCTAGGGCTTCTGGAATTTGTTTATCCTCCACTTTTTAAATTATTTTGGGCACACACAAGCTGACCTTAGATTTAAGAGGTCATTGTTCCTTGATGAATGTGAGCTACCCATTGGGCAGGTCTGACTCCAACAATGAAAGAAGCTAGATCCCAGGAACCCGTGTTTACACTTAATCCAGGAAACTGCACAAACTCTGTTTTTGGTAAATGAACTCTTGGTCTTGTCAGCCTTCACCTCACATGCTAATAAGAAAACATCAGCTTCTCCAGCTCTGACACTCACCCAAGACTCTAAAACGGCAGAAGTGGGTGGGAAGTGCCTGAGGTTTGGCATTTTGAGAAATGATGTCCTCTCAGGCCTGACTATGAGATCTCACTAAGGGCAAGGCCAGCTCTTTTGCACTAACATGCAAAATTTTGATGTGATCACTGGCCTTGGTACCAGTGTTTGCCACATAGTATACATGTAACTCACATGTGTACTTGTATACAGATGAACACGGGCCCCAGTGCTTACTAGACTCGGTTATGGTCTTTTCTCAGGATGATCCCCGACATCCTCAGAAGGACACTGAATCCCTTCAGGTTGAGTACTACCCACCCAATGGGACCTTCAGTCTCCACTACTTCCCCTACTACGGCAAGAAAGCCCAGGTAGGTCTGTTTCACTTTGCCCCAATGCACCTGTTAAATTACCTCAACCTTAGCAACACAAAAGCCATTTTCTAGAAGAACAAGGCAAAGCCAGAGCAAAGTGTACACTCCTATCCTCCTAGCACTTGGGAGGTGGGGGCAAGGGGATCAGGAGCTGAAGATTATTTTGACTACAGAGAAAGTTCAAAGCCAAAGTTCAAAGCAGCAGTGATGTTTTTATCCTTGAAAAAAACAAAGAAGAAAAAGAGAAAATGAATGGGAGACATGACTTAGCCAGTCCCAGATATATCTTTTATCCACCTAGAAATGCACCCTCCCCAAAAAACCATGAATTATCAACCTGATTCCCTTATAGTGCAGGGTGTCCTACATTCTCCTGCCGTCTAAGAATCACTCCAAAGCATCTCCTCAATACCTCATGCTTCCCCCCATTTTACTTTCATATCCTGTTTATCATCTGTAGTCCCTAGAGTCAACACCCCTATTCTACCTGCTCTGTGGTCAGAAGGCAGTCCCTCTGTGATCCAAGGGCTCCCTTGGGCCAAATAGGCCTTACCTCAAGATGGACTCACAGAAGAGTCCTCCATGCCTAGCCCCTCCCTTCTTCAGTTAGTCCTGTTTTTCTTGACATCAAGGCTTCTTCCGCAAGCATCTCATTTCCCTGTGTTTCCACTTCAGCCCCATTATAGTAACCCTCTGGTTGCAGCGAAGCTTCTCAATGTCCCCAAGAATACAGAAGTCCTCATCGTGTGCAAGATCCTGGCAGACCATGTGACCTTTGACAATCCCCATGACCCATATGAAGGGAAAGTGGAGTTCAAACTGACAATAGAGAAGTAAGAAGCAGGAATGGTCTGCTACACCTACAGATGCCCAGCCGGCCACTGAATCTTGACTGCACAGCCTCTGCTGGCAAGCATGTACAACCGCTTCAAACGCAGTTCAGAGCAGCCACCACTGCCCATCTGTTGACACCAGGAAGTGCTCCTATCCAGCACTACTCTGAACATCACCAGCTTTCTACTAAGTCCTTACATGTTTGCAATCCAACTGTAGCTTGCAGTTAACATAGGAACCCAGAGTTTTGTTATCACTGAAGAGTCCCCAGATGGACCTATCTGTCTGTAGTACTGCCCTGTGATCATCTATCTTTCCTGAACCTCAATATGAACTAAGTGTAGTACTGCTCACCCCAACATGACACATTTACAATTTGTGCTTCTAAGACTACAACCCCTATGCCATAAAAAGCAAACTATATTAAAGTTATATATCTTATTCTGTGTGGAAAAGTCATGTCTTTCCTGACCCTGGAGAAAATTTTACTAAGAACCAAACACTCTTTTCCTTGAAGCGTTTCTATGGTTTCAAGCACAAGTGTCTGTGGCACCTTAGCCACTGAGGCAGACATCTCAGAAATGGATTAAGGTGCAGAGATGCTCAGAATGCTGCACACAAACAGCCTGCCACTTTGCCCACAGACCTACCCTGTTGCCATCTTCAGTCTCAGCCTCCAAGGTTTCAACCTCTTTCCTTCGAGATGCTCACACTTCATATTGCCTTCTTCCCATCAAAAGAGTCTGCATTTGTCTTTTCCAAGCTGAAACAGAACACAGCTCAGGATACACACACACACACACACACACACACACACACACACACACACACACACACACACACACACACACGGAGGGGGGCACAGTGCAACAGGCATAGGGCTTCCTGGGTTGTAAGACCTAGACACAAATATACACACACCATTCTGTGTACCTTTTCACGTTCCACACCCTACAGAATATAACACAAGAGTTGGGGGAAAGGGTCATTCTCGCCTCCATTAGCAAGCAAACGGCTGTGCTCAGAAATGTCCACTGATTTGACCAAGCCAAGTAAAACATCTAGCTTTCTGTCCTAATTGGGGTAATTCTTGCTGTGATGAAACACCGTGACCAAATGGGAAGGAAATGGTTTATTTGGCTTATACCTCCACATCACTGTTCATCATCAAAGGAAGTCAGGACAGGAACTCAAACAGAGCAGGAACTTGGAAGCAGAAGCTGATGCAGAGGCCATGGAGGGGAGCTGCTTACTGGCTTACTGCTCATGGCTTGCTCAGCCTGCTTTCTTATAGAACCCAAGGATGACCCCACCCACAACATGCTGGGCTCTCCCACATCAATAACTAATTATTTTCTTAGATTTTTGTTTTCTTAATTAGAAAATATTCTACAATCTTGCCCACAGCCTGATCTTGTGGAGACATTTTCTTAGTTGGGGTTTCCTCTCTCAGGTGACTCCGGCTTGTGTCAGGTTGACATAAAACTGTGCAGTATACCCTCTCTCTTTCCTTCCCAGCCACCAGAAGATTTGCTAATGACTCTTCAGGGCAGCCAGGCATAACTGTTCACACAGCTTCACACTCATTGTCCTCACCTCTCCACACATTGTGCCCAACATGTAATAACTACCCATCCCTCCCAGCACTAACTACCCATCCCTCCCAGCACAACTACCCATCCCTCCCAACACTAACAACTACCCATCCCTCCCAACACTAACAACTATCCATCCCTCCCAACACTAACAACTACCCATCCCTCCCAGCACTAACAACTACCCCACTTTTTATCTCTTTAGTCTAACTTTGGGGCCTCATATGACTGGGACCATACAGTATTTTTTCCTGACTGACTGGTGTTAAGCTTCTCTCCGGTTTCATCCTGTGTCAGAATTCCCTTCTCAGACAAGAATAAAGTTTTTCTGTGTGTGTAGACCACATCTTGTCCTTTATATAACTGGTGAGCACTTGGGCTGTTTGTACCTTTTTGTTATTGGTAACCATTGACGCTGTGATCACAAGTGAAGAACTGTCATTAAGATCTGTTTCCAAGGCTTTGCACCTATACTAAATTCTTGTTTTTAATTCTTTTAATGTATAGGTCCCCTTTTCCCACTGAGGTGACTACTGCGTTTCCCATCTCCACGAGCAGAAATTTATTTTCCTACATCCTAATCAACATGTATGTGTTGTTCAGCCTGAGATAAGTCATTTAGTAAAGAAAAAGGTTCATTTGGGCTCACAGTTGTGGACTTCATGTGGTCCAGGTTGACTTATTGCATATGTTTATGGTCCCCATATCATCGCAAGGCATAGTGAATGAATCTGCTCACATCACAGTCAGGAAGAAGAAAAAAATTTAAAAGTCTCGAATTCCAGACCTCTTAAGGGCAGTTCCCCTAAATGACCTAAAGACTTCCCACTAAGCTCTTAAAACTCCCCAACTTCCCCAAGTGTCAAACTAAGAAGCAGCCTGTACGGGCCTTGGGCTGGGGACAGGGATCAGATGGTAGCATCTACCTAGCTTATGCAACGCCCTGGGTTAAAACCCCAGCATATATAAACCAGCACCTGATGTCTTTGGCGTCATAAAGAAATTATTGCCAAACCCAACACTGTAAGCTTTGCTTTGTTTCCTTGGGTTTCATTGTTTTAGGTCTTACATTTAGGGCTTAGGTCCATCTTAGCTTTAATCATTTTTATTATTTTACTTTATGTGTGAGTGTTTTGACTGCATGTATGTATGTGTATGATGTGGGAGTTGGAAGGCATGAGGTCTGCTGGAACTGTAATTATAGATGATTGTGAGTTATCACGTGGGTACTGGGAATCAAATCTGTCTGGTCCTCTGCAAGAACAGACAGCCCTTAACTGCTGAGCCATCTCTCTAGTCCTCTTTTAGCTTTTTATATGGCATTCTGTCAATCCAACCTCATTCACTGGCATGAGGTATTCAGTTCTCCTAACACCATTTGTTGAAAAAGTCTTTTTTTCCCCTCCTAGGCAGTCTTGGCACCAGTATCCAAAAGCCCTTCATCAAATGTGTGATTTTTCTCTACTTTGCTAGTCCAGTATTCTGTTTGGCTTCCTGCCCACACTAGGGTTTGATTACTGTGGTCTTGCAGTAGACTTTGAAATTAGAAAGTCTGAGGACTCAAAGTTTTATTCACTTTCAGGATTGTTTTGGAAATCCAGAGTGACTTAAATTTGGGATGGGTCTTTCTGCAAATTCTGCAAAACTCATTATTAGGGCTTGGGTAGAGATCCTTGCGGGATGTCCTAACATCATCATCTTCCAGACCACATGGGATGTGTTTTCACTGCTGTCTTTTGAAATCTGTTTTGTAGATCTAAGCCTTTCATTCCTTGACTAAGTCAGTTATGAAGACATTTCTATTATGTTAGTGTAAATTTATTTTCATGTCCTTTTCAGGTTTTTCTCTGTCACTTTGCCTTATTGGTTGAATGTGCAATGTCCTTGCTCTGCAGCTGGTAAAACTATTTTGGAAAGTGATGAAGTTTGGAGGTGGAGTCTCGCTGGAAGTAGGTCCCTTGTAGCATTCCTTTGAAGGTTACAGCTTATCCCCATTTCCCCCATGTGCTGACTTCCTTCTGCCATGAGGTAGGCAGTCTCCCCCTCCACACACTGTGTCCACCATGATGCTCAGCTTTGCCTTGGCCCCAGCATCAATGGAACCAAGACTTATGGATTGAAATCTCTGAGGTCAAACCCAAATAATCTACTTTTGTGTTATATTTTGGTAGTTAATCTTGCGTATCAATTTGAATGGATTCAAGATCAACTAAAAGACACAATTCTGGGGAGGTGTGTGAGCATAATTCTAAGAAAGATGAACTGAATGAGGAAGGCCCTTCCCTGGGGTGGGCAGCACCTTCTGTGGCAGCCCAGACATAGAGGTTGGAGGCAAAAGGTGCCACACCGCTTTCTCCTTATTGTGGCAAGTCTACACTGTGCCATCCTTAAATGACAATAGAACCCAACTTCCTCAGCCTTTCAACATGAAGACCAGCACTAGAGGGTAATGCCGAGGCATCTAGCCTAGTGAGCTACTGGGCTCCTAGCCCCTCAGCACACAGGTAGCCACTATTGGGTATTACCTCACATTGTGTAAATCAGTCTAGTAAATCCTATTTCGCAACATGTTCATTCTGTAGATTGTACCTCTTGAACCCTGAGAGCTATACAAAAGTAATTTATGTGCTTTGCATCCTGCAGCCTTATTCATCCTAAAAGTATCTTTGTGGATTCCTAGTACATAAGATGACATCATCTACAAATAGAAATGTTTTTCATGGTTTTTAAAACCTAATTTCACTGGCTAGAATTTCTAGTGCTATGCTGACTAGAAAAGAGTTGCCTCTCACCCTGTTATGATCAGCACCTTACCCCGGGCATCACGTTCAGTGGCCGTTCATTTATGACCTTGTATCCCTCCATCCTTTCATTGCTGGCTACTCAATGTTATAGAACAGGCTACTCAATGTTATAGAATGGTTTTTCCATCTCAGAGATGACCACGTGGGTTAAGTGTTGCTTACAGTTGTGTGCACAGGAACCATTCTTCTCAATGCATCTCTCTCTTCAATTATGAAAGAAGCAAGCTGCTCAGCGGAGTTGCAAGGCTGGCAATGCTTTCTTTGTTCCTGTGTCCTTTTGTTTCCTGGTTACTGCTTAGTACCCTTCACCTTACCTGACAGGCTCTCATGAGTGCCAACTCCAGGACAGGGTCACAGGAATGAATTCCTTCAGCTTTCATTTGAGAACGACTTCATTTCTCCTCTTAAGGACAATTTTTAGGGGAGGAGCCCAGGTTGAAGCAGGGTCTTACTCTGTAAACTACCCAGTGACAGAATATGGTTAAAATATTCTTGAAAAAAATCTTTACAGTGTATTACTGCATATGTGATGGGGAGGTGCACATGGTCAGAGGATAACTCATGTTCTCTACATGGATTCCAAAGATTGAACTCAGGTCACCAGGCTCTCACAGCAAATGTTTCATAGGCAGAGGACTCTCACCAGCCTGACAGGGCTCTTCAATCTTCTACTCTTCCTAGCAGTCTGGATTCGTTGGTCTATCGTCTCATGGCCCCACAGATAACAAATCTCTGGATGTTACTCAAGAATGCACATGTGTGATGAGCAGTTTCCATATAGTGCTTGTTTTACAGTTTCTGTTGCTGTGGAGACACCCCTATCACAGCAACTCTTATAAGAAAAACACTCAATTGGTGTGGCTTTCAGTTTCAGAGATTTCGTCCTGTTCTTTATTTGTTGTATGAGGTTTCTGGCACAGACCTGCAGACTCACAGTCCCATAGTCCCACTGAAACACACATGTTAATTGTACACTGATTGACCTGGGGCCCAGGCATATAACTTGCAAGCTCTTATCCTGACTCTTATCCTGTTCAGCCATGCGACTCAGTACCTTTTCTCAGAGCAGCATAGTTGTCCTCTGCATCTGTGGCATCTCTACTCAGTTCTTTCTGTTCCCAGTTTTCTTAATCTGGTAGCCCCACCCACACTTCCTGTCTGCCTTCAATCAGCATTTTTATTTAACTAGTGGGCAGGACAATTATTTACAGTGTAATAACACATAATCCCACTACTTAGTCCATTATCATCAGGGTGGGACATGGCAGTGTACAGACAGACAAGGTGCTGGAGCAGGAGCTGAGAGTTCTACATCTTGCAGGCAACAGGTAATGGCCCAAGACACTGGGCAGTATCCTGAGCATAGGAAACTTCAAAGCTAGCTCCCACAGTGACACACTTCTAACAAGGCCATGTCTCCTAATAGTGCCACTCTCTATGAGCTTATGGGGACTAATTACATTCAAACAACCATACTGCTTTCAACACCTTTTGGAAGCCTAGTGAAAATGCATCCTATGAGCACATAGCCTCAGCTTACTTGAAATTCATTTCTTGCATGCTACTTCAGGTGGCTCTTTCACAGCTTGGTCAGTCTTCAGTCACTACCCTTAGTTTGCCCTTTTTACCCTCTTGAAATACACCTGTTGGTGCTGTGTTCCTTCTTTTCTCCTGTTGACCAGACTTAGGAATTGTACTGTCCACAGTTGGTGGTTCTACTTCTGATGCTATCTAGTGAATTTTCAGTCCACTTCTGCCCAGGATTTCTTTCTAGTTTTTATTACTCTTCCATTGTTCATGAATCACTTTCCAGGCTCTCATCTTCCCTTAGTTCTTTGAGCATCTCTGGGATGACTGCCTAGTGTTGTGTAGAGTGTAATTACCATTCTCAGGGGCAGTGTGTGATTTACCTCTTTCTGTAAGTGAAACATGATTTTCATTTTCTTCATGTCCTCTTTCTGTTTAAGACAAGACATTTAAATCTGCTCGTAGAAGCCAGAACAATGTCAATTCTATTTCCTAAGATTTGTTGCTCCGTATTCTGATAGTTGTAGGCTATCTTCATGTGGGGTGGATCAGCTTGAAATGCCATCTGTAGGCCTTTTCAAGTCAACTCTGTGCCTTTCTCTGGGCATGCCCAGTCAACTTCCCAAACAGAAGGCTATTTTTTTAATGTTTGAGTCTTCAGTGTCTGGATTCTCAAAGGGAAAGAGAAAAATGGAGGGAAGGGGAGGAAAAGAAGGTACCAGCCTTTAAATCCCTGGAAATCTAGTCAACAAAGGGGTAGAGCTTGAAGCCATGGTGCAGCCCAGTGTCAAGAACTAAACAGTCCCTAAGTAGATGTGTCTGCTAGTAGATTCTACCAGTGCAAGTGTCAAGGCAAGAGACTACTGATATACTCCTCATCTTTCAGAATGCTCAGTCTTATAGTTTTTCTGAAAGTCAAACCTATAGTCTGCTTCAACTTTTGGGATAGAGGGAAAAACCAAAAAGAAACTTTTGTACCTGGGAACATAGGGAAGGCACTCATGACCCTAGCCCCACTTCCTGCCCCAGTCACACCTGACAGTGAAGGAATGGTGAGGTCATGAGACCCACAGGACTCTGCTACTGGGCTGGCATCCCACCTACCCACTTACAACAATGCACAGTAATTTTAGAGTACAGTCCTGAGTTACAGAAACACAGAGCTTGTTTAAAATGCCCATGCACATTTTATTAATAAAAACTAACAGTGCCGAGTTAAACAAGTCAAACAATTAAAGTCTCTTTATATTCCATAAAATATTACAGAAAAGTTTATTTGTGTTTCAATAAAAAGACTATCATTTTAGAACAGGCAGCTAAGAGCAACTGTGCAGTTAACGAGTTTTTGTGAATAAATTTTAAGAGACTATTGCCTGTCCTTAAATTCCTTTTTCTTTTTATAAAAAAAGAACTATTAAAAATGATTGACAAATTTTGAGTTAAAAAACTGTTAAAACATTCTCTATGTTTAATTTCAACTTTATAATAGATTACAGGAAGATGCTTCTGAAACAAACACGGCATTTGTTTCAGCACACGTCTTTAAATGATAGACTTAAGTATGTAAACAACTATATAATAAAAAGTTTCCAAACACAGCCTGTAAGAAATCAGGCAAATTTACCATAAGCAAACTTTCTAGACAATCTCCATAGCTGCACCAGCGTGGCAGTAAACTTCTCCCAAACAAAACAAAAACAAACAAGGAAAACTACTTTGCAATTTGTTGCTGCAATAGAGAAGAAGTGTACAGACTTGATGGAATTACAACAGTCAATATAATTTAAGAAAAAATAAAGTCATAATAAGATGTATGGCGCTTAATGTTTAAAAAGCAGAGCTTTGCTATTGGCTTGGTTCTTTGGACACTGCATGATTTAGCAAATGGAAAAAGAAATTCATCCTAAAGCCTGGCTACCCACCAACTGGGTACTGGATGTCAAGGCAGGGTAGCAATTTATTATTGTCATTGTATGAGTGCAACGCAGTTTCCTCAGCAAACCCAGCAACAATGGTTGAGGGGCAAAAATAAACTTCAAACTTGAGAGAGCGAGAGAGAGAGAGCAAAACCACAAAATTCTAAAAATTAAATATAGGCTCTGCATCAGCACGCTGGCTTCAAAACACATCTGCAATGCGGCTCCAACCGCGGGCACAATCCTTACTGGAGGTGCACATCTAACTCCAGAACTCATGGGTATCTTCTTGGGAGTAGGCCAAAAAGAACACAAAGTCCCACTTTAAAAGTTTCTCTTCTCTAAACATTTTTCCTGAAGCTGATCTGAAGGAGAGGGGTCTACAGGCTGAGTAATCAATCCTGATGCTGATCTGAAGGAGAGGGTCTACAGGCTGAGTAATCAATCCTGATGCTGATCTGAAGGAGAGGGTCTACAGGCTGAGTAATCAATCCTCCTCGTCGTTCTCATTAAAGTCATCGTCATCGTCGTCATCCTCTCCGACATATGAAACAGGGGTCTCCACCCGGGAGCCGCTGTACTGAGACCCGTTGGAACTTGTGGCCAGCATCCCATCTGCACCGTTGCTCAAATCACTGCAAAGACAAACCAGTCAGTGTGGAGAAGTCGGCTCTGTCCAGCCCAAGAAAGACTGGATGTGACCCTAAGGTGTTCCGAGTTTGTTGGTCACCCCCCCCCCAATTACAAGGCAGAAAAGGGAAGTTTTCACCATTTGCAATATTAGAACCCTAACCTTTACTCCACTTGGGCTGTTCCCCAGCCCATCCTCTATAACCATGTAACAGCACAATGCCTGGTCACGAGAACACACATAAGATCTCTGCGATACAGGAGATAGTGGACCAAAAAAAAGCAATGGGCTGGCCATCAAACGCCAAGCAAGGAACATTACTTTTGTAAGGCACAAGGGTTCAATTCCTAACATCTACTTATCTCTGTCTCTTTCACATACACTCAATCACTAATGTCTGTCTCTGACTCACACACAGAGAGGTCAGCAACATGGATCAGAACTGGGATCACTAGGCAGCATCACCACATACTCCAGCATTCAGTGCCTATCAATGATGTATCCCTGTCAACACTGCACAGGAAACATGAGCAGGTACTGGCCCTTCTCATGGGGTCACTACATTTAGAACTTTGTTGTAGCAAAACTACTCTCAAGCTGTACATAATTGCCCTTTGGGCTGTGCCAGGAACTCTAAGCAACCTACATATCATGTGCTAAACAATGCATAACAGCAAAAGCCTTGCTCTCTCATTGTCAGAAGTGGGAAACCAGGAAAGGCTAGTTACAACAAGAACCAGTGTGGTTGGCCAGATGGCTCAATGGGTAAAAACACTTGCCTCACAGATCTGACTACCTCTTTACCATCCAAAACCTACATAAAGGTGTCCTCTGCCTTCCACGTGTTCTCTCTCTCTCTCACTCATAAAGCACCTAAAGAGAAAATATTTTAAAACACACTTATTTCAAAAAGTAACTTGTTAAGCACATTCACATTCAGCTCAAACTTCAGGACAAGAGAGAAAAGTTGATCTCTGAGAGCTGGGACACTACAAGACAGGAAGCCTCAAGGACATGAATGTCACTCACACTGTCACCCCAACTGCCCTTGGGATAACATGACGGTGTGCACTTACATTATGGTGTCAACTGACTCCAGTACCGCCTACAGCTGTTTAAACAATTCAATTCATCTTACTAACACTATACCTACAGAATCATAGGCAATACCCATTATTTCATTGTTCATGTTCATCATAAAAGGCCATCTTAAGGCTATCTCTAAAGTATGCCACTCACCTTCTGAAATACTAAGCCAGATGATGGCTGATGTTTAATTAAGTAACACAAAATAAAGTGATGAAATAAAATGCAAAGTGTTGGGCTGTCATGTGCACATGAGGATCTGAATTCAGATTACTAATACCCATATAAAGTCAGGCTTGGTGATGCTAGAGAGACAGCACAGAGGTTAAGTGCTATGAGACATGCTCTCGTACACTGATCTGTTGCTGGCTGGCCAGGAGCCAGGTAGGAAGTATAGGCAGGGCAACCAGCCTAGGAGAATTCTGGGAAGGGGAAAGGCAAAGAAGTATCGGTCAGCCAGACAGAGGAAGCAAGATGAGAATTCTAGACTGAGAAAAGGTACTAACCACGTGGCTAAACATACCTAAGAATTATGGGTTAATTTAAGTGTAAGAGCTAGTCATTAATAAGCTTGAATACTGAGTCACTGAGTCAATTATTTGGGAAGTGGCTGTTGGGTATTCGGGAGTTTTGATGGAAGAGAAACTTTCAACTACAGCTATGTGCAACAGCTGCTCTTGCAGAGGACTTGGGTTCAGTTCCCAGCACCCACATGGCACCTCACAACTATCTGCAACTCCAGTTCCAGGGGACCTGTCACCCTCTTATGGCCTCCACAGGTACCTGGCACACATGTCCACAAACATGTGTGGACAAAACACCCATATACCATAAAAATTAAAATAATATTTTTTTAAAAAGCCATACTCAGTAGTAACCCTAGAACTAGGGGGACAGAGGGAAGAGACAGGCAGATCTCTGGAGCCCATTCAACCAGTTTAACCTATGTCTGAGCTCTGTACCTATACACTCAGGCACACAAGCACACTCACAAAAAAAAAACCACCACCATCCCAGGAGAGGGGAGGGGCTACTGGCAATTGAAAGCCACTGGAGGAGGAAGAGCCAGTTGTGTTCAGGGATGTGGGCTCTAACAGGCCACCCATACTCCAGTAGATGGTCCACATCTATGTACTCACTGAAGACAGTTAACAGACTTAGTGAGTAGGTGTGAGTGAGGGAGGGATCATGTGATATGAAGTAAGGAGGGCAGAGTGAGGCGGAACAGGGAAAAAGTTGGAGGGGAGGGGATAAGGAGTGGATTTTATGAGAATACATTACATGCATGTATGAACATAAATAAAAGACAGTAAGTTTTGCCCCAGGCATAGTATGGAGAGTTGTAATTCCAGCACTAGGGAGAGTGAGGCACAGAGGTGGTGAGGCCAAGCCTGGCTGTATAGTGAAACTGCTTCAATTAAAGGGGGGGGGGGGGGCCTAAGGGAACCTAATCAAACCCAAGTTTGATTCCAGGATTCCAACTCCTAAAGCTGTCTTCTGAGCTTCACATATGTATCACGACGTGTTATGACCACACTCACACACACAATAACACATTTGCCATAAGCCTGAAGAACACAAAGTTTGGCCCTTGGAATCAGTAAAGGTGGGAGAGAAGTGATTCCAAAAAAAAAAAAGACTCCTTTGATCCCCACACATGCCCACATACATCATACATACAAACATACAAATAATGGCCATAAAACAAAGTGTTCAAAAAATAGTGTACAGAGCAGGAAATAAAATTGTATACACACTGTACCATCAGATACATTTTAAGAAAACTAAGAAGCTATTAAAAACAACAACAACAACACACCAGTCAGGTAGTGGTGGCAGATGCCTTTAATCCCAGTACTCGGGAGGTAGAAGCAGGTGGATCTCTGAGTTCAAGGCCAGTCTGTCTACAAAATGAGTTCCAAGACAACTAGGGCTACACAGAGTCCCTGTCTCAAAACCCCTTCTCCCCCCAACCACCCCCCGAACAAAAGCTTTGACACATTCCCTGCCAAGAACAGGACATGGGTAGGTTTTTAAGTTTGTCCCACCTTATCATGTAATACTCTTAAAAAAATTAAAACCACAAATTACTTATTTGGGGGTGGGGGTGACATACTTGTTCTACACGGGATAAGCACTGCATGCCATGTCTGGGCCCAGCCCAGACTATCTGCCCACCCCAGCTGTTGTCACCTGGCAGAAAGCCTTGTGCCATTGGATGTAGAACCTGCTGTCGTGACGAATACTCCACCAATGGATCCCTGAGCCATTTCTGAAGAGAAGCAAATGGAAATAAAAGTGAGAAGCCAGGCGTGGGGGTACCTGCCTTTAACCCCAGCACTTGGGAGGAACATTTGAGTTCTGGGCCAGCCGGGGCTACACAAGAAGACCATCTCAAAACTCCTGAGAGACCCATTATGTAAAAAAGAAGTCTACATGAAGGCTGCAGCTTGGGAGATCTCCTGACAGCCTGACTGTGAAAAGAACGAGGGGTGGCCGGTCCCCAGGAACACAGACAAGCTCATCATGTGTTTCCCATCAGGAAAGGCTCCCAGAGCAGTTCTGTGTGCCAGGAGCAGCTGAGAGCACAAACAGGAACTAACAGCAGAAATGCACAGTACTCCCCCTTACACTGGAGATGCCCAGCGCTCTACATGAATGGGATGAGAAAGCAGGGCCCAGCCCAGGTGTCAGGCTGAGTGCAGACAGGAGCTAATGTCCCCATGCCTCATGTAATCTGGGACAGAGTTCTTGGGACACATGGAATCCAAGTCTCAGAAAGCAAATACACACACCAGGCATTTTGACTGTTGAACATTAATCTTTTTTTAATGAATTATCACTTGGCCATCACAATGGGGTCATGATAGGACAAGTCAGCCCAAAGTAAAAGCCCAGGAAACCAATAGGTTTCTGATGGAACACCAGTGGGTTCACAACACAGTTGTTGTTGCTAGGTTAAAAGGACCACCTGACTGACAGCCTTTATGAGTGTGTCAGGCCCATCACCTCCTATCCCCCCTTAGTAAACTCACACTCCTTAACACACCCATCATGAAAATCACAAATGCCACTCACAAAACCCAAATACCACACATATCAACCCAACAACCAGCAGGCATCATACCAAGAGGACTGATGTTCAGCCAGACCTCAGCAGATACTCAGGCACTAGGGATGTAGAAGAGCATAGCATGGCCAGCCAGAGGGCACAACTGACCTGTGACATATGGTTCTAGAGCTTTTGGTACCAAACTTCTTGCCACCTTGAGGTCTTCAGCAGAGCAGTTCCCAGATTCAAGCCCGCATGCCATGCCCATGCGCTTGAGCACCTCAATATCATCATGGATTTCAAACGTGTTGTCAAAGTTAAACAGATACTCAAATCTGCAGGGGAAAGGTACTGTGAGAATTATGGGAAGTCCTATGGGTGGGGACAGGCAGCAGTCCCTCCCTTACCACTCTCCCCATGCTTCTAAAACTGAATTTCACCAAAACAGTTTAAACTAGGGAATAAAAAATAAGCCATTGCATAATTCTGCAAACTGCTATCTTGCTCTAGGCATGGCCCTGAGCATGGGAGGACACAGTGCTGCCCGAACCAACACATGTTCTTGCTGCTGGGTTATAAGGACCACTAGAGATCACAAAGGCTGTTACTAAGTAGCCTGAAGGCTGATATAAATGTATCCCAGAGTTTCTTCCCCGAGAGGACTACATTTGGGAGGAAGCATTGAGGACGAACTTGTCATTGGAGATGCTGCAGTCAATGACAGTCTTCCTGCTGGTATTGACAATGATGAAGGGCAAATGGATGACAGAGTTGGGAGGAGGTGGCCTGCGGGCCTGTTGCTCGGCTTGGCGATTCCTCTGCACCAAGTTCTTGAAGGCAATTTGCTGAAAAAGAACAACAGGGCCCCCCCCGCCCCGGCAGATATCAATACCAGTAACATGACTGCTGTCCGTCCTGCAGATAGTGAGAACCTGGTGGTGAGAGATGAGCCTGCAGCAGCCCTGATATCTGCTGATGGCCTATAGGGAACAAGGGCACAGAGAGCGCAGTCACATGGACACCTCCCACAGTGTTCATCCCGGGAAGGTAGAATGATCTAGAGGACCTTGAGTCTTAAGCTAACAGTTCTCCTGGTAGTTACTGCAGGGAAGAAGCCAGAACCAGAAGTGCGGTGTCTGAAACGACCACAGCACAAGAATAACTTGCCAACCTCAGTGTTTTCTCCCTACAGTGGAGGAGCTACCATAAAGACAAGCATAGCTACATAGGTAGGAGGCTCTGATCTCCACGTCAAAGCAGCCTACAGACAGTAAAAACAAACAAACAAACATAACCTTGGCAAGCAAGGGTAGAAAGTAGGGAGTGGGGTGGGGCACTACCTGCTCAGCCTTCATTTCCCTCTCGGTCCAGAATCCCTGATTTCCCAGATCTTCTTGTTACTCTAATCTGGCCCGCACCAAGCCATCTTAGGCTGACCACACAGGAAAGAACTATGTCACCAAGCATCAACCCCTGAAGACCACTCGTTGATCAGTCATATCGTATTTTAGGCAGTTAAAATGGCCTTGGGGAGCGGGGAATTAAAACCACTGACTGTTCTTCCAGGGGTCCTGAGTTCAATTCCCAACAACCACATGGTGGCTCAGAACCATGTGTAATGAGATCTGGTGCCCTCTTCTGGTCTGCAGGCATACAAGCAGGCAGAACACTGTATACATAATAAATCCTTAAAAAAAAGGGGGGGGGGGTGGCCTTGTGAAGCCTGTGACACACACCTTTAATCCCAGCACTCGGGAGACACAGGCAGGCAGGCAAATCTGAGTTTAAGGCCAGCCTAGTCTACAGAATGAGTTCCAGGACAGCCAAGGTTACCCAAACCCTGTCTTGAAAAACCAAAAAGAAAAAGAAAAAAAGATGGTCTTGTGAGGGACTAGGATCATGGTGGGATTTCCAACTCTGACCACTAGGTGCCATGGACACCTATAGTCATCCCAGGCTGGTGACCAATAACTCGCATGACCAGTACCATCACTGTCTCCTAGAAGGCTCTGGCGTACCTCAGTCAAGAGACCAGACTGCTCCATCATAAGCCCTGAACACACCATTTTCACTATATCCCCACAACTCCCAAGGCTACTTCACATGAACATCCAGCCTCGGCCACCATGCTTTCCCTACGGAGTTCACAACACGCCCAGTGCAGGCTTAAACGTCCATTCGATGACATGCTAAGGAATGCTTATGCTCATATACACTTGCTCAGTCAACCTCTCTGAGAGCAAGCAAGACCTACGTGGCCAACAGCCTGCTTCCAGGGGGAAGGTGAGGTGCTCAGATGGGTGGATACCTGCAGGATGAGTTCCTGGAGCTGAGACTGCTTCTGCTTGATCCTCTCCAGCCTCCGCTGCCTTTCTACCTGCAGACATAACAGTGAGAAAGGGCACATCAGCATGCGACTGACAAACTTCATCTGTCAGGCCCATAGGTACTCGTTCACTAACAGCATCAGCACAGAAAACTGACAGATGTGGAGAGAGCAGAAGCTCTGAAGGCCAGTGTCTCTGTAACTTCAACACTACGCTTGATCCTTTCCTTTCTCAGAGTTGAAGATGTTATATGTATACACACTACCACCACCAAACTCATGACAGGGATTGGGAATTAAGCTACCTGCCTCATAGCCACATATAAAAACTCCCTAGCAATGGGGACTAATAAATGCAAAGGGACCCCCATGACATCAATTCAGCCTGGTATGGCCCTCTCAAGTGACCAAGGACAAAGGTTGCCTGCTTTGAGCAGTGTACCTCTAAGTTCTGGCACTCCTGAGCTGAGTTGGTAGGCAGGCCAATCCACTTGATCTCCTTCTTCTCCTTGGAAATAATGTTCATAGCCATCAGCACATTTAAGGCATCATAGACACGCCGCCGGATGTTCTTCTGGTCATAAGCCTAAGAGACAAAGCAACAGCCTTCTTGGTAACCTAGTGGCTTGGGACACTTGAGGTTCAGAGAACAAGCAGTCCCAAGAAGACATTCCTGACCCATCCTCTGTGACACTCATCTTTCCGATGACCCAGTCCACTTCTATACCACACCAGGAATCTTCTAGCATCTACTACTGCTTCAACTTGAAAGAAAGGCTGAGTAACCCCAAGCCCATGGATTACCAGAATACTTACTGATTCATTTGGTAGGATGTGGTTGTCAGCAGCGCTAAACTCTGCAACCAGCTCATCAGCCACCTCATTGTAGGAGGTGGTCCCTTTCCTCTGCACCTTCTCACACACCTTCATAGAGAAATGCCGTAGGCCCTTGCCATTCTTCTCACCTTTTCTGTTCCGCTTCCTTTCAAACACCAGAAAAATAGACACTGTTAAGAGTCATAGGAGACAGACATGAGTCAAGACACTTTCAGAGACTAGGCCTAAGGCTGCAGAGCCCCCAGAGGCTCATTTTTCCCACAGTCCCACCACAGGCAGCAGGGATACCGCCCTAATATAGCAAGGACATTGGTAGGTATCAGTGTTTCTCGGGTCAGAAAAAGAATATATACAAGGCCAGTTCACACACCTGCGCCTTTAAATGTCAGGGAAGATGGACAGACATCCGAAGGGCAGAAATCAGCATGGGTCTGATCCGGACCACACACTAGGCACCAACTGTTCTAAAGACGTCTGCTGGCATCAGATCATTGCACATTTTAGTGTAAATTTAGGAATTTTCAAGGCTAATTTCAGCAGGCTACCATGACATAAGGATTGATGGGCATGTGATAACAAGAGGAAACCACGCTGTGAGCTTCCAATCAGGGAGCACACAAATGCGTCACCCTTACTAAATCACATCAGAAACAGTCACCAAGTTTCTCTGAAGTTTGGGGCACAGATGATTTTAAATTAAAGCAATAGATACATAGTTTCACAGCCCCAAGTTTTTAAGAAAAGACACAGCAGTGACCTTTAAAGACAAGCACTTTACTTCTGTGCCTGCTACTATCACAGTGGCAGTACAGCCCTGAAGTGGTACACAGAAGTCAAAGCCTGAGACAGCTGGTAAGATCTGCACACTTATGCCCAGCCTGAACAGTGAGAAGTGTCAAAGTGGTTATGTTACAGCAAAGGCCACTGTTCTCTTCTTAGTGGCCCAGAGCTCCAAGTCCCCAATAGTCGTTGGCACGAGCTAGGCTTGCACCTTGTAAACAGGGCTGAGAAGGGAGTGATGTTACTGAGGCACGTCCATTACAGACCATGTGACACATGGTCAGAAGAAAGGTGACATTCTAGGCAGTTGGCACCCTAGGGTGGAAGTGCTCACCCAGCAGACCACGGTGACGAGTCAGATGGCTGGTTCTGGGACACAAAATGAGTGTTGGGAGTGTGTGGGCTTCCTACCACGATAGTGTTTGATGCTGCAGGTCTCTGAGGTGTGCCAATCACCTACAGTCAAAAAAGAAATCAGAACAATCAGTCACCTCCACATCAAGGTACTAGCATTTCTGTCATCTGCTCACGTCGGCAGCCACTGCAGCATCTCATCAGCCATGGTGGGAAGATAGCAGAGAAGCAAACACCCCATTGCTACAGCTGCTCTGCATATGGTACTATTCCTGCTTAGCTCAGACACCTTTACACTTAACAAAAGCATCACAAGTCACATCAGGTGGGCAAGCCTGAGAAGACCAAAGTGCCAGACACTGGAGACGACAAAGGCAGGTCTCTCATGGTAAAGAGCATGGAGTAATACCCATGTCAAACAGGTAACTTACTGACAGCTAAGTTTAATAATAGGACGTTAACACATTTCTGGCTTACTTACTCTTAATGAGATAGACAAGGATAAAAATGCCATCTAAATTATGAAAGTAAATAAAATAGCTGCCAAATCACGTATAAACCTGGGACAGAGAGCTGGTCCCTCCTAAAGCCCCAAAGTGGAACCAGCCTCTGTCCTGTTTGTGACACTTTCTTTGCAGTCTCGGGGGAACCCCAGGATCCAAAACAAAAAGGTGGCTCCCTTGGTCACACACAGCCAACAGTAAACCTGCTCAAAGGTGATGGCTCTTGGAGGTCAAGGTAAACAGTTCTACTATGGGGCTGATGTGCTCACCAATGCTTACAGCACCCCACTGTACTCAGCACTGCCTCCCTCTGATGTCTTTTGGTACAAGGTCTGCTTATTTGGTTCTCAGAGTTAACACACAAGCCTGTCCCTCTGGAGATAGACTCTGTCCTACATAGACAGCTAATGTCTTAATAAGTCAAAAATCTTGCTCTATATATATAAAAAAACTCTAAGTCAGAAAGACCTCTGGTAAATCCCAACTACAAAGTCCTCCTATGACCAAATTCTATAGGGATATCCCCACAGGAACTGAATTAAGACTCCTGGTTCCCAAATACTGCTCCTTTGTCCAATGAAGGTGTGGGTAGACTTTGGAGGCACTGGGTCATGGTGGTTGGAAATGCTGGTCACACAGGAAAAAAAAAGTGCATCTTGGCCTGCTCTCTCAGGTGGGACTAGGGGACCCCTCCTCATCCTCACAGACCATAAGAGCAGCTAGAACAGGAGCTTTGTGCTTTGCCATAAGCAGTGCTTACTGGTCACACTCACACATCCCACACGAGCACAAGATCTGTGCAGAAGGTCCTGGAGTTCATGGCTGTGAGGGACTTGAGTCTATTCTGTATTAGGAAGAATACCACCTCTAGACTCAACACCCCATACACAGCAAAACTCAAAGAGTAGCCTGGGATCACCTGTCTGCATCTGGCAGCTGGGTTTGCACAAGAGGGCATTGTGTCTGGCTTACCCACTGCCCACAAGGAAGTTGCCAAATGACTGGGTCTGAAGAAAACTCGCTCCCAGCTTCAACTCCTCCACAGAGCACTTTTTTGAATTGCTATACCAAGGGGGGTCCAAGTATCCATCTCCCCTACCTACCACAGGCAACCTCATTTCTCTTTGAGACCTATGTCCATCAGGTCACACAGACACAAGCTTGGTCAGAGATCCTGTGCACATCCCAGATAGAGGGTACAGTGAGTTCCCAAGCCTCAGGGACACACAACTTCTCTATAGATCTGACAACAGAAAGAAGGCAGGCTGTGCATATGGAGGAGCTATCTGCCCTTGGCAGCACATGCTCCAGTCTTCCTAAGTTTATGCTCTACCCTCATGCATAGAATGCTTGGTAAATGCTCAACCCTGTGTGCCAGTGGCTCTTTGCACATGTGCATACACTGCTTAGAATAAGCTCTGGTTCTGTGTATACATGCTGCTGAGATCAGGATCAGCAGAAACAAAGTTCAACCGCAGCAGTGGGAGGCCATGGAAGCAAGAGAGAAAATGGGAAGCAGACAAAGGAAATGTCAGCAAGTGGAATGGGAAGAGGCAAAGGCAGGAGGAGAGCCAGATGCCCAGGCTTTAAGGGAGACAGGAGAAAGCCGATTGTCAAGTAGCAACTCCCTGCTGGCCAGGCCAGATCAAGACTTCAGACAAAGCCGGGAAATATAGCCATTGCAGAAGGAAACAGAAGCTCCCAGGGACACTGACCTTTCAGATGCTATGGCCACTTCTGCAAAGGTACTCTGGTTACTAGCCCTCAGGACAGTCCCTGAGACCAGGTCCCAGAGCTTCTTAGTCCTTGGTGGGCAAGTGCCAGAGACACAGCACCTGCCCCAGTCAGACTTCACACATGCATAAGGTTAAATATCATCTCCTATATTAAAGAGAATCCAGCTATTCCCCCAAAACATATACAACAGTTTAAGGACGCTTGGAACATGCCAGACTGAGGATACAGCTTAGCAATATGCTGCTTACCTAAAAGGCATGAGGTGTAGGTTCAATCCCCAGCACCAAAAAACCCCACTTGCAGCATATAGGCTCTGACCCACTACTACACTGCAAAGCATAAAACAGCATCACCACATTCCTCCAATCAAGTTAAACTCAAGGCAGATGCTGACTTTCAGATCAATAGCGTTTAAATCACCTCATATCAACTCCCCCCACCAACCTACTGGGGCACAGATTTAACAAAGACAACTTGCTCAAACTCTGAATGCAGTGCTCATGGTGGGAAGAACATTTTCTTCTCACGACCCTGGGAGAACTCAGATCCATATACCACAGAGTGGCAAGGTCCTTAGAGCCCAGGGCTCTCCCCACAGCCATGACTCTTAAAACCCCAAGCTTGCAGGTGTAGCAGCACCTACCCTTAACCCAGGCAGTAAGCAGGAAGAGGCAGAAGACAAAGCTCCAGGAACTCCACACTAACCTAGGGCTACAGAAAACAATTTCCACACCAGCCAGTGGTACATAATAGACCTTCTCTCAAACAAAACCGACAATGAAGGGCTTGAAAGATGGCTCAGTGGTTAAGAGCCAGTGTGCTCTTGCCAAGGAGCCAGGTTTGATTCTCAGCACCCACATGGTGGCTCAGAAACACCTTTAACTTCTCTTCTGAATGAACCCCAAGGGCACAGGCACACATGTGATACACATATACAGTGCAGGCAAAACACTCACCGAAAAATTTTAAATGTAAAAATAAAACCAAAATCCTCAAGTCCCCAGAATTCCCTGATGACACTTAGAGGCCACCAGTGAGTGTAAAGGCAGCACATTCCAAGTAAAGCCAGAGCACAGGTTGACAGAACATCCAGGATGTGACCACTGTCTCTGTAGAAACCCAACTATGCTGTAGAGCTGTCCCAACAGCAGCTGCACAGCCTCTCTGGGGATAAGGGACTTGTAGGAACGCCCGGTGACACTGTGGAAATCCACAGGGAGGAGGGACAATTGGGACAGCTGTGAGAAGCTGTGGAGCTCACGGATAAAGGCACCTGTCAACAAGGCTGACAACTCAAGTCTAATCCCCAGAGCCCACAGGGTGGAGAAAAGGAAACAACTCTGCAAGTTGTCCTCTGACCGCACACATGCGCACCTGATACACACCAACAGAGCCAAATACACACGTTTTTAAAATGCTGAGCTACAGGTCCCATGATTACTTGAGGAACAGCACCAAGCCCCTTATTCCAACCAGGGAAGGTGTTAGGGCATCCTCAGAAGATAGGCTGGTGGGTGTAAGACACTATGAGAGAAAGCAACATATGGGCAAGGACAGAGGCAGGCATGCCACTAAGGCCCAGGTTTCCCAGGAGAGACCAGGAACATCTAAAGGCTAAGGGGAAATCCAGAGCCATGAAGAAGGTAGGTCCCTGGATGAAAGACAGATATCTGACCAATACTGGGTCCCTGCTAAAACACCTGAATGAAGTTCCAGTTACAGATAAGCCCATTCCACTGACCTGAGGCCAAATTACACTGAGGGCACTGTAAGGCCTACAGGGGCTCCTCATCTTTGATGCATTACCCAGTGAAGGAAGGGGATGGTGCTGGTCCCTTCCTGTGGCTACAGCCACACACAACCACACCCTTCCTCAATACCTTCACAGCTAGGAGACACAGTGGCTATAGAGGAAGGCCACAGAACTTACTATGACACAGAGGAAACTCTAGGCTCAGACCTCTGGCAATGGAAGCCATGGAGCAGGAAGTTCACTTAGGCCTTGATCAGTCCACTTACATCCACTAGGTTACTGCCATGTGTATAGGGGCTTCAAATACTCCCTGACAGAGGTGTACACTACAGACACTAGCACTGAGCACTATGTTTGAATATCAGAAAGCAGTGCACAGTTTCAGGAATCAGAGGAGAGTAACTCCTACACTCCTCCACCACTCACTCAGGAACACTGTGGCCACAGCAACACTGCCCACATCTAGCCTATTCCATAGGACCCAACATTCATGCCTTACCACTTACCACTTGCTGTGTGATATTGACATTGGACTGTCCAAAGGTTTTTGGCAAAAGCTGCTTTCCAAGTGTGTTCACTGTGGATGGGTGGACAGCTACAAGAGACACCACACCTGGAATACAAGGGCACAGGTTAAGAGTCACACTGCTTCTCTGAGCTAAGGTTAAAAGAGGCAGTTCCAGGAAGATGGTGTTTCTATCAAGAACTTGACCTCTGACATTGCAGACCTATGACTCAGTCCCAAATGTCCCGAACATGATCCTGAGCCCTCCAGTTCACTCTGGGGCATTGGTTAGGGACGGTGCTGGGCCCGGGGACTAGCAGGGTTCATTCTACAGCAGCCTCCAGCAGCTGCTCCAGTTACGAGCAGCACATGTGCTGACCCAACTCTCTGGAGATAAAATGGCCATTTCTTTGCAGGACACCTAAGGCGCTTTCCTAACATGAAGACTGATATATACAATTCCCAAGGCTGACTTTTCAACTCCAAGAGAATAATCAGAACACAAACTAGAACTAATTCTCACTAAAAGAAAAGTGTCTAAATATAAATACAAACATTTTCAAAGGGACCAAATGCTTTTAAATATAGCTATATGGACAGTATCAACTGCCACAATTCAGAAAAAGATCTGAAAACAATTGCATTTACATTTTTGTAATTGGTAAGCACCCTTCCTATCTTCAGATTTAAGGCAGCAAATATCTATGTATAAGACTTGGTGTTCCCCTGCCTGACCTAATAAGGGACTGACAAGTCAGAATTCCCCAACCTGACCTTAGCCAAAAGGCCAACAAGTGAATTTTCCCAAGTTTTTTGTCTGATTTTCCTTCTAGTGCATGTCTAGGGATTGAACCCAGAGCCTCACACATGCCATGCAAGCACTCCATCTAAAGTCCAGTATAAAAACAGTTTAAAATAAATGGACCTATTACCAAAGAAATGCATATGTTCAATGCAGTCCCCAACAAAATCCCAACAACATTCTTTACAGAGCTAGAAGAAGCAGTCTAAAATTAGGAAGCAGCCAAAGTAACCATAAACATAAAGAACAGTGCTGGAGGTATGGCAATTCCTGACCTCAAGTTAGAGTCACAGACCATGCATTAAAGCAGAAGACCCAGAAACAAACCCAAAGACAAGATTTTAAACAAAAATGCCAGATATACATGGGAGAAAAAGGAGCCTCTTCGGAGGATGGTGCTGTAAAAACTAGACTTTCATGTGTAAAAGAATAAAGTAATAATTCTGCACAAATATATCAAAGACCTTAACATAAGACCTCAAACTCAGGAACTGCCAGATGAAGACAGGATGAACACTTTGAGGCTATAGGTACAGGCAAGGTCTTTCTAAGAGAGACCCCAACCACAAAGAAAATCACTCCAGAGCTAAGGGACAAACAAGACTATAGGAAATGGAAAAGCTCCTTCAGAGCAAAGCTATCACCAGTGGAGAAAACCTTTGCCAGTCACTTACCTAACGGGATTATCATCAAAGTATAAGAAATAAAATTCAACACCAAAGGAACAAATAAACCAATCAAAAACCGAGCAATTGAATTACACAATTTTCAAAAGAGGTACAAATAGCCAGTTAAATACCAAAATAATAATAATAACAACCACCGTTCACAACTTTAGCCAAGGAAAGAGATTCCATCTAACTCTCCAGAATGAATGGTCATTGCCAAGAAATGGAGTAACAAAGGCTGCTGGATAGAGGAGAGATAAACTCTTGGGCATTTCTGTTGAGGATGCAAGCTGATACAGTCACAAGGGAAACCTTTGGGTACTGCACTCATGTGTATATGCCCACACACATATACATGCATACATAATTGAAAATAAAAGTAAGTCTGGAAAAACAAAGACCAGGGCTAGAGTGACTCAGTGGCTTAGAGCACTTGCTGCCCTTGAAGAAGACTGGATTTGGCTGCCAGTGCCCAGAGTGACTCAAACTGTCTATAAATCCAGACAATCTTTCTGGCCTCTCAGGGCACCAGGCACACAGGTGGTACACATACATACATGCAAGCAAAGCAAGTGCTGGGAATGTATTCCAGGGCCTTGGACACAACACACCAGCTAAGTGTCCTACCACACAAGTTATTTTGTATATTTAGTCATATCGTGCTAATACATGTGATATCATTTGGGTCAATATACCCATCACCTCCCATAGCTGAGTTGCCTACTGCTTTAGGGGGGAAGAACAGTAACACAGGGCGAAGAAATGGCTCAGGTTAAGAGCACTGCTGCTCTTCCAAAGCACCTAGGTCCGTTCCCAGCACCCACATGATGGCTCACAACTATCCGTAATTCTAGTTCCAAGGGGTCTGACATCCTCTTCTGGGCATCTCTGGGTACCTGGCAGGTGCATGGTGCAGATATACACGCAGGCAAAACACTCATAGGCATTTTTTAAAAAAAGAAAAAGCCACTAACAAGTCTCAGCAAAGGTGAGGTCTCTTATGCCAACTCATACGGCTCTACTCGTACTTCACCCCCATCCTCACTTCCTCTCCCTCTAATCCCAGGTAAATGGATATGCTCTCTGCACGTTTTCTTCTCTGTTTTTTTAATTCTATGTAAGTGAGACCACACAGTAATATTTCTTTCTGGGTTACTGTCGTGTAACATCACCCTCCCTGCTCACCTCCACTGTGGCAAATGACAAGTCTTCACTTCTTAAACATATAATTCCCCCAATTTCTTCATACTAAGTGGGCACTGTCTTCACAACAGTAACTTTAGCTCCCTTGGGAAGAGCCCACGGAGGTGTAGCTGAGTCCTGTGGCAGCATCCTTTTTGGTTTCACAGGGAGCACTCTGGTTTTTCTAACATGCTCATCCACAGGTGCGGGATCTCAGCTGACCCACTCCTCTATCAAGACCTTTACAACTCCTTTTCTACTTTGTCCTCACTTTCACTTTCTATAGGTCCTTCATTTGCACCTACAGAAACCCTGTGTACCACAAGCATGCAGTGCCTGAGAAGGCCCGAGAGGGCATCCAAGGCCTCTCTGGAACTGGATGAGAACTAGGAAGAGAACAAGGGAGCAGTGTTCTCAACTGCTAAGCCATTTCTCCAGCTCTTACATTTTCTAAATGCCCACTTGGTTATGACTCCCTGTTCTGGTCAGTTACAAAACTGTACATACCTCCTGACCATCCATGTCTCCTTTAAAGCTTACAGTGAGCTATTTCACCCACTGTGCTAAACTAAACCAGTTTGCTGATCTTGTAAGGACCACAGAATGCTGGCAGTTTGTAAGATCCTGAGAAACCTACTCACATAGTGGGCTTCTGATAGGTATAAACATCTATAACACAGCTTTCTTCCTTCAAGGGGACACTATCCCAACACAAATAGGTCTCTTATTCATCTACCCCACTTCTCAGGCTGAGAAAGTGGGCTCTGAGCCTGCTTTAGCTGAGGATGATGTGGCCACAGTAGATAAGCAGTCCCTTAGCATCAGGACCCTCCATCTTCACTCACACACCAGATTACTTAAAACACATAGAATAGTAACACTATGCCCTCCAGGTGACCCCCACAGGATCTGGCCTCTGGAGCAGAATTCACAAAGGTCATCATCCCTTTCCTCGCTGTGGTACTAAGGACAAAAAAATGAAGTGAAAAGCAAAAGACAAGAACACAAAATGTTAGGCCTCTTTTGACCCCTATGTCCTTCACCTGGGGAGAACCCTTAACTAACACAGCCAGGCAAAAATAAATCTGACCCATGTTTGGGGTACAGTTCATCATGGTAGCTAACACATGTCCAAGAATACACTCTCTCACTAGGCTTTGGTATACATTATCATTAAAATTCTCTCACCTTTAAGTCTCATTGAGGACAAAGACACAATCCGGAAGCAAAAAGGAAACAGACACAGTGGGAGCAGATAGACATCAGCTGGAGGAGGATAAGATGCCACAAGTACAGGCCAAATCCAGAGAAAAGCCTAACACAGGGCTGTAGAGAGGCAGGAAGCCAGGCTGCTCGTACTACAATACCCTACAGCAGGCAAGGAGCTGGAGATATCACTTTGTACTATAACGACTCTGGGTTTGGCAACTTTAGAACTTCTGGAAAAAGAGAATCAGACTACTGTCCAAACAAGAGACAGAAGCTCTAGATAAAAAATGAATAATGAAAGGCAGTAAATGGCACTGTACCATACTCAGAAACTGTGGGAAAGGGGCTAAAGTGCTCAGAGACTGAAATCACAGAGACAGTGACTGTCATCCCAAAGATGTTCCCAGCACATGCACCAGGATTAGGAAGGGTCCCAAAGCTTAGCACATGTGGACATTTTCATTTGCACACATGGATTGGTGACTCCCAGAAGCGTATAATCCCTTAGGCCAGAGAAAGATGTGCACGTGATAGATGCCCCAGGGGAGAGAAACTGAGATGAGAAGAATTAGATGTCCAATGGCAGCAATCCTGGGGTAGGGTGGGGTTCAGGAAGGAGCCTGACAGGTCCTCAGGGCAGAGCCCTGTGGGCAATTCAGTCACAGAGTTAAGAGGACAGTCACAGGTAGCAGAGGGAACCTGAAAACACAGTACTACCACATGCTGGTAAGGATGTGAGCAGCTGGACCACCTGGCTCTGGCAGGAAGTGTAGTGATCAACAATGGTGGCCCCAGGGCCCAACAGTTCCAAAGCTAAATCACTATCCCGGAGCAAGGAGCCCACACAATGACACCACAGCATACACTATGGCATGGCAGTCTATCAAACAGCATGGTGTGGTAGTCGGAAGCAGCCAAGACAGTTGTGCCAGAAAGCCTGCTGTGCCACATTTAGTGCCCAAACTGAATTGGGAAAGGCAAATGGTTTGATGCATTTTTCTGGGGCAAAAGAGCTCTGATTCTCCAAGACTACAAAAGTCAGGTCCATGTATCTGTCTGCTGAGGTCGACTGCCCACTTCTCCAGCAGACACAGCAGTATAGAAAAGATTCTGTGGAGACTCACACTTGTAAGACAGACTCTATGCTGGTGAGCCACATCTAATCAGATAAAGGTGTTACAAGCAAGCCAGAGGCTTCCTTTATAAAGTTCTCCCTAAGACCTTAGCATCCATACATCATGCAGCCTTTGGCCCTACCACCCCACAACCAAAACCTCTTGCAAATGCATTAAGATTTCCATCTGCTTCTCTGGAGCACACTGACAGGCACAGTGGGACTGGAACAGGCCCCTCTGCAGCATCAGAAAGCAGCTGGAGGGCCTGACACAGGCAGCCCTAGGTTACCCATGCATGGAACTCTGTCCAGTGACTTCCCCTTGCCTTGGGTACACGTGAACTAACCTTAGGAACCAGATAAAGGGAACATGTAGCAGGATGTAGACCAGTCCTGCCTCCATACGCCCCTTATTGCCTCCTGGCCAGTTCCTGCTTTTTCTCAAGAGATGCCTAAAGCATAAAAGGCGTGATTATTCTAGCCACAAGGTACAAGTGAGGTTTGGAGTCTTGCTGTGGGATAGTGCTCTTGTACACTACAAAGATTTGTCACTCATATTGGCTTAATAAAATGCTCATTGGCCAATAGTGAGGCAGGAAGTATAGACAGGGCAACCAGACTAGAATTCTGGGAAGAGAAAAAGCAGAGGAGCAGACACAAGCCAGACACAGAGAAAGCGAAATAAGCATGGCTAAGCATAAATAAGAACTAAGGGTTAATTTAAGTGTAAAAACTAGCCAAAAATATACCTCAGCTACTGGTCCTACATTTACTATAATATTAAGCCTCTGAGTCAATTATTTGGGAAGCGGCTGCTGGGTACCTAGGAGTTGCTGTTGGGACGGAAACATTGCACTACAGGATCCTGCTCTATCTGCATGCACAAGCATTGCCTGCTGTTCCAAGACCAGGGCATGAAGCAGTGGAAGAACACCTACCTAGTGACTGCCATGGGCCATAGCTCTAGAATGTAAGGGTACTCACACCCAACTCGTGCTCACACAGATACACACACATACACAGCGAGAGAGAGAGAGAGAGAGAGAGAGAGAGAGAGAGAGAGAGAGAGAGAGAGAGAGAGAGAGAGAGAGAGAGAGCGCGTGCTAGTTCTGATGTTATAGTAACAATAAATGATTCAATAGGCTTTGTATGCCAACAACTAAGAAACCTCAGTGAGCAGTTTAGAGGCAGCACAACACTACACACTCCAGGGCTGAAAAGCAAAGGTGCATAGCGCTCACTAGTGAAGACAGCTATTTTAGTGCTCAACTACTGCTGTTCCATCAGCAAAGGAGCAGAAGGTCCAGCATGTGCTAAATGGAAGTGTCTGGGCAACACAGAGCCAAAAATTCACATGTACACATGTACCTGGCCTCCTGAGCCTCATGGCACCCCCTGTATGCAAGTATGTGCACCCAAGCCTCTCTGAAACCTCCACTTCCACTGCCCAGGACAGGAGCAAGGGCCACATACCCCACAGACAGACAGGTCTACCTAGGCACATTATTTAGAATGATCACCAGAAGCTAATAGTGATGCTCACCCTTTAGAGAGGAAAGACTGTCTTGAGTGAAGGGAGACACCGCTGTGCATTTTCCAAACACCAGAACTCCAAAACAGTATCATTGTACAACATGGATAACAGTAAGTTCAAGCCATGGCTTCTGAAGTGACATGACCCTAAGTACTAAGCAAAGTACTGAACCACACAGGGTTCAGGCCAAACCAGTGAGCAGCACCAACCTGTCCCAAAGCTTGTGTAGGTGCAGAACTGTTTGTCACAGCTGACAACAAAAACCAGGACTGAAGAGAAGCAGAAGAGAACGTGAACAGCCTGACCATGATATGCACAGCAGCTCAGACATGTGCCGTGTACATGTCTCACATCCTAACCTTAGCTCAAGGTCAGATCTGTGTGCACCTAATCACACACATGTGAAAAGTATGGCTTAACAGACCACAGCAGAGTTCCGAATCATTCCCACAGAAAAGAGGTCACTCACCTCCAGTTCTCTCAACTCCATCACTTGGATGGAAATGCTGTGCCTGAAGCTCCCACGGAAACCCTACTGTCCTGTGACACTTAAGTTCCTTTCTTGTAGGCACAGGAGGTGCTCACACCTGCGCTGAGGTCCAGTGTGTCCCACTGTGAGGGGCTGGGACCAAACAGGACCAAAGCTTGAGGCTGGGAGGGTGAGGGGTATTAAAGACCAAGACCTCTCACTTCTATGCCCATACTGAAGATTGAGGAAGTCACAGGGAGAGGACACAGCAGTGGCCCAGGACTGGCCCCTGGGGACAAATAATCCCTGGGCTCTGATACAAACAGAATATAAGCCACCAGAAACAATGGCATGACTGGGCAAACAGAGAAGGCCAAATAAGGGCCAGATCACTGTTCTCAAGACCTCAGAGACTCTTTTGCAGAAATCACTTTCCTGGACCTCACTATTAAGAAGAAAATAGCTAGTTTTACATTTGCAAGCAATTAAGAGAAAGCAGAAATAAGGAACGCGTAACATGCCATGGTTCTGGGTCCCACACAGGCTGTAGGTTCATAGGGCTCTCACCTGACCTAAAGAAAATGTTTTTGGGAACAACAGGACCTTTCCACAAATTTGGTCTTTAGCAATGCCACAGCACAAGGCCAAAATGCTTTGTAGAAACAGCTTGGTGCTGTGGGAATGTGCTGCAGGGACTGAATATAGCAGCAAAGCAACAGAGAGAGAGAGAGAGAGAGAGATATCCAGGGGAGTAAGCAGGATATCGGCAGCTGTTTGTTGTTACAGACACCAAGGCTAAAACACACTGTTGGGTCTTGATTAGGTGGGTCTCAACCTTCCATCTGGCACACACAACACCTGCTGCACCAGGCTCCCTAAGAAAACAGCTCTCTGTAGAAGTGACTAAAACACAAGCATAAGCCTGGGCAGAGAACACACTGTCCTGCATTTCCTGACATCTCAAAGCGCTGCAAGTGGGCCTTGCAGTTGGCAAGGCATGGCGCATCACACATCAGACTTACTTTTCCAGAACAGGCTCCCTTACCTTTCCCAGGACTAAGATTCTGGTCTATAAAGACCTTTAGTTCTCCGTTGGCTTCAATTAGACTGCCCTGCAGAGAGTAACAACAACAAGAGTAAATACAACATCAAGAGCCACACAGCCAAAGTTGTTAAACACACCAGACCTAGACTAAGCTACAGGCAGAGCTATCACTTCTGTGCAGAATGGTGGCAGCCACAGGAGCCCCAGGGCTACACTGCTTCCAGTGGTCACCATGGCTGCAACAGTACAACCTGCAAATCCAGTCATAAAAAGCCAGGCCTCTGATGGCAGAGGGAAATGGTCCCCAGGTGATACCTGAGAGACAACACGAACATCAGGAAGGAAGCTTACCAGGCTGTCATCCTCATCCTTTTCCAGGAAACTGAGGATGACATTTATTCCAAGCCTTACTAAACAAAAGGACAAATATGGAAGTGACATCACAGCTAGGCCCCTTCTAGGGGAGCCTCATTTACAAGGTCAACTGTGTATGACCAGTGGCTTGAGGACAGGAGGCAGCAATGGAGCCCACTGAATGTCCTTTCTAATACTCCTGCACAAGAGAAAAGGCTGGTGACAGAAGTGACGGAGGGGACAGTGGCCAAGAAAAGCCCAGCAGGATCCCAGTCTCCCACAGATCAGAAAAGTGAGCTGCCATAAGCTCCTGGGAAAGGTCCACACACAGACCAGGCCAGAAAGCCGGCTGAACAAAATCATGTGGTAACACAGGTGCACAGACAGGCACACCAGGATATTAAGAATGAGTGAGGCAGGATTCAAATAAGGCCAGGTGGGTAAGGACGACAGGCTAAACTCACATGTGTAAAGTCCAAGTCTAAAGCTAGGAATTAAGATAACACCAGGTAAATCTAAGATACTGAGGTCGGTGGGTAAAGCCAGGAGGCACAGGGAGGAATTTAATGAAGAACTTAATAGGGGTGTGAGTAGGTGTCTACATGAGCCCTGGGGTATGTAGGCTGAGGGGAACAGCTCAGCAGCCTAAAGCTAATAGGCGGAAGCTAGAGTGTTGGGGGCTGAGGTGCAGGCTCCAACTCCAGCACCACCAAAATGAATAGGCAAACATTTAACAACTACTTTAGGTAGGAGGTCCAAACTGGGAGGACCAAGCTGGGGAGGCCAATAGAGTAAGACCAAGAGATTATAAACAGCAGGTAGGTAAGGTCCCCCTAAGCCAAAAGGGGAAATGGGAAGGCCTGTAAGCTCAAACCCACTGATGAGTAAAGAGGTGACAGTAGGGTGGGTGACACCTAGGGGCTAGCGATGGCAGGAAAGTGAAGCCTGTCTACAAACCCACAGGAAAGAAGGACCCAATGGACAGGCTAAGCTGGTTAAAGTCAGTGAAGAAAACCAGGGAAAAGTCCAAGAGGCCAAAGCCACAGAGCTTAGGGTCAGGTGGGGGAGGATGAAGTAAGACAGATAAACCAAGATATCTGAGCTGGGAAGGATGACTGTCAGCACACCCTAGCAGGAAACCCCAGGGAAATCGTGTACTAAGAAGCTGACCGCCAAAACTGAATGTCTTAGACCAAACCAACTAACCAGAGGAAGCCAGGCTACACCATACACCAGGTGGACCAGGTCAGGAGGCCAGTAAGGCAAAGGCCAAGCTCCCAGGGCCAGTGAGTAAGGTATCCTGAATACCAGGTCAGGCCAGGCAAGCACAGCCTGGAAATTTGGAATAGATCTAGTGATCCCAAGTCCCAGTTTTAGCAATTATACCTCAAAGCATTGTTCCTTTCTCCAGGCTCCCTCAGCAATATGGGCTTAGGAGGGGGTGGAGCTCCTGGTACAAGAACAATATACCACTGCTCCTGTCTCTGCCCCCATGTGTCACCACTGGACTCATCCTCATGCTGGACAAGCAGGCGTGTGGCATTACCCCCTTTGGTCATTCTCTGGCACCTATCGACTACATAAGCCTTGTGGGAGTCTACAGGAGGGCTGTTCTCCAAAGTTAGCGCACTACTTCTTTGTAAGTGTCTTCCAGACCACCAGAGCAGCAACAGCAGAGCATGCAGGGGAAGCAGCATTTGCTGTTACTGGCAGAAAAGACTATGGATTACAGTGAAGCAGACAGAACCACCTCCTTCCTTGCTCACTAAAGAGTCTATCTCATGACGCTCTAGTCTACCACACAGGACCACAGCCCAGTACAGGAACATAGCACTGTGCTATGTTTGAGTCTCCTAAGTTTTACTATGTTACCACTCACAAAAACCAGTCTGACATCTACAGATCAGTCCCTGAGGTAAATGCAGCCGACCTGGACAGGCTACCTAGGAAACTCCTCAGCTCTGCCCCTCCTGCCTCTAGGGTCGTGCTCAGCCATCCATCTGGCCCCAGCAAGATCCCTCCCCATATGTAGTGAACAGGCAGCCTTTTTCCCCAAGACTCAGTTTGGGGCCATCAAGCTCAAAAGTAATCAGGAAGGTGAACTAAGACACAGGAAAGAGAAGTGAAGCCTGAGAGGACCACCAAACTAGTCTGTTACCCAGTCTAGACTAGAACAAACTAGTCTGTTCCAGTCATGTGCAAACAAGAAGAACTGCACCACCACCCCCATTCCAAATGCATCCCTTGCTGATGCCAGAGGAGATTTTGTCACTTTGCTCAGAAAGCCTCCACGGATGGAAGCCTCAGCCTTCCAACTCACTGACCACCCACTCCAGCATCTGGCTGGACTCTTGACACAGCTGGTAACCCACAGAAACTCTGGCCAGCAATAAACACACAGCTTTATCCTCAGGCCCCTTTCAAATAGGGGCCTGCGATCAGTAGAGAGCATCTAACCCAAAGACTCAGCAGAAGGATCTTGGGCCAGCTGAGGCCCACCACAGCTTACCCCAGTGCAACATGGGCAACTCTTTCATAACACATAGGTGTCGACATCACACACACACACACACACACACAAATGCAATGTCCTTTTCCATAAAGGACATCAGAGAACAAAACCACTGGAGTTCACCTCACGGGGCCCTGAAAACTAGCAACAGTCTCTGTCTAGCTAACACAGAAAGCCAGAGAGCTCGCTACCCCTACATCAGTACATCAGACCACAGAACGCAGTAGAAGACAATCCCTTAAAGGGTCTGCTACAGTTTACTGTCTACCTCCCACATTCACATGCTGAATGAAGCCTTCAAGCAGAGAAGAAAGTCTGAGGCCAAGGGATAGAGCCCTTTGAAGATTAGGGGGCACATGAGAGATGAGTCCCTTTCGCCATTTAGGGACATAGCAAGAAGAAACCAGAAGAATAGTACTCCCTTGGAGCCTCCCTGTCTCAATTTTTCTTAATAAATCCACTTTGATCTACTTAAGGAGGAAAAAAAGGCCACCATAAGCTATTGCTGAGCAAATCTGCCTTTGATGTTGGACCTGCAGCTACCCAACCTGTAAGAAGTAAATTTCAGTATATCTTCATTACAGCAGCTCAAACGGACTGAGACTGACGTCTCCTACCCTACCGGCCTGACAGGCAGCTGAAATGCTAGTACAGCTTTTGCAGTTAGCATGTTCTCTCTGGGAAGCTGGCAGCCTGGTCACAAGAATGTTTGAGCAGCCTGTGGTGGGCAGGGGATGTCACATAGGTAAGCCTCCAGACAGCTTCAATCCCAAGATAGAAATTACTAGTTATGGCACTCAATGCCCAATCCTGACCCACAGAGGCAGTAGGACCATAAATTTATGTACATTGTCACCTTAAGCCACTCAGTTCTGAGGATGCTTGTCACATAGCACCAGGTGAACACTGAGCATGTTCTGAAAGGACCTGAATAAGTCTAGCTTCTCATAGGGAGGATGCTGTGCCACCACAACTCTGGGACTCTATGACAGGAATGCATACCATGGTACACACTCCAGCTGCACCTACCCTGTTCAGAAGTAATTACAAAGAATGGTAGAATCAGGTGGATTATCCAATGGTAAGGTCAAGAACCCAAAGAGACCATAATCATCATCCTTCCCTGGATAGACAATCACTGATGCAGATTCAACTCCATCCCATGGACTGTGACACTCTGCTACACAGCACAACAGGAGTGGCTGCTCTGTGAGCCATGCCCTTTTTTTTGCTTATCCTTCCTGGCTCTAGTGGGGGAGGGTAGCAATAAAAAACCTCTGCAGCTCCACCTCCTATCCCAAACTAGGGCCATAGCACAGCACTGAGTAGAGATCAAAGGCTACTGTGGCAGAATGTGGGAAAGAATAGCAATGTCACCCATGAGCACGAACCACCACTCTCAGAACTGTGCCCTGACCACAGTATTTCCAGGGTCACACCAGGTACATCCAAGGCTATAAAGTCCCAGCTGGTCAGTGGCAATCCTGACAGCAGCATTTCTAAGGGTGATAACTGAGCGGAGTACCACATGACTCACAAGGTCCCCATCCCTCTGCCCACTTTCCATTAGTACATTAGACATTCAAGTGCACTGGACTTTGCTCTCCTGCAATACCTTTAAACTGGAGAGTCTAGCCATCTTCCAAGGAGACAATAGTAACTATTCTGGAGAGGAAGGAGGGAGGGAGGGAGGGAGGGAGGGAGGGAGGGAGGGAGGGAGGGAGGAAGGAAGGAAGGAAGGAAGGAAGGAAGGAAGGAAGGAAGGAAGGAAGGAAGGAAGGAAGGAAGGAAGGAAGGAAGGAAGGAAGGAAGGAAGGAAGGATACCTGCTGACACTGTCTGGTCTCTTCTGTTCTGCTCTCAGCAGGACTGTACTGTAACAAACAGCAGCAGATAACAACGACCACAACCACCCCCCCTTCCAGAGAACAATGATGGACAGTCAGCTCAGACAACAAACCCCAGAGACCCACAGGCCATTCTGTTCACTTAGCGAATCTTGCTGGTGCTTGCCAATGGCCAGCTTTCATAAACACGACAGTAGCAGCCTCAATGACAGCCCAGAGTGGTGACTACAATCACAACCCTGCAGCTATGCTATCAGGTGGAGACCCAAAGACCCAAGCAGACTTAAGGACAGAAGGCACTGGGCACTTCAGCTCCCTCCCTCCCAGTTGCTCCCGGGGTCAGTCAAGGTGGTTCTCTCTAGGTATAATCCCAGGGGACTGCCTTGCAGTCTTCCCTAAATCCTTCCCAGTTTACAACTAATTTATTGTTCTACTACCCATTTCTCTTCTCTGCAAGACACCTGTCTGATGGGTGTGGGTACTGCCTGGCAGAGTGCACACTGACCTCTGGCCAGGAACAATGTTGACTAATAGGCTGGGATGAACCAGACAGCATTCCCGTGAAGGCCAGCCAGTACCGTTTTCTGAGGCTCTCTAAGCCTCTCATTTGTCCTGTGCTCTCTTCTTTTCATCATCAGTCAAGAACACATGCCCTCATATAAAGCAGTTTCCCAATGTACCAGCCAAATCCTAAGAGAAGAGTTAAGAACTAAATCCTTTCTACAACAATCTCCTCAGGAAACACGCTGGGGCAGGAAGAAACCGCTTTCCATCTTTGGGGATACAAATGATAAATGAATAAAGTAACAACATCATGTCAGAAATACATGGTCATGGCAGATCTAAGTGTGTGGTTGGTCTAAGGAGTCAAGAAGCCAGCTCTGAGGACACCTGGTAAGGAGGCCTCGAGGCAACCTGTCAGGGAACCTGCATCAGGTAACTGGATTCTACTGGGAAATCTACTCACTTGTCTGGCAGCTGAAAGATTATTTACCCTCAAATGTCAGGACAGACAAACCAGCACACACTCCCCCTACCTCCTTCCAACACAGGTGCCAAGCTGGTATCCCACAGCTTTGAGAGGACTGTTCACGTGCATGGCCTAGTTTATGGGTATACCTCTCCTTGAGTGATGCCTCTGTAGATCACACAGGTAAAGGGAGACTGAAGACTAGGGAAGGTGGGCCTCTGACCTCACTAGACACAAAATACATGTAAACTTCAGAGCTTGCCGGAGAGTTGAGCTCTAGGCAAGGCTGGGCCTGCTGGCTACATGCTAATCTCCTCTTACAGTGTCAACATGGCCACCACCTTCCAATATTCTCATAAGTTCCAGCATGACTGTGATGGAGGTCAGTCAGCTTCTCCAAGCATCTGTAAAGCTGCATCTCTAGCTTTGGTCAGATGACACTGGTTAGGCAGCAGCTCCCATTCAGAGCACCCAGACTCCAGCAACTGGGAAGACACCACTGTTGATCTTCAGTCCTCTCAGGGAATGTCCCATAATCCTCCTCTCTATGCATTGTTAACCTGAAAGACATTCCCTCTAACAACATGCAGAAATTGAAATCTTACTTCAGTATTCCCCTGACCCCTGCATGCTGCACAACAGGCTAGGCTGGCTGGAATGTGTAACCCTGAGGCACCTGAGTAAAGAGGCTGGCATAGCCCCTACCCAGGAAGCCAGCCTTCGAGAGCCACTGTCACCTCTGGAGGCCTCTATGCCTGCAGCATGGGCTGATCTACAGACTGGCTTCTGATCAACTGGCACATGAGGAGCTCTGAGCTCTGTGTCCATGTTCCATCTGTGCTGTTCTTTACTCTGAGAAGTAGCCCGATTCAATGCCTTACAAGAAACTGAGGATGTCCTCCCATCAGTCTGACAGACAGAACCAACTGAGACAGGAATGCTGCAGATCCTGGGTAACCACAGGGCCCAGCCTTCTAAGTAACCAAGGTCTTCATCAGGGTTGTACCAGAGGAGCAAGTGGTAGCCATTATTAATACAAAGGCTACCATATCTGGAGCAGATTCCACACCTAACTAACACATCTCCCAAAGGAATAGCAAGGCCAATCTGCAACAGCAGAATGAGGACAAGTAGCTGCTAAAGATCATACAAAGGGCATGCTGGGATCACCAGGGAGAGCCAACCAGGAACACCCAAGTGAAACTGAGGCCCAAGGCCTCAAAGAAGCTGTTCTGAGTGGGGATTCCCCAGACTAGATCTTGCAGATACCTGAAAATACATGAAAAAGCCTCCAGAACACAAGGCTGTACTAGCAGGGCCTGACCACCTGCTGAGAAGCATATTGCCTTGGCCTCTACAGATGTGCCTAATAAAATCTGACTGAGGGTGGAGTGAGAAGGGGCAAAAAATTGATGAAATAAAAATTTCTCATTAAAAGAGACTTCTAGCTGGGTGGTGGCAGCAGCATACACCTTTAATACCAGCACTCAAGAGGCAGAAGCAGGAAGATTTCTGAATTTGAGGATTTGAGGCCAGCCAGGTTTACAGAGTGAGTTCCAGGACAGCCAAGGCTACAGAGAAACCCTGTCTCACAAAAACAAAGAGGTATGTAAATGCTTGCCCACTCAGGCAAAAGCCCAAAGTTCAATACCCAACACTACAAATAGAACCATTAAAAAATTGGAAGTCAAGCACAGTGGCATACACCTAAAAAGTGGGAGGATGATCTGAGGCCCAGAGTTCAAGGCAAGCCATGGCAACATGGAAGAAATGATCTCAAAAAAGAAATGGAGAAAGAAAAAGATCTCTGACCCAGGACCATGTTGTCTCCCTCATCTGAAAGGACATGTGAGTGGGCACATCAGAGGCCAACCTAAATAAAGACTTCCAGTCAAAGATCTGGGCTCGCATCTCAGCCACCAGGAAACCAACTGAAACCTGTGTTACCAACATACACCCAACAATGTGGAGACACCTGTCAAGAGGGTAGACAACACGTGGGCATCTTCTTACAAATATGGCAGGAGGAGTCAGAGTGGTCATCTTGTCATGGCCTACCCAAAACCAATCAATATACAGCAGACCTTGTGAGATGGTGAAAGCTGTGTACAGGACTGTGGTATAGCTCAACAGTGGAGCGTTTATCTACTGTGTATGAGGCTCATTCTTAGTATCTGGAGGGAAAAGAGTCATTTATATTATAGCCACAGGAAAAATTAAAAAACCAGCTAAACAATGACATACTTGATCAGACGTCAAATAGCTTTCCCAAGGCTGGGGAAATGGCTCAGTGGGTAAAATGTTTGTCATGCAACACTGAGTTTACATTCCCAGAACCCATGTAAAAGAGAGGCATAAGAGTAGATACAAATAATCTTAGCAATGAGAAGATAGGAAGACCCTACAAGCTTAATAGCCAGTAAAGTCTATAGCCAGGCATGGTCACACATGCCTTTAACCACAGAGCTAATGAGGCAGAGACAGGTGGATCTCTGAGTTCAGGGCTAGCCCTTGGCTACACAGTAAATTCCAAGGCAATATACTGAGCTTGTCTGAAAAACTAAATAAATAAAAATAAGGTACAGAGTGATAGAAGAGAATATCCAGTAGTAGTCTGGCAGACATGTACACACACATACACACAGAGCATGTATGAAGCCCTTTAAAATTCACAGCTGCAGCCGGATCCCAGCACTTGGGAGGCAGAGACAGGTGGATCTGAGTTCGAGACAGGTGGTCTACAAATCAAGTTCCAGGACAGCCATGATTGTCAAGACAGCCATGATTGTTACAGAGAAACCCTTTCTCAAAAAAAAAAAAAAAAAAAAAAAAAAAAAGATTCAGAGCTGCCTTTTATAGTACATTTTACTCAGTAAGGCATTTTAAATTTACAAGAATACTAGAGAAAATAGACGAAATACCTTTTACAAACAACCTAATCAGTGAAAATGTGAGGAAAAAGTCGTTAAAAGCAGCAATTTCTAAGAGCTAAAAACATGCAATCAGCCTACATGCAAAAATTCTACAAGGAAACCAAAACATCCCTGGAGACCAGAAGCTTAAAAATAAGAACCAACTTGACTCAAAAAGCCAACCTTTGTTCACAGACAAGAACATGACCAAGTAGAGACAGATATCTCACAGGAAACTGCAGACAGGCTGCCCTTCTGGCCATCACTGAAGGAATTCCACAGACCCCACAACATGAGATGCTGTGCCCTTGGCTGTCCCCTCTCCTCACCCTTGATCCTTAACCTTAAAATGCTACTTTCAAGAATTCACAGAAAGCCAAGTCCCATTCTATAAGGACATCCACGAAAGACTTGCTTAAATCAAGGTACACTACAGCAGACAATATTCATGTCACTCCCTTGGCAAATAACCATGGCCATCTTAGGAGCAAGCGTTTATTCACATTCTGGGATCAGGACCTGGGTCAGGTGTGCAGATGCTGCCTGTGGCTAGGCCTCACTATGGGACCTATTCAGAAAGATGTGTCCATGTCTCATAACCTCATTCAATACCTTCTCATCTCTATTACCTTTGGGAGAAGGTTCTAGAACAGGAGTTAACAAATAGCTTAGTGAAAGAGAAGTCAACAAGGATGTCTATACTACAAAGCACAGGCAGTCTGGGGAAATGATCTAGATATTGACCCATTCAAATGTCAAATTTGGGAAACCATGGGGAGTCCCAGAGTTGTCTCTTAATGACAATGAATGGCTGCTAATTGCCTTGGGTTATATTAGCCAGGTTTTGTTTGGGGCTTTTGCTGGGGAAGAGTGCAATCACAGAACCCAGGACACATCTGAGCCATGCATGCCTCGGGTACTTTATAGAGTTGTCCCAAAACCTATAGCTACTTAATGGCTATTCTAAGATAGGACAACAGGAATGTGGTCACCAGCACAACCTCTTAACTTCTGTGTGTCTATAAGCATTTTAAAAACTTAGAGAAGGCTGAAAAGACAGCTCATTCAGTAGTGCTTGCACATAAGCCGAAGGAACCCACAAAATAAACAGGTACAAGATCTCAGCAGAGGAAACACGGGTGGATCCCTACTCTAAAAGTAAACTTAAAACTGAGTTCCCACCTCAAAAGGCAAGGTGGATGCCCTCAGAGAAACACACAAGGCTGACCTCTGCAGACAGAGCCAGGAGTGATAGTACTGGTAATCTCAGAGTCAGGGAATTAGGGAGGCTGAAACAGGTGGATCCTGAGCTCAAAACCTACATAAAAAAACCCTATCTCAAAAATAAAGCAAAAACAAGCCCCATAGAGTATTAACCACCTGTTAATATTTGCTGCTTTAAAAAAAAAAAAGCCTAGAGTAAGATGCTGAATGATACAGCAATAAACAGTGTGAATGCACTGAGGAAAAGCCAAGTACCACAGAGGCACATCTGAATACACTTCTGGGGCTGCCACATCTGTGCCTGTGGAAGGGCTGGAGGGATCACTTGCTGCTCTTGCAGAAGACCTACATTTGGTTCCTAGCTCCCACAAGGTGAATCACAACTATCTGTAGCTCTAGTTGCAGGGCATCCAATGACCTCCTGTGGTCTACACAAGCACTAGACATGCATACAGTATATATGCAAGCAAAACACTAATACACATAAAATTTTAAAATCTTTGTAAAGAGCATAAACAACCTACACAGCTGACACCAATACCATAGCAACCTCAGCAATGACTCCAGGTACCCTACCACTCATCTGAGTCCTTCGAGCACCACTTAATCCTGAATAAGTGGATGAAACAATTAGGCTATTTCTCTTCCTAAGTAAGGGCAAGAATCTCAGCACAGCAAGAGCTAACGGGGAGTGGATCACATCCTAGAGAGCAGGCAGCAATGTCTAGGCTGGTCACATGTCTAGTGAGAAGAAAGAACTGGACAGGTCAGAAAGCCATGGTCCAGACTAGGAGGGCTCTAAGGAAATGCCCAAGGCAGCTCCCAAAAATCCCATGTCCTCAGGGAAGAAGCTAAAGCCTGTAAATGAAGATTAGTTAGTTGGGAGATAAACTCAAAGGGTTAGGGAGGAATGAGCTGCATATCATGAGCAGGAGACAGACATGAATTCTGAAGGAGGTTAAGATGCAGAGAATGCCAGGATCAGGGAAAGAAGAGTTATCAGCAATGTACAAAGGTGAGCTATAGTTGAGTGGTAAGAGCACTTGACCAGCATCTGTGATGTTCTATACTCAATTCCTAGTTCTACCAAAAGAAAAGGAGAGTAAAGGGTGATAGAAACAGCCATGCATCAGCCTTCACAAGCATGTCTTTGCTATCTTCTCCTCCCCTGCATAGACCCTGGTTAGCTTCTTTGACAGGACATGGCCTACAGAACAGTGTTCACATCTTCTTCCCACAGGCCCACCAAGCCCAATGTCCTGAATCACCTTCAGTTCTGTTGCCTGAGTATGGCTGGATCAGGGCTCCTTCCCAGCCTCAGCCCTCCCTGACAAGATTATATTCATTCAAGGTGCTCTGACTGTAGATCTGGTCTTCCTAGAGGCAGAGAGGCCACAGAATCTGCTAGAACCAAATGACACTTCATTACACAACAGACCCAAATGCAGACCTACGGGGAGAGCTGCCAGGCAGCAAACTATCCATGTTTGTTATGTCCCAACATCAAGTACTACCAACGGCAATGGCTAGGACATAGGAAGCAATTACCACAGGAATAGCTATGGCAGGTTGCACCGAGCAGGAAGTGGCTGCCCCACAGCACAGAACTTCGCTGTCTTGCCCAACACAACAGCTGCCATGGTCTCTGCCACTTTCCTACAATAGGCACACACTGCATTGTAAAAGCAGTACCCTAGAGACGTAGAACTCTTAAGAGTTTAGTCCTACACCTGCAGGCTGTGACTGTACAGAGGAATACACCAAGAACCACAAATGGAGGGGGCCAACCAACCTCTAAAAATCAGCATCTCCTTGATATTGAGGCAAATGTCTGTCTCCTAGGCCATACTGTTTCAAACAAGTGACTGAAGTTAGAACAGCAAGATGCTGAATGATCTCCTGAAGCAAAAGCACAGCAAACCAGAGACAGTGTGACTTTGAAGCTGACCCCAAACTCAGTCACGAAGACATACGAAAAGGTGAAAGAACAACTCCCAGTGTCTCCCTTTTCATCTTCTTCCATACACAATAAGAAATTGCAGGGCCTGAGAGAGCTGCTCAGTTACAGCACATTCCCAGCATGCATGAGACCCTGGTTTCAACACCTAACACCAAACAAACAAAATACAACAACAAACCCCTCACACATAACACTGGGGTTGAGCCTAGGGCCTCAAACCTCGGATTTCTCCTAAAAAGCAAAACAAACAGAGTCTTCAACTAAGACCTCCAAGGGCTCAGAAGCGACGCAGCAGCTGAAACAGTCTTAGGGCCACCCTCATTATATGCAGCCATTAGAGTGAAACTAGACCTTAGAGAAACGTTTTTAAGATTAATTTTTGTGCTGAATGTTGTGACCCACACCTTAAAGCCAGCACTTGGGAGGCAGAGGCAGGAGGATCTGAGTTCAAGGCCAGCCTGGTCTACACAGCCGGTTCCAGGGCAGTCAGAGCTACACAGAGACCCTGTCATAAAAAAGCAAGATTTACTTTTAATGTGTATGCATGTTTTGCCTGCACGTATATGTACACCACGTGCATGCCTGTACCTTTGGAGATCAGAAGAGAGGGTCAGTCCCTAGAATTGGAATTACAGATGGCTGTAAGTTATGTGGGTGCTGAGAATCACACCTGGGTCCTCTGCAAGAGCAGCAAATAGTCTTAACCACACAGTCATCTTTCCAGCTACAGTCCCAGTAAATCACACCAAAAAAGAACAATTTTAGCTAGGCATCATGACAAAGGACTGTAATCTCAGTGCTCAGAAGGGCAAAACAGAGGAATTGTGGGTTCAAGGCCAGATAGACTACAAGAAAGGCAACTTAGCCTATGTCTCAAATATGATGATGAAGAGGGCTGGCAATGTAGTTTAGCAACAGAATCTTATCACAAGCAGAGCGTTAGATTCAACCTCAGTGCTATAAAAAGGAAGTAAAACAAAAACCCAACTCCCTACAAATTACCTGCACTTGATATTAAATTCAAGGTATGAGGCTGGTGTGATGGCCCTGGTGTGACAGCTCTTCTCACCAAGCCTAGTAGCTTGAGTTCAATACCTAGGACCCACATGGGAGGACAAAGAACTACTTCCTGAAAGCTGCTCTCTGATCTCTACATCTATGATATGATATATGCATTCTCACATGCACACACATACCCACATGCACATGTCATTTCTTTTTAATATTTTAAATCCTAAGTATGTTCTCTTTGGGTCTATAAACGGATTTTTTAAAAAGTGGAAGATCAAGAAAAAAATGAGGAAAATATTTTTTTTCTTTCTTCCTTTTCGAGACAAGAGTCCCTCAGCCCTAACTGACCTAGAATCTGATATCGCAAACAGGCTGGTCTTGAACTCATAGAGACCTGTCTACCCATGTTTATCAGATGCTAAAATTAACAATATATGCCACACCCAGCTCATTTCTAAAGTTTTCTGACACGACACAACTTACTTATTATATCAGTCTATGCTGGAGAGAGATTAGAATGGGTGCTTTCCAACAGCCTGATGGCACCCACAGTGGTCACCTGGCATCATCTTTCTTGAGCAAATTTGACAACTCAAAGACACTACATGTATATAGTGTACACACCAATCACAACCCCTCCAAGGATTTATCCTCAGGGTCACAATGGATTTATAGCCATTTAAGACTCATCCTGGAAGCCACAGAATCCCCAGCAATGTACAAGTTCACAGCAAGAGGGCCAGATGCCCTCTCCCTTCCCAGAATGCTAATGCCAATAGGCCCTCCTGAACAACCTCTGCACTCTGGGCTTGAACAACTAAAACCTGACCCAGCTCTTTTTGCTATGAAGAGCCTGGAATATTTGAAATCTAGCAGCTGCAATGTCCAAGTATCTTTCTGTTCTCTATCCATCCACAAAATCAAAAGTGGATATTCTGCAGTACCTGCAGGAAACTGAAGCAAGTGGACTTCTTCTCGCAAAAGCAGTAGCCACTACCACTAGTCTATTTACCAGCATAGTCTATTTACCATGGTAACTCACCTCTTCAGGAGCAACTACCTACACTGAGAACACAAAAATGGTAAGGCATGATAGTTGTATGAGAACAAGCCTGGGATGGACATCTTCATTGCTAGGTTGACTGGGTTCGAAATACCGTAGGAGTTCTCCTGTAGTATTCCTCTGGGTCGTTGTTGTCAGGGAGATTCACTTGGGGACCCACCCTCAATCCTATGGACTGGGGCCTCACACTGAGATAAGAAGGCAAGCAGCTGGCACCTGCATCTCTCTGACCATGGACAAACTGTGACCAAGCTGCCTCAGTAGCCTCCAGAACACCTTCCCTGCCATGATGGTCTCTTCAAACTATAGGCCAAATAAGTTTGCTTAAGTTGCTTTTGTCACAATGGGAAAAGTAACTAATATGGAAAACTGGTACCAAGGAATAGGCCATCGCTATGATAAGCCTGATCCATGACTTGCAGGCCTGTGGTGTAAGGAACACCTGAAATGCTCTAAGTAAAACTTACTAGGCCATCCTGGAGGACACTCAAGGCAAGGCTCGTGAAGGTTCAGAGGGGAACAAGGATTCTTTTGGGAACTGGGCTAGAAACCACTTGTGCTACATTCTGGTAAACAATCTGGCCATGCCCTTAAAATCAGAGATCTCAAGACAGCATGTCATCGGGTGGTGGCACAGTCACTGCTAACTGCTCTTAGTTAGATGGTGAGAGGAGCTTAAACACGGATAAGTTTAAAGCTACAGGCCAGGAAGATGCAAACAAAGTATCTGTAATTGAAGGTAAACCACATACTCTGCACCAAGACACTAAGAAAAGCACACTTAGGGCAAGACAGTGAACAGAAAGGTCCAAGTGATAAAATTGCCAACTCCATACAACAAAATGGCTCAGCAGGTACAGCCAAGTCTGACAACCTGAGTTCAGTCCCCGGAACCCACATAAAAAGGCAAAGAGAGAAACAATTCTACAAAATTATCTAAATTCTGGCATCTATACACAACACGGCATGTGTGTACACATGCACAAATAAACACTCAACCATATAATAATGTTTTTGATTTTTTTTTAAATGAAAACTTACTTCAAAGATAGAGCTTGAACTGAGAATGCCATCAAATGAAAACAGTCAGGGAAGTATTCTTCCAAGTTTAGCTGACAAGACACAGAAGATCACTACAGCCATATCAGAAAGGGCCATCTACCTAAAGTTGGCAGAACTTGACACTGTCTTCAGGACGGTTTTTGCAGGCATGCAAAACATAAGAGAGGGCTGGGTTGAAGTCCTTGCAAAGAGACCAAAAGGCCACTGAATGAAGCTGCAAAGGTAAAGCCTAAGTTGCAATGGAGACCTCAAGACACAGGATATATTTATCAGGACCAGACAAAGGAACATCTGCCAAGGAAAGCTGAAAGCACAAAATGGAACAGGCCCAAGAGAGGCCTCAAGTGCTACAGGCAGTGAGTGAGTGGTACCAAAGGGGCAAGGCTACCCAAGTCTGTCATAGCCCAGAGGATTCCATAACAAGTCCAAGATAACATACGTGGTAATGTTTGCCCTACAGAATTTCAGACCTGCACTGGTCCAGTCTTTGCTACTGGAGTATGCAGAGGATAGTAGGCATCAGAGTACAATGTAAGGGAGTGAGTTCTCTCCTCCATCACACAGGTCCCAGGGATCAAACCTGAAGTAGTCAGGTCTGGCAAGAAAGCCATCTCCACAGCCTGGGATTTAGAGTTTTGGACAATGTTAAGATTTTGGGGTGGGAGAGATAGTTCAGAGATTAAGAACATTGGCTGCTCTTCCAGAGGTCCTGAATTCAATTCCCAACACACACATGGTAGCTCACAACCATCTATAATAAAACCTGGTGCCTTCCTCTGGTATGTAGACATACACGCAGGCAGAACACTGTATATATAATAAACAATTTTTTAAAAATAAGAAATGAAACTTTCCTTTAAAAAGGAAGTAGATTTTGGAGGCATTTGCTATAAAGGCATCTTGCTTTAGGAGATGAGCCTCTAAGGTCCAGGGATGGAACGTTAAGATTTAAAATGATGTGTCTGTGCCAGGTAGACAAGAGATGGACTTGTGATAGTTAATCCTCATTGTCAATATGACTGGTTATAATCACCTAGGAAACGCTCCTCTGGACACATCTATGAGGGTGAAATTTTCAGATGATTGGCAAGTCCAAGAGTACAGCCTTCTCAGTAAGATAGCACAATTCCCCAGGCAGCAAACATTAAGCTGACCTTGGGAGAGAAGATATTCACATTCTAAGACATACCCCCTCATACCCGGCCTCTCCAGCCCCAACAGCAGGTCCAGCCTACACACATGCTTTCCATAGGAACAATCTGCAATATCACAGGACAGCACTGCAGGTAGGCATCCCAGAGTACCTGCAGGCACTCACCAACTCTCCCACATCACGGATCAGCTTTCTTGTCCTTCATGGAAGAAATCCTTTGACGGGTCAACATAATCAGCTCCTGCCATCCCCACCCTGTTCACTGGTAACTGCCAGCCCTACCCCAAGGCTTGCCGTCCATAGGGAACCCTTCTGCCTGGGCATGGGCTGGGTCAGAAACTCCATAAGCTATGTCTGTCTTCTCTCTACCCTTCCTGGCCCTCTTCCATTGTGACCTGGAGCTTGACTTTTGCCTCTCCATTCTCACCAGGGTCTGGTCTGCAGACTATACTTTATAGCTAGATTTCATCCTAAGCAGTGGTGCCTTTACTTCAGCACAGGCTACAAAGTCCCTTTCTGAAACCCAAATATCACATTCTACATAAATACATGGTTGGCTACAGAAAAGACCCAACCTGACTGTCCAAAACCTCTGCTTCTAGCCTGCAAACAGGGAGGGCCACTTCACCCCTGCCTGGGCACGTGTGATGGGACTTAGCTTCAGCACTCTGTTATTCAGTCACAGTACTAGCCCGCCACACCACAATGAATAACCCCAAACCAGCTGGCCTCACACTCAGTGTGATGGGAGGTCCTGACCACCTGTCATCACAGTGCGCCAATCCCTTCCCCGGGGACACAGCACATGGAAAGGGGAATGAATAATGCAAAACTAAGATGCTAAGACTCTGAGCGTTGCTGACTCACTGAACATACAGTGTTTCCTGAAATTATACCATGTCAGTATGTGGCCTCACAAAGGCATGGGGGCCAGTACCCCATTTACAAACCATCTACCGAATCTAGTTACTTTGTAAGCATGTGCTGAGCAGCATGTCTCATGTTAGAGCATACATATGGAGGTGAGTAGGGGCATGGCTTTAGACAACTGGACATAACAAAATCAACACCATACATGGCTGTGGTCTCAGGTGACCTATACAAAAGTGTCATGACTCCTGAGAGTAGGTCCAGTGCTTGGTGACAGGGAGAAAGACACTGTCTGTGGGTCATTCATTAAGTATAACTTGAGTCCTTAGAGCCTCAAGTCAGTGGGCAGGATCAGCACCTATACCTGGCCCCATACCATAGGCACAGCTTCACTCCACCTGGACACAGCTCTAGCTTATGCAGTGTGTTTGCCTGTATTTCTGAGGCTACACAGGAAATACAGGAATCTAATATTCACGGACAAGTGAATGCTAAGAAACACTGAAAAGGAGACAATTAGAACTGGAAGGAAGAAAAAAGACAATACAAAGATGTATAATACAGGTTACGTTTTGCAGCCTAAAAGCCTAACTCTCCATAGCTGTTTAAAAAAAAATTATTCAAAGTATCTAGTAGCTTCACAATAAACTAAATATAAAGCTAAACCAACAAGCATTGCCACCGTGTTTCATTAATCACCAAATGTCATCTTTCTGAGAAAAATGTGCCCAAACAAGTAGTTGATATTCAATCCATCAAAGGTGAATTATGGTCCTACATAATAGAAAAAACAAGTACAGCATAATTTTCATGTTGAGAGCTCTCCTGTACGGAAACCGCTAATACCCCCTCAAAGATACATTTTAACTGAGGGGTGTATTTAATTGTTTTTTGTTTTGTTTTAATTTAAACAATCTAGATAGATCAAGGGAAAATTCAAGACAGCATCATTCAACCACAAATAATTTGTCAGGCTTCAGATGACAAATCACTTGTGCAGGGGGGAGGCACCCACCTACTGACTCCAACCCTCATCTCCATCCCAGTTCCTGAGTTTAAAATGTCTGAAGACAAACCACTGCCGTGTACATATGGCAGCTCCGAAATAAAGAGAGAAAACTACAACGAGCACTATGCTAACATGTCTGCAGCACGGAGCGATCATACTTACATCTTTTGCCATGTTACCAGATCCAGGAAATCAAGGCTGTTAACTGCGTACCCACCACAGAAGAAACCGGACTTATCTGGTAAAGAGAAAGGAGACGATTAATGAGTGAGAATGAAAAAAGAAGTTAACAGACATCTCACTTCAAAGGAAACATCTCCCCACCAGCACGAGGCAGGCCTCCAGGCAAGCAGGGGCCTTTCTTGCACAATCCCGACTGGAGAGCTAGCCAAGCAAGTCCCACACGGGGATTTTAAGTCACCTCTCCAAATGGAAATGCTCCCTGCGGCCACCAACAGCTCCCACTAGCAACGGGGCTAGACCCCGACCCCTTAGCGGAGGGAGGCACAGCCGACAGGCTCATCCCACCTGGGCGCGCGGGCCCTGTCTGACCACAGGCCCCACCCGGGAACAGGGCCCCCCACTTCGGCACACGACTCTGCGTGTCCCCGCCCTGGCTGGAGCAGGCCCTCGGGCTGCCAAGACCCCAAGATGCCGCCGACCACTCTGACAGGTGGGCTCCCGGCCGCCCGCCCGCCCGCCCCACCTGTCACTAGGCCCGGCCACCAGCCCCGCGCGCTGACGCGGAGAAAGCCGGAGGGTGGCCAGGACCCCTGCCCGCCGCCCACGCCACGCCGCGTCGAGGCCGACTCCAGACTGAGGCTGGGCGGCGAGCGGGATGCAGCCGGACGCGGGAACCGAGCTGGGGCGGGAACGGGGCCACGCGCCCAGCCCGCGCCCTCCCGCCGCGGCCGGCCGGCGCCCCCGCCACACCTGGCTGGCCGGCGGGGCGCGCTGGGCGGACGACGGGGGCGCGGGGGCGCCGGCCCGGAGGTCCGGCCCTGGCGGTCCCTGCCCTGAGCCAGTGGCGCCGGGACGCGGGCTCACCCTGGGCCGAGCGTCGGGCCGGCGTGACGTGCGCGCGGCGCGGTGACGTGGGCGGCGGCGGGCCCGCTCCGCGCAGCGCGCCTGCGCGCCTTTTCGCGCCTTCGGCGCCCTCCTCCTCCTCCTCCTCCCGCCACTCATCTCCCGCGCCTCTGGCCGGGGCTACCCGCCCTGGGATAGGGGAGGGGCCTGTGCGCGCTTGCGCGTGTGGCGGGACTCGACTGGAGACCGACCGCCTGCAATGAAAAGCGCTGCGCGCGCCTGGATGTGCGCATGGAGGCCACGTGTGTGCGCGCCCCTGTGTGTACACCAAGGGCCAACTGTATGCATATCCGTGTGCATGCGCAGGGAATAGAGGGCCACGTGTCTGCCTCTGAATAGTGTGTGTGTGTGTACACGCGTGTGCCAACAAAGAAAGAGCCATGGTGCTTGTCATACCTGCATGTACATGTAGAAGGGCCACATGTACGCACAGCTATGTATATGCAGATAGTATAGCTGCATACACATGTGTATGCACCGAGTACGAGTCGTGTATGCATGCCTGAACATATATACAAAATACATATATACAAAAACCCTCTGCGTACAAATATATATACCTGTGTTTAATGTCTACACAGAAAAAACAGGCATATATGTAGGAATAGAAGGACCAGCTATGTGCATATGGTGAAAAGGTCAGGGTTTTTTGTTGTTTTGTGTGAGTGCTTTAAAGTAACTGTACATACAGCCCGTGGAGAGGCATCTTGTACATTTACACAGAACAGTGAAAACCGTTGGGATGCATATACATACTGGACACTGCAGAGACATGGAGACCCCTGCCGTTGCTCAACTATTGACCTCCACAACCACATGTCCTGAACTTGAGTTGTTGATAATTCAGGGCAGGAAGATAAGTGCTTGTTCCTTTCACTTCAGAATCCATCTGCTTTATCCCAGGAGGAGTCTGGTAGACCCTGAGTCCTGAAGATTCAATCCATCTTGAAGACCACCCCTTTAGGACTAAAGTTGGGGGGGGGGTGTAGGAAGAGAGTAGATGAGGCGCCTCAAATCAGTCCAAATGATTCCAATAAAATGACCCAACTTTCCCCAACAATATACAACTGAGGAGCAGAGTGCTGTTAAATGCTATAGGAGAACTGTTAATGTGAGTGTTGGGATGTTAATATAAGCACCATTTAAATGTTCATATTTCCCCTAAATAAGCTAAGACGTTGGGGGGCAGGCCAATTTGATTCCTATTTCAATAGCTTGCATCAGACATTTTGCCATCACAAGCCTTTGTCAGTGCTAGAAACCACTTTCATCCAGGACACAGAGGTTGGGAGAGGGGAGGGGAGCATTTCCTCCAGTAGCCCAGCAGGACTGTGATTGCTGCAAACATCATTGCCATGCCCAAATCCTGACTGTATAAATGAGCTATTTGGCTCACTTTTTCAGTAAGCTGGGTGAGTCTTCTGTCCAATAAAGGCTTCTCTCAAGTGGTCATATACTTTTTTCAATTTTTATGAGCTAGACTAATAATATGATGAAATGAGAAAAGCATCAGCAGAACTGTGGCGGCCACGAGGGGGGTCCTCTGAAGAGTTTCAGAGAGTGAACGGAGCAAGGGCAACAGCATACACAAGTGGTGGAGACAAGACAGCGGAAATCTAAGATATCAGAAGATGAAGAGCCAGGGTAGAAGAAGGCTATGACAAAGCAGAGAAGAAAAACGGGTACCAGTCACTGGAGACTTGCAGGGAGCTGCCAAACCATAAGGGTAACGGTCTTGCTCTAGGAGGATTGAAAATTGAAACAATAATCCAATCACATAGGTGCTGAGGTTTCCAGCACCCATGCCAAGCTACAGCACTAGTGGTCACTGCCCACTGCTGCTGAGAGAATCTAAGGACTCCAGTAGTAGCTGCCAAGTGTTGTAGCTGCTGGTGGTCAAAGCAGAGAATAATCTAAGCTTCCAACTTCAGTATCTCCAGCCGTAAGCCTTCTGAAGCCTGGAGCAATAGGCCTTGGCTCTCAGGTGACAGAGTTGTAAGCCTCCGGATCTGCCAGTTCATCCCATAAACTTTGGGCATGTAAGCACTGGAGGATCTTCTCCTTGCCCGATCATGTGTATCTGGGTAAAGCAGAATGACCCAGCCACTGATTAGTAATATAGAGGTCAGAGCTGTACCAAATACTGGGCTAATTAACATCTATGAAGAGCTTTGAGGAGCACAGACCAAAGGCCTCCCTCAGTAATGTGCACCATATTATTACTGGACACCCCTGTTTTGCATGGCTTTACAATTAACCACCTTTATGCTGACTACACCTGCTCCTACGACTTCAGCTGAGCCCTGCCTTCTTAAGCTGTCAAGCATTTAATTAACATTGGTTCAGCATGCCAGAATTGAAATCATGCATGGAAGCCTTCAAATGGCTAGCAGTCCTCCGATTCTCTAGCTCCCCTCCCCTCAGCTAGGTAACAGAGACAAAAGAAAACCACCGTTCTGGGCTCTACAATGGGAAATGGCACTGCTTCCCATGGTTATTGAACAAGGGCGGATTTCTTAACTACTTGGAGTAACTTTACATGACAACAGCCTTCAAAGTGATCATTTCAGAGAGCCATTTATGCAATTCACTGTAGGGTAGGTACAGAAGGTCCTCGGCATTCTGGAAGCCAAATTGACAGGAATTAGAAACCAGTGGTGGCTAGGCTAAGTAGCGAGGCCAGAGAACACACAAAATGGGTGGTTTGGGGAAAGTGTCAAGACAGATTTATTTCCTGATTTTTGCTTATAATTTGTGATAGACAGGCCTGTTTTTAGGTGATGAGTAACCAGGAAGCAGTACAATAAATGGATTTCACATAAGACACACTCTCCAATATGCCCTTAGTTACTGTTGTCTTCTGTGACAAGAATACCAGAGAGAATTCAATTAAGTGAGGAAAGATGTATTTGTGTGCATGGTTTCAGAAGTTTTGTTGGCCCCAAACATGTGTACAGAATTTCATGGTGGAAGAAGAATGTAGCAGAGGAGAGCTGTTCTTCACACACACACACACACACACACACACACACACACACACACACACACACACACACACACACCTGGGAAGCAGATTGGATTGCTGTATACAGCATTTCCATCCATCCTGTGGAGAAGATCCCTAATGTTCTAAAGGGAGTTCCTTCAGACTTGGGAAGGAGAGGCTGGAGAGATGGCTCTGCAGTTAAAATGACTTGCTGTTCTTACAGAGGACTGGGCTTTGGTTCCTAACACCCACATGACAGCTTATAACCATCTCTAATTCTAGATCCAGGAGATCTGGCACCCTCTACTGGCCTCTAGGCACCAAACATACATATGTTGCACATACACAAATGCAGGCAAAACATTTATACATAAACAAAAAAATGAATCTTTAAAAAAAGTAAGCAAACAATTCCAGAGCTTCAGGAAGTCCCTGAAACCAAATGCACTAGGATCCCCCCCCCCCAAGCTTATGTAAGCTGTAAGGACTTACTGCTAGGCAACTTTAGAGAAGCCCAGTGTCTCGAAAAGACTATGACCAACTGAGCTATGGGAAAATACACATTTCAAGCATTGAGATGCCTGCAAGCTGTGTGATGAGCTCTGGGTTTCCAGTTTTCATGGGTTGTCTTTGGGGTGGGTACAGTTTGGTGATACAGTTGCCCTTGGGTCATGTGGAAATTTCTATGAGCTTCACAGGTAACAGAGATGAGGCAAGAAAGCAGTTCAGTTGAATCCAAATTGTTTAATTTTGACATATTTAAACACAGCACAATTCGGTGTAAACTTTTCTTGTGAAGATTAACTCAGTCCCATGTGCACAACAAAGCAGGTCTAAATCACTTTGGAGAATAAAGCAAACTAAATACAGAGCAGGCATTATTATAAAATTCTTTGCAAGGCTCATGTGACACCTTCCATAAAGATGGGCTCTATAGATTGACTATCTGTGATACCTTCCATAAAGATGGGCTCTATAGATTGACTATCTGTGATACCTTCCATAAAGATGAGTTCTATGGATTGATTAAGAAAAACCAGTTTACAAGAAGGGTCTGGAGGAGGGTCTGGTGCCAGAAAGTCTTTGGCCATGCAGATTGTGCAAACATCACCAGACTAGAAAACATGTCCACTCCAGCCATCTGGGTGTAAAACAGGCTTTGCATTCCTTCCCTAGAAGGAACAACTCTTTGTGTTTAACATTCCAGGTCCCCCTGGTGCATGTCTGTGAGCACAAAGGCCTCCATGTCCCCTACACTCGAAGTAACCATCACTCATATGCTTGTAGTAACACCAATAAAACTCACCAGTTCTACAAGCAGGACTACAGTTATTTTGTTCTGAGCTTGGTTCTCTATCTAGCTAGAATAAGTAGATTTTTCCCCCCACAACATCTTAGACTGTGAAGGCATAGATTTACCTCTGCAGAGCTTTGTTTCAGGGAAGGACCATTTAGTGTCTGAGGGCAGAGCCCAAGTCTGAGAAGAGTCTAGGAAAAGTTCTGGGAATGTGTTTGACAGCCAATGGATTCAAAGCTTGGGTTCACGCTGAAAGTTTAGCCAATAGTTACTGTACCCCATACCTCTTTACCCAATCCTGGAATGCCAAGACGTGTAACATCTTGCTTATGTAAGCTTTTCTTTAAAAACCCTCTCACCCCTGTGCTCAGGGCCAAATTCCTCTTCTGCACCTGAACAGAGGGTTTCGGCTTGGGGTTCATTTGCACCTATCCAAAAGAATAAACTGACCCTCATGTGCTTGCATTGAATCCAGCTTCCTGATGGTCTTTGGGGGTCCCTCAACATGGGTACAACAGGACAACCAGGATACATGGAGGGGTCAAGATAAGATCACCCAAAGGACAAGACTCCAGTAACCTGCTCCCTAGCACTAGGCCTCAACCTCTCTTAATAATGTCATCATATTATGACTTCATTGAGGGATTAATCCACTGACTAGGTTAGAGCCTGCAGGTCTCTGGAAATGCTCGTACTCATCCCTAGAGGCATGCTTCATTAATATCCTAGGCATTTCCCAAGCCAGTCAGATGACAATCAAAATTTACATCATGGGGGCTGAGGAGACAGCTCAATGGGTAAAATGCTCACATGATGACCTGAGTTCAGATCCCCAGCATCCATATAAAAAGCCATAACATCAGTGCTTCTCAACCTTTTTAATGCTGCGACCCTTTAATACAGTTCCCTATGTTGTGGTGACTCCCAACTGTAAGATTATTTTCCTTGCTACTTCACAACTAATTTTGCTAGTTACGAATCATAATGTGCATACCTGATACGCAGTATAGTCTTAGGCAACCCCTGTGAAAAGGTCATTGACACCCCCTCACCCCCATCCTCCACCCTCACAATGGGCCATGCACAACCCACAGCTTAAGAAACTGCCATATCTGGTGGCACAGACTTGTAACCTAGGCTAGGTTGGGGAAGAGACAGGAAGATCTCTGGAGCTCACGGGCCAATCAGCGCTATTTATATCACAAAGTATAGGAAACATTAACAGGGACCCAGACCCGCATCCTGCCCTAGAGGATGTTCTATATGATTTAAGAACAGTGCTGTCCTTACAGCCACTGTGAGGTGTAATCTGTACCAGCTTGATGGAGCCGGTCAATTTCTTCATTTATCAGTCTAGTTGTTATTTTGGAGTGTGTTTAGGGTGAGGTGGCAGGTGAGACAGGATGTCTCTGTGAAACAGTCCTGGCTGTCCTGGAACTCACTCTAGACCAGACTGGCCTCTAACTCACAGAAATCCACTTGCCTCTGCCTCCTGAGTGCTGGGATGAAAGGCGTGCACCACCACCTGACTAGCTGTTATTTTCAATATTGGAGTCACCAATGAGAACTTGGACTATTAGTCTAAAGCTGTGTGCTTCTCCCTCTGGCTTGATTTGCTCTACTTGGGAGCTGTGGTGTTTGGTGCTTATATATTTATAATTGTTCTATTATCTAGGTGAGTCAGCTAACTTAGAGCAACTGGCCCTTTTACATCACGTCTTCCATGACAACTTTTGATGTGAAGTCTATCTGTCTTAACACTGGTATAACTACTCTCATCTTGTCTTGATAATTGGACTGACCTTTCCCCAACCTTTCATATCAGCCACTGTGTGTTCATAGATCTTAAGTCTTTGATAGTCAGTATATACTGGGATCTGCTTTTTATCATTCTGCCCATTTGTGTTTTAGTTCAGCTTACCATTTACACAATTATATACTCACCAGCAAATTCATATTTATTTTATGCATTTCTCTTTTAAATTATATTAAGAAAAGTAGAAGCCATGTATGGTGATCCACACCAGAAATTCTCACATTTGAGAGTTTGAGACAGGAGAATTGCCATGAGTTCAACGCCAGCCTGGGCAACAAAGTGATTTCCTAACTAACCTGGCCTTCAGATTATACATCTCAAAAGAAAAAAAATGTAATTAAAAATCAAACCACATGAGACTGGAGAGATGGCTTGGTAGTTAAGAGCATTGCTGCTTTTCCAGAGGACCTGGGTTCTATTCCCAGTACCAATATGGTGGCTCACAACCATCTGTAATGAGATCTGGTGCTCACTTCTGGTGTGCAAATGTATGTGGATGCAGAATATTGTATACATAATAAATAAATCTTTTTTTTTAAAAAAAAAAAAAAAAAAGACCAAGCCATGCCGGGAGGTGGTGGCACATGTCTTTAATCCTAGTATTTGGGAAGCAGATGTAGGTGAATCTCTGAGTTCCAGGATAGCCTGGTCTACAGAGTGAGCTCCAGGCCACCCAGGGCTATGCAGAAAAAGCCTGTCTCAAAAATCCAAAACAACGAAACAACAACAACCCAAAAGCAAGCTACAAAGTTCCTTAGCATTTTTAAGTTTTATGTGTATATGTGTATGCCTGTGTACCTGTGTGCAGGTACCCGCAGACGTCAGAGGGAGATCTGGAATCCCCTAGAGCTGGAGTTAACTGTGAGCTACCTAGGGGTTATCTAGTTCTCTGGAAAAGCTACAAGTGCTCTTAATCAATGAGCCATCTCTCCAGCTCCCACAGCCCCTGCTTTTGAAGAACAGCTTTGCCAGCTATAGAACTCTTGATTGGCAGGTTTTGCTTTGTTTTTTTCTTTCAGAATTTGAAATATGCCAACCTACTGCCTTCTGTTCTCTATGTTTCTGATAAGATGCCAAGCCTACGGAGGTTCCTAGTAAGGGACAAATCACTTCTCTCTTGATTATTTAAATATTATCTATTTGACTTTGTCTTTTTGTGTGTTTATGTGTATTGGTGTGGGTTTCCGAGTTTATGCTATATGGAGTTCCTTGAGCTTTGGACCTTTGGAGTATCTAAATTCGTATCTTTCATCAAATAATGATCATTTGAAATTTACCCTAGATAAACAAAGTTAACCCTGTCATTGACAAATGAAGGAATAAACAAAATGGGATATATGCACACATAGACTATATTCACATATATAAAGTAATGGGATTCTGACACATGCTACATTATGATTGGTACTTGAACAGATTATACTGTAAAATAAGCAAGACACAGAGGGTAAATATTGTGTAAGCATAGGTAAATTCAGAATAACTACTAGCACTGTTGGTAGCAAGAAACATGTAGTCACTCCTTGTAATTGCACAGTTTCTGTTTTCAATGATGACCATGTTTTAGGAACAGGTGATGGTAATGTTTATGCAACATTGTAAATTAACACTAGTAAATTGTACACTTAAAATGATAAGCTTTGACTAGGCATGACAGTGTACTCCTTTAGTCTCAGCACCTGAGAAGGCAGACAGTTCTCTGTGAGTTCGAGGCCAGCTTGGTCTACATAGTGAGTTCCAGGACAGCCAGGGCTATGTAGAGACGCCTTGTCTCAAAACAAAAGAAATAATAAGCTTGATATGTATATTTGTATCAAAGTTTTTAAAAGTTAAAAAAACTAAAACCTTATATGGACATTAAATGAGTAGATTTAATTATAACAATTATTCAATTAAATATATTTCAATACAACCTTTTAAAAGCTATAAAGGACAATTGTTAGGTATAATAATGGCATTTTTATCAGGAAACATTCTTGTGCTTACGGGAGTGTGATGATGAAATTAGGTAAAATGTCATAATACTGACAATTTATCTTCAAATGATTCAGATAAAACATGTTAATAATTGTTTAGAATGTAGGTATTTGAGTCAGGCAGTGGTAGCACACGCCTTTAATCCCAGCAGTTGGGATCTCCCTGAGTTAGAGGCCAGCTTGGTCTACAAAGCAAGTTCTACAATAGCCAGGGCTACACAGTCTCAAAAAACAAAAGAGAGAGAGGGAGGGAGGGAGGGAGGGAGGGAGGGAGGGAGGGAGGGAGGGAGGGAGGGAGGGAGGGAGGGAGGGAAAGAGAACGCGAGAGACAATATACATGTTCTTCACAGCATAAATCAGGAAGTCCTAAACAGTGCCATAAGACAAGAAGAGGAGGCAGGCAATATGGCTTAACGGGTAAAATGTTACCTTGTACAAGCCTGACTATGAGTTCAATACCCAAAACCCCAAAAGCCAGATGCAGCAACTACTGTGTGTAATCCCGACACTCCTACAGTGAGATGGGAGGGCAGAGACAGGAAAATCACCCAGAAGCTCACAGGCAAGCTAGCCTCGGTAGAGAGAGGGAACAAGGAAGGGAAAAGATTCCCGAGAGCTGCCCCCTGATCTCCACATACACTCTGCCATGCCATGCTCTCATCCTCACATCCACCCTACACCCACACCAACATGGCAGGGGCAGACCACCACGTTCAAAAGATAAGAAAAAGAAGTTAAAAGGCATAAATACTGAATAGCAAGACATTTATTTTGGATGATGATTACATATGTGGGAAATCAAAAAATCTATTACAGTTAATCTGTAAATTTAGTAGTTTTGGGGATAGAAGATCCAGAGTGTAACTCTGTGGTAGAGCACTTGCCAAGTACAGCTGAGCCCCTGGGTTTCTACCCTGCTATAGCAAATAAATAAATAAACAAATAAATAAACAGCTTATACTTGTATAGAACAATAATCCATTGCAAATATATTTTAAATATGGTTTACAATAACATGAAAGAAACCTAATTAAAATTCAGTTTTGCAAAATTCCATAAATTAAAAAAATATAAAACAAATCAAAATAAAAACCACAAATACAAACCACATTGATGGATTTGAAGACTCTACATTATTAAGTTGGCCAGCATCCTTAAACTATCCTATAGGTTCCATGATATCTCAATAAAAAGTCTTAGCATTTGTCTAAGACAAACTTGGCAATTTGTTTTGAGGGGTTTTCTTTTGTTTTTTTGTTTTTGCTTTAATGAGCTGGTTGTGGTCCTCCATACCTTTGATACAGGGTGAAAGTGAGGTGAGAAAACCGAGTTCAAGCCTCACAGCGAGACCTCGATCTCAAAACAGTAACAGTACCTTCTTGTTTGCCTTTCTAGATGGCACCACTGGTGACTGGATCTCAGACCCAGAACTTGCTAAGCACACTGCTAAGCTATAACCCCAAACAGCGTTAGATTCAGAACATCTACCCTATTCAGCCATACAGTGTCTTCCTAGTAGGTAGCCTCAGAATGGTGCATTTTCCACAATCAGTACCTACAATGATCTGTAATTATCACCCAGAGTTTATATCAGGTTCTACTCTTTTATTGGGGGTGGGGGAGAGTTGGGGCAGAGTTCTCTAAGACTGTGTCAGCCTTGGCACTGTTGATGTAGACCAGGCTGGCCTCAATCTCACAGAGATCTCCCTCCTCTTCAAGAATGTGGGGTTAAAGATGTGCACTACCAAGCCCAACAGGTTCTAATTTTGATATTATATACTCTGAGTTTGGAGAAACACACGAGCATGGAACCATCCCCATGCCATACTCAATAGTTTCATTAAAACTAGTCACAGCCCCGAAAGTCCTCTGTGTTTTGTCAATCTCCCTGCCCACCCTCACACACCATTTCTCTGGGTCCTACAGATCTCCTTACTGTCTCAATAGTTCTGTCTTTTTCAGAACGTCGTAGTTGAAATAAGACAATATGCAACATTTTTGAACTGGTTTTTTCATTTAACATCATTTAAAGTTCCTTTTGGTATTTATACAGCTTGATCATTCTTTTTATTGTTTTTCCTCTTTTTTTAGTGATAGCATGCTCTACTCTCTGGATGCATCACAGATTATTGATTCACTGAAGGTTCTAGGTTGACTTTTGGCAATTATGAAAATCCGCAGTTAAGAGCACTGATTGCTCTTCCAGAGGACTAGGGTTCAATTCCCAGCACCCACATGGCAGCTCACAACTGTCAGCAACTTCAAGATCTGATGCCCTCACACAGGCATATAGGCAGGCAAACTACCAATACAAATAAAATAAGAAAATAAGCTCTAGACATTACTCACAGATGGTCATGTGGACACAAATTTCAATTTACATGGGTAAATGCCAGCTAATTTCTGGGTTGGATGGCCAAAGTATGCTTTGAAAGGAAGTTAAGTCTTTTTGTGTGTATTCAGTATAAATGACAGCTGGGTCAGAGAACGCTGGCCCTAAGGGGAAGGAATTGCAAGATGGTACCTCAAAATTAGTTTTTCTCCTAACTATCAAGCATGAATGTGTCTCAGACCTGACAAATGGGCCAAATGCATGCTTGAAACGTTCAAAATAGAAATCACTGTTCTGCTTAACATCTATCAGGGGCAGCAACGTCGAGGTCACACTTACACAGTCTCACAGATGAAAACCACTGTAGGAAAATGTCAAGCAAAAAAAAAAAAAAATTATATTATGTGCTCACTGTTTTTGTATTGGGAGAGGTGTGAAGGGTATGAGGAGCTGGAAACGAGTCTCTGGTCAACTCCAAGGTCAATTTGCTTCTCTGTTCGTGGGTGGATGAATGTGCGTGCATCTACTCATTTAGCTCCCACAGTGCTGTCCCTGCACTTTGGGGGTCAAATAGACCAATGATCACTTGGCTAACATGAATCACAAAGGTGAAAACTGAACCTTGCAGGATCATAGCAAGTTCTTAATGGTACTAGTGAGCAACAACTGAGATGTAGCCAGAGCTTTGGGGCTAGAGCTGGCTTGGTTGCCTGCCAGTCACAGAAACCCACCCCTTTTATGAGCCTCCACTTTCTGTCCACCATGATCTGGGCAAGTTCACTTCCACATCTTTGGCCTCTTAACTCAGCAATAGACCTATACTCTACCTTTCAAGAACATGTTTTGGGGAAGGAGTTCCCAATACCAGCACAGGTTCAACACCATCAAGATAGGAACATTTTAAATCAGATGTTCTCTATGTTTTTAGCTGGGACATCTTGTGCCCATTGCCCAGCTTCTCTGTGACATCAACACACAGCAAATCCCCTTCAGCGAATGACCTGTCTCTCATTTCCACTTTTTCCTGTTAAAGCAGTACCCTTTCTACCCTCCAAAAAACAGGGACCTACCCAGTCCAGGCAGGTAGGAAACATCCTTAAATACTGTGCCTTGCATTTGTCCCTCCTCCCCGCCCAGAGGTGCTAGCTGCAGCCGCACCTATCATCCCTCCCTCCTAGAACATGAAGTCTTTGTGAGGGGTCATTTCATCATCACCAGGCCCCACAGACACAGAAGGAATGTTCCTGCAGCCATCTTCTCTTCCCTACATTCCATTCTGAAGCCAGCTCCTCCCAGGCCTTTCTACACACACATCTTTCCCCTTCATCTTAGTGTGTCTCCAAGTGTTCCAACAGCCTTGGCTTTTCCATAACAAACTAGTGAGCTGGCTCTGCCCTCATAGCTACTCAAGACCTACCAGATGAGTGACAGGAAGCAATTTCTGACTCTGGATCTATGAAGCCTTGTCTTGACTAGTATGCAGCATCTAGATGTGGGTTGGTGAAAGCTATGGAATACAGACATAATATTCTCCCCTATCACCACCCCACCTTCTGGGGACATATGATCTTGGATGCATGTGCCTCCATACCTGTAACTGGAAGAACAAATCCAGGGATGCATTTTATTCTGAAGCACTGATGCCCTGCAGATGATGGCTAAGCTCTTGGAAGGCAGACTTCTCTTGAAGATGACCTCTTTGAATCATCTCTCTGGACCTCTGACACTGTCCCTTTCCAGTCAGCCTCTCCAAGCAACCTTTGCTTTTTTCAGATGTCACTTGTAGCCAGCAACCACACAGCTTGCTCCTTTAGTGCATCCCAAGCACATGGGGTTGGGGGCAGACTCAGCAATCTGATGCCACTTAGAAAGAAGTACACCACCATTTTCCAAAAGTGCCTGTTTATATTGTCCTCCACTTAGAGAAGACAGACTATTTCAACTGACTTCAATGGTTTAATTAATTACTATACTCCATAATATGCATACATACTAAATAATCACACTTAATATTCTGTCCCTCTACCTTGGAGTATGACAGTCAACCTGTCTTTAAGACCAGTATTTATGAAGAAATTCTTATTAAAAGTAACAGCTATGTTCTACAATAATATATAATTGTAAGTGTCAATTTAAAAAAAGAAAATATATGCAATTGAAAAATAAAGCACCTATTATGTGTGGACGTTTCTACACCCAAAGTTCAGGTGTTAACAAGCTTAATCCCCAATACAGAGTTGGGAAGAACCTGCCCTCACAGATGGATTAATTATGATATAAACAAGCTCCTAGGAGTGGGCTCTCTTTCTGTTTCTCTTCTCTCCTTGGAATCTGCAGCATGCAGCCCCAGGACACCCTCCCAGGGGCAGAGGGACAGAGCCTTCCTTCCCTTGATTCTGTGCTCCCAATATCCAAAACTAAGAGAGTAAATCCCAGTTCTTGAGATTATCCAGACCCAGGCCTGAGATGTATTCATGGAGAGAATGAAGATGCCCCTCTGGGAAGCTCTGACAAGGGACAGCTCTTCATTTCTAGGGCACCTGATAACTAAAATATACCAGTTCATTCCAAAGTTAGAACTTAAACATTTTAAAATGCATTCATCTGTCTTTAAGAATTATATGATGACACATGAATGATCTTTGCTTTCAAAGAAAAATGTCTTATGGGGACAGAGAGATGGCTTATTAGTTAAGAGCACTTACTGCTCTTGTAGAGAAGCCCAGTTCTGGCTCCCAGCACCCACATTGTGGCTCATCCGTAACTCTAGTCCCATGGTATCTAACCTCTTCTTTAACCTCCTCGGGCATCAGGAACACACATGGTGCACATACATTCATGTAAATATACATAAATGCATGCAACAAACACACAAATAAGCAAGTCTAAAATTAAAAAAAAAAAACATTGGCTAGGTTTTGTGCAATGATTAGTTCAACACAAAAATCTAAGTTAAAAAAATTAGATTCTCATAAGTTTCAAATAATTATATCCTGATTATAAATAGTCTTTATTTAGGAATGCATATTCTCATGATTCAAAATCAAATATTTTTAAAGGAAAACTAATAAAAATCAACATGAAAATGTTTTATTTAAAATAATTATAAGAGGCAAGAAGACAGGTCTTTAAAGATAAAAGTAAGCTTCCAAGCTCAAAAATTAGAATCTCATATCATGTTTAATAACAAATATTTGACCAACAGATTATAACTGTACAATAAATAAAAGACTCCTAATTTTTCTTCTTTACCAAAAACTCATGAGCTGATGAATTAACAATAGGAAGTTAATAATCTTCATCTTAAAAAAGGCACATCCGGGCAAAATAGTTCAGGTGATTGTAAAATGCAGTGTTAAAACTCTGTACATAATTAACTGACTGAAAATAAATTACTCCAGAAAAGCATGACAGAAGGGGGTTTTGAAACTGCAAGTGCACAAGGATGCTGCCTCTTTGTCACCGTTGCTCTTTAATGGACGGCCAGCAGGAAGGTGCAGCAACCCCTGAAAAGGATCCCACCTCACAGTCTGTCGTCCTCTGGTGCTGTCAGAGACTTGACCTCCTCTCTGGTCTTGGCACACACTTTGTAATGGCTGCTTTCCACAGAACCGGGGCAAGTAAAAGGCTAAGTGTAGTCACACTTAGGATAAGGAGGTACACCTGCAACAGGTAAATGGGCACAGTCAGAAGAGTTCCAGAAGGTAGAGTGTAGAGCCTGCACCTCTCGCCAAGTATCAGGAAGTTCTATAGTTTTGGAGAGCATACTGAACACAGCACGTGCTAAGAATGTGGTCTCACTGAGTGTCAGGAAGTACACTGTCAATTAGAGCTTACCCACGGGTAAGAGGACACATTTACAGTGGGAAGAACTGGAATTTGACCCCAGATGGGAAGCTGTGGTGAGTTCTGACAAACTCCAGGGTACCAGGAGCTGGTTTCTTTGCTGGCCTGAAAGTGATCCCTGCAGGGCCGTCCCACACAAGTCCGAGGGTCTCAAATCCATGCTTTCCCCACAATGCAGCTGGGTATCATGTTCAGATACCTCATTCACTCATTAAAAAAGTCTCCACTATGCTTTTACTGTGCCCTTTACCCTGCCACCCACTCACATGGCTAACACAGAGACCACGGCTGAACTGCAGATGCTCGGCAGGCTTCCCTGTACTTTACTGGAGCTGCTACTTCTACTGTAGGTTCAAGATAACTGCCCCATCTCTTACTTCTCCTCATCCTGCTAATTATAACTTCCGTGGAAGACAATGGCATCACTTCTTGGCCTTTTGGTTAAGATCAAGCCTAAAAGACGACAGCAGGATTAACTAGCCATTTTCACTGAGAGAAGGAAGACGCTAGCTCCAGCTTCCAGGGCTCCAATCACAGGGTTCCTTCCAGGCCAGCCCAGTGTCTACTGAGAGCATGCTGCTGTCCCCAAGGCCTGGCGTGCCTGGACTCCCAAGTCAGGCACAGTGGGTGTCAGGGAGTATTCACTTGAAATGCTTGCACTGAAGCGTTCAATGTGTTCCACAGAGCTGTCATGCTGACAAATTATAGACTCACCTCTCTCGAGATGATGCCCGCTCTCCGTGCTCGACTCCCCAGAACAAAGGAAAACTCGCTGACCTGTGCCAGGCCCGCTGATACAATCCACTTGATGTACTGGCTGCTCCTTGGCAGGATGAGAGACAAGACCAGCGCTGCCAATACAAACTGTAAGAATAGTTTATCATATAACCAACCATTCATGACCAAAGGGTAGACAAAATTATTCTCATAATACAGAACCTAGATGGAAAACTTCAGTGGGTACCATTGCTTCTAGTCACAAATCAAGTAGGGAAGTGCACGTAGCATGTCAAATAGACAGAAGGCACCAAACAAACAGAAACTATCTTAAATCCATATAGAATAAAAGGTTCCCCCAGCAAATTGAATCAATAGCATTAAATACTAAGTGCTCAAGACAGAGGTTGATTCCATACATGAGATGTTCTGTGGTAAGCAGCCTAGAACTGGCAGGCAGCTCAGCACTAGCCATGCACCAGCTATTGCTAAGTAGGCAGTCACACTGTGACTTAGGCACAAGTACAGGTCATGCAGTAATTGTGGCCATGAGGATGGACATTTGGAAGTGCCCACTGGATTTTCTGTATGCAGAAACACATCTCCATCAGGAATGAGGCATTGGCAGCTCCTCAGACTGTCAATTTATTCACAACAAGCCTGCAGACCTAGAAAGATGCTCCTGACTCTGACCTCTGTTAATTCCCAATACCCCGATTCTGAACAACACATCATCCTAACATACAAACCACTAGCCCAGACCTGCCTCCTTGGGTCTGCCAAGGACATGGATCAGGAGTGTCTCCACACAGGGGCACTTGAAGACATAAGTGTTATTGGGGCCCTGCAGCATGTATACAGTGAATGGCTGGAAAGAAGGGCCAATGGGAAGGGCTCTGCTGTGTAATAAGTTAACAGAGCAGTGTGGACTTCATCAGCTCTGAGTGCTAGGAGACAGCCTCATACCTTCATAACGACCACAGACAGGGTGAGGAATACCAGCACGGTCAACTCATAGATCACAAATGTGGGGAACACATGAAGCCCTGTGGGAGACAGAGAGACAAGATACCTCATAACAGGTTCCAGCTATCTCCCAACTACAAATCTACAGCTCTATCATACTAATTAAACTTGCTCTTACAGAAGAATTAAACTAAACCCCCAAGTCCTTTTGAATGCTTTGGCAAAACCTTCTCCCACCTCTAGGGAAAGATAGGTACAGCAGCCCTCCTCCATCAGGCCACACTGCAGAGAATGCAGCAAAATCCCCAAGTAGGCACAGGACCCAGCACTCCCTATAGACCTTGGACTAGATCACCCACAGCCACCACAGGAAGGGTAAGGAAATGTTCTGCATCTACACAGTCTTTGTCATTTCTCACTTGGCTCACACAAGGAAGAAACCATGGGGCAGCCTTGCCCTTAGGACTTCTCATTGTCTTCTGTTCCTCCGAAGAGACAGGCTATAGGTGAAAACATCTCTCAAAGCTTTGTCATTTCCTCATGAAAACACTGGCACCTGGAGACTTTCTTCCCCATCAGAGGTTCTTGGCCCCAGAGTCAACACTCAAGAGAGACCGCAGCCTCAGCTCCTACAGACCATGTTTCTGTTTGACTCACAAACACAAACGTAAGATGCTCCCTTTCTTTCCTAACAGTTTCTTCTTCCTGAGACATGGAGGTCCTTCCCCAAAGTGGTCCAGACTCTGGTATGTATCCACCTGGCCTTCCAGTCGCTCCAGCTGTACATCCCGGTCCCTTCTGGGCTCTCCCCCCAACTCCTGGCTCCATCTGGTGTAGCTCCCCTTTAGGGATGTGTTCCCAGAGCACATGCCTAGAGATCAGACTGCTGCTTTAGCTACCACTTGACCTCCTACTTCTTCTCATCACAATCCTGACTACTCCATGTCCTACTAGGCCCATGACAGGCCCCTGGTTATGAGTCTTGCAGGCTGTCCAGTCCTGAACTCACAAGAACTGTACCCACCAGTCCATGCAGATTTCCTTGGTAATGCCACAGTTTAGATGTTTTTAGTGTCTTAGCCCATCCACATAGGTATAACCAAGTTCAAGAGCAGAGTGTATTACAGTGACACTCATCCTGTCCCATAGCAACCACAGCTGGTAGAGATTACTCAGGTCCAGCCCACATGGGACAGGCACAACCTACATACTTAGACACCTAAGTTCTCTGTCTTCCTAGATTCCTGCCTGCAGGCCATCCAAGGAGATCTCTTTTTTCCAAAGACAGGAGGTTGGGTTGACCCACATCTCTCCCATGGAATGCTCTGTGCCAGGCATTGGTCTGACTTCTCCCATCCCCAGGCTTTCCCAGGAGGACCCTCCTCCCAGGAAATACTATGCTTCCTACTTGAGCTATGACGGCTCTCCTGAAATAATGCCACTCATTTAGCCCATGCACAAAGTGGGTTCCAAATTCCTAAGCCTACCCAGACCCCTTCTGCACTGTGGACATCATCACATTCTTGTCTAGGTGAGTATGAAGGAACATCTTGGAAACAGAGTCCACTAAAACCAGTGGTTAGAACATGACAAAAGTAAAACAGAAAACCTGCATGTCACCAACTCTTCCACAAGCATAGTGACAGGAGGACAAATGAACTGTGAGCTGTGAAGCTGTTGTTTGCTCCCATGGTGAACATGGCATGCTTGACAGACTAAGGTAAACTATGCAGGCTCCACCATTGGCCAGTCTCTTGGTCTCAGTGTACTTGCTTCCTCATGTGTGAGTATAGACTTGAAAGGTAGGCAGATGAAATATGCCATGTGAAGCACATGCTCAACCTCATGGTTAGCATGCTGATGCCCAGGCCAAAGGGTGTAAGGTCTGTGAGATTCTCCTAAGCCAGATCCCATTAGGTGTGCACTGATCAACTGCTAGGTTCTGCCCCACAAAATCTTAATTCCAGTTAGAATCCTCTTAATCTGCCCAGGATGGGTGACATACTCATAACTGGACCAAGCATTTTGCATTGTTCCCAGAACCAGATGAGGATGGCAGGATGTGCCTGACAGCACCCTCTCTTCTCCAGAGGCACTGGCAGCACCACAGGACCTGCCTCCAGCTCTACACTGCAGCTCACTATGGCCTTAACTGTGCTCTACAAAGCCAGGCTGAACCTTTCTTCATAGGGACCACATGGAGTCAGAGTCTGCAGGAGGTGGCCAGGTGTGCAGACACAGGGTGAGCCCCATCTGATAGGGCTGTGTCTGGTATGAAGGAGTTCATAAACATTTTCCATCTATTAAAGAAACTCTGAGGCTTGAGAGAAATGTCTGCTGTTTGAGGGACCTGGTCTGGGGTCTTTAGTAATAACATCTGAAGCTAGCCACTGATACAATAGAAAGGAACGAGTGTGGCTGTATCCTAGTTAAACTTCATTTAGAAAGCAAGACTAAGTTGGAACATGGACTAACCCTTGTCACTGGTCAGAACATTGACTGCAAAATCTGGTGCTACACTATGCTGCCCACAGAACTCCGAGTCATGAAGACTTACCACAGCTCTCCTCTCCCAATCAGCCTGGTGTCTTCCTTCAACACAGAAAGCCCTTCCTCACTGTGGGCTGCAAACTGCTTCTTCAAGTACAGTCTCTTCTCAGACAAATGATTGCTGGAAAATGTCTGGCACTTAGCACTGTCACTGTCTAGTATTTGTCCTTGGACTTGTTAGGCAGCACCTGCCGCTATGCTTCTGCTTCACTGATCTCAAGGTTGAAGTGTCTTCTGAGTGGAGAGCATGTCACTTACATGATTAGAGCCCCCAACAAGGTGCCCAGTGGCCAGAGATTAAATGGATGGCTATAGGCAAGTTCTTCAGAACTAAACTGGAATTTACCTATATACTTAGCATAAAAAAACCAAAGCAAACACACATGGAATCTGAAGATTGGGGAGATGTTTCTGTTCAAATAACATACTGGCTGAGCCCCAGGTTTAAACAGACCTACTCTGGGGCTGGAGAGTTGGTTCAGCAGATAAGAGCATGTAGTGCTCTTGCAGAGGGCCTGAGTTTGGTTCCCAGCACCTACATTGGGTGATGTAAGAGCATCTTCACATACACAGACACATACACACAGTGAAAAATAAAGTAAATCCTAAAAAACACACACACAAGAGCTACTCCAAAATTTAGATCCTTATTTTTCTCCAAGCCTTTAATTCCAGCACTGAGAAGGCAGAGGCAGGTGAATCTCTGTGAGTACAAGGCCAGTCTTGTCTACAGAGTGAGTTCCAGGACAGATAGGACCACATAAAGAGACTCTGTCTCAAACAAACAAAAATATAGATACTCAATGACTACAGATGACAAGATCTGGAGGGGAAGCACACATCAGCCAGGTGACCTAAGGGAATATGGAAATGTGTCAGATAAAATTGGCGCTTTCCTCAATGAAGATGGACCATCAAGTGGGAATAGAAGGCCAGAGAGTCAGAACTAGTAAGCTGTCAGAGGGTGAAGCTCGGGTACAGAAGAGAGGTGAGAGATGGGTCATGCTCTATGTGGGACATCCTGTACCTGGCTGATGTCTTGTGCCCAAACCTATCTAGAACACTAAAGCAGCTGGTAAATATTCTTATTTCAGCCATCATAGCTGCCGCCTACACCCACTGTGTACCTCTTCAAGATGGACAGAGCTATGTATAACGTTTCCCATTTCTATGTAAATCTCAGGATTAGCTTTACCACATCTTGTGCACTCAATGACCAGAGCAAAGCACATGAACATACAACAATGAGGCATCAAGTGGAGAGAGGCCAGGGTGCATTAGGACTCCTCTATCTGCTGTTCCAGCTTCCAGGATCAGAACCCACTAGATTCCCACAGTTGCACGGCACCCTTAGAACCCCGCCACTAGGACCTGAGGATGAAACTTAGGCCCCTGAAGGTCACCTTGAATGTTCACACACATTCTCATATTTGCACTGATGAAACCTGACAAGCAACCAGCTAATTCTTCCTTTTGTTTTATTTATTTTGCCCATTTTCCCTCTTTTAAACCAAGTCTTTCCCTCAGACTCTAGGAGAGCAAATTTACATCCAGGCGATCTCACATGCTTATCCAAGGAATTGTAGCTGAGAGGAATACCTATGGATGCGAAGAAGATGATGGCCAGAAAGTCCCGGATAGGCTCGATGTAAGCCATGATCTCTTCTGTGACGATGTGCCCTTGAGAAGAGACCAGTGCTCCAGCCAGGAAGCAGCCAAGCTCCATAGAGACGTCCAGCAGCTCTGTGACCTGAGGATGAGGGAGTCAGCTTTATTCAGGAACATGTGGCCCTGCCCAATCTGATAGAGTACTCACAGTCTGACACTCCCCAAGCCAAGAGAAGAATCACAGCGGACAACAAGAATGCCTAGTACCTAAGAGACACCCCAGAGATGCAAATTCTTATATTCAGCCCCAGTAGGGCCCATGAGTGACCAGAAAGATCATACACAGGAAACTAATATTGGTTGAGTTAAACATACTTAGAAAGAAAAAAATTAATATTTTAAACAGCCACTCATGTAGACCACTGTGCTATTTTTAGAGGATATTTTCCAACCTTTATTTTAGTTTTTAAGAATTTTATTTTATGTGCATTGGTATTTTGCCTGCATGTATGTCTGTGTGAGGGTACTGGATTCTATGGAACTGTTACAGACAGCTGTGACCTGCCTTGTGGGTGCTGGGAGTTAAACCTTGGCCCTCTGGAAGAACAGCCAGTGCTCTTAATCACTGAGCCATCTCTCCAGCCCCGCCAACCTTTATTTTGAATAACTGTAATACACTCTTTCATCTGCATCAGGAAAAGGCAGCTACACTAACAGGGTACAGAGAAAGCTCTCACTAGTACAGAGAGGATAAGAAGCATAAATAAGTGAGCCAGGCCAGACGTAACTATAGAAGCAACAGTCCAATATAAAACATTTAAAAAAGGAAGTACCACTTATAATGGCATCAAAAACACCATCAAACAAGACATAGATGCCACAAAATGGCAGGACCTTAACACCCAACATGAGATGCCACTGTGGTGCCAGAAGGACCCAACAGTGAGGAGGCAGACACTCTGCACAAGGAAGGTGTCAATGACTGACAGATTTAGGAATGACGGTGAGAGTTATGCATGAAAAATGAGAGGTTAGACCTGAAAACCTATGAGGAAGTTGAAGAAATCACACCTAAAACTATTATGACCCTGACACAGAACTCAATTTGGAGCAGAATGCTACTGGATTGAAAGTACAAAGTAGTGTGAGAGCAGGCATGAATCAAGAAGCAGAGCAATGGCAAATTAAATAATGCCCCACCTATGCATTAACATCCCCTATACACATTAGCAAAGGCACATATACACATCGACCCACTAGATATACACATACAAATATATACACACACTGTCCACATGTATTTACAAAAGCGTACATGTGCACATATACTTCCTAAAACAGGCACAAGAGTGAACTTAAACACATGTACATACAAATAAACAACACAGCTACTTGGATTCTGACAAGGTTACACTACAAAGCAATGGGCAAAGATTCTTTTTTACATGTGAGAAACCTCACACCAGAGACTGAACTCACACCCAGGTGAACTGTAGATCTAAGTCAGGAAAGTGGAGCAATGATACATGCAAGATAACACAGAACATCTTCACAAACCTAGCGCAGCAAACATCTGCACAGAATATGCCAGGTGCTGACCACAAAGAAAACGTTTGCTTATTGGATTATATTGAAATTAAGAACCTCAGTTTACAAAAAAAAAAAAAAAAAAAAAAAAAAAAAAAAAAAAAAAAAAAAAAAAAAAGCAGCAAACAAACCATTAAGAGTAAGCCAGAGCCAGAAAGACATTAGCAAGAATGGATGTGACAAGAACACTATGCACATATGTGGACGGAGGTGCAGGCACATTTTACATGTGGACCTGAAGGCATCAGGCTGGAAGAAGCCAGATAATAATGGCTATGTGGTGTCTGATCAAACTTGGATAAATGTGCCAAGAAGCAGCAGCAAGTCCACAGTGATGGACAATAAAGCAGTGCTTATGGGGATGGGGTGAAGTGAGTGGAGTAATGGGACCATTCTGCCACTTCTCAGTGACAATGGCACAGCTGGGAACCACCAAATCACATAGCAAGATGTTTAATAGTTGCCTTTTCTGAATCCAGGTGTCCTGTATCTCTTAAAAGGAGACACAGAAACACACAACAGAAAAGCCAAGGTTAAAGACAACATCACCCAGGGTGGGAGCGTGAGGAAGAACTGGGTTACTATCAATGTCAATGTCACAGATGAGGCTTCGGGCAAATCCAAGCAGCGGTGAGGGTAAGCAGATGTGTATTCCAAGACCAGCAACCATGGCAAATAGCAAGCAGCAGCTGTCTCATACCACCCTAAAGAGGAGCAGTGACTAGCACTGTATGGAAGGTCAGCGCTTCTCATCGTACCTAGAACCTGACACCAGGTGCTAACAAACACTGTTGAGTAAACAGAGGGAAAAACCAAGTGCCAACGAAGAGTCACTCCGGCAGGCAGTTATATCCCTGGGGGAAGGCAACATTGACTCCCAAAGGCAAGACAGCCTTGCTGGAGGTAACTTTAAAAACAATGCTCTGGAATAAAGCAGGGGAAATTTTTAAATATGTAACATTCTTGACATAATTACAGTCATCACGAGCAGAAGTAAATGTTGAGCTTCCCCAAGGTTATAAATAATACCATACATGAAGAAAGAATTTGCTAATTTACTTTCATCTCAAGATAGACTCAGTTTGAAGAGGAACACCCAGGTTCCCTAGGGCAGTATAGTGTCCTGTCTAACTTAGCGGCATGGACAGACTACCTGCCAACCCTTCCCAACCCTAGCACCCACTTCCTTCCTCAACTTCTGAAATTGCTATTTAGTAAGTATTATACAAATGAATCCAACTCTGTCATGTACAGACTTTGAAGAATGCTTTCAGGCTGCACGGCTCCCTAGGCTTTGTGCAGACTAGCATTTTACTATAGGGCAGCATTACCTGCTATTGGATATAGCAGTTTCTACTTACTTAGTACATGTGTGTTGACGTGTGTTCATGTACTCTTATGGAGGCCAGAGGTCAACATCAGGTGCCTTATTCAATCACCCTTGCTCTCTCCTTTATTTTTTGCTCATTTACTTTTGAAGACAGGGTGTGTCACTAAAGGTCAAGCTTAACTGTTCAGCTAGACTACAAGGCAAGCAAGCCCCAGGGATGCTTCTGTTTCTGCCCACGGCACCTTCACTCATGGATTACAGGAACTTGCCAATGCCTGGTTTTTTGAGTGGGTGCTGGGGATCAAGGCAAACACTTTAACAACAGAACTATTTTCCTACCCCATAGACCACAGTTTCTTACCATTCACCTTGAAAAACAGTTGCACTCGATTTGGCTATCATAATCCAAAGTGCTATGGACACTCATGAGTTTCTGAGTGAACATACACCTTCATTTTCCTGGGATACATGCTGAGTCACATAGCTGCTGAACAATACAGTGCAAGTGTGTGCTAATACCGCTGTTACCACTTAGACTATTTGTGGATATCTCTGTGTCTTCCCCCACTCTCTCAAGAGAAGTCTACTTTCTAACACAAATCTAGTTTTTAAAGATTATATCATTTCCTCCTTCTAAACTCTCATATACCTCTTCCCATACTCTCTTTCAAATACATACATGGATCTGTTTTCAAAGTCTTCTTTGCTGCAACAGAAGTCATAGTGTTAACTAGCTCATCCTCACCAGAAAGAATAAAAAGTCATCTTAAACTTGACCTGCTATTTTGAATGAAGAGCCATGTGAATCTTAAGATGGTGATGTGCTTATGTACCTTTTCATGAACACATACCTGTTTATAAAAGCAAACTAAACACAGCACTCACAAACCACACTTTCACAAAGGGCTTGGAAATGATCAGAAGGGTTCAGCCCTGGTAGGATAAATGTGAGATTGACACTCCTGGTCTTAACGTGTGAACCACTTCTCAAGTGAGAAGGTGGAGCTGCCATAGCCATAGGCTTCAGAAGACAGGCTGCCCATGGGGCCATATACAGTAGACACTTGGGGTTACCGTCAACATTAGGAAGATGAAGGCGCACACTCCTAGGATAAGGATCTCTTTGCTCCCCTTGCTTTCTACGTGCAGCTTGCGATAATACGGTCCTATGAGGTAAGTCTTTATGATGAGGCATAAGAGAAAGACAGCAGCCAGCGAAAAGAGGATCTGTCCAATCAGAAACAGTATCCGCAGCATCTCCATGACAATGCTAGGAGAGAAAAGAGGGATGGCATCTCACCTGCAAATACAGTTCTTTTAAGTCTATAGATTATCTTAAAATAATTTTAACATGTTACAAAATAGATGACTGAATTATACACATTTTTAATTTTTAAGTACTAAGATAAAATCTATATATTACATTAATTTAGAAAATTAAGTCATGTGACTCAAATGCAGGTTGTTTTGGGATCTCTGATTTGCAGTAAAAAAAAGTCTTTGAGGATGTAAAGAGCTTCTACTAGGGCTGGAGAGGTGCCAGTGGGTGAGGGCATTTGCTCCACAAACATGAAGACCTGAGCTCAAATAACTAGCACTCATTTTTTTGTTAAAAAAAGGTCAGGTGGGGTGGTGCACACTCTTAGAATTCACAAAGCAGAGTCAGACAGATCTTTGGGAGTTCGAGGCCAGCCTGATCTACATAGCAAATTCTAGGCAAGCCAAAGTTACATAGTAAGATCCTGTCTCAAACAGAACAACCAAAAAGAGCTGAGTGTGGCCATGTGTATGCTCATAATCCCTGTGCTATGGGGGGTCAGAAATGGGCGAGGGCCAGGGCTTGCTGGTGTGAGCTTAGCTCCAGATTCAGTGACAGGCCTTGCTTCAAGGGAATGGGACAGAGTCCTAAGTAGGATACCTGCTATCTTCCTCTGCATTCACACCCATCCCCATATGCAAATATACTGCACACATACACACCATACACATACATTCATGTACACTACACACACATACACACATAAATGTGCCATTCATGTACATTCATGATTACCACACACACATATACCATACACAGAGTTACACTACACATTCACATGCACACATACACACATATGTGATATGGGATGTCTTTCTGTACTCTGTGAATGTGCTTTATTGCCATTGGTTAATAAAGAGGCTGTTTTGGCCTAGGGCAAGGCAGCTTGGAGGCAGGTAGGAAATCCAAACAGAGATAAAGATGAAGGAGGGCGGAGTCAGACAGAAACACTTCAGGCTGCCATCTAAGGGAACAAGATGTAATGGAACATAGGTAAAGCCATGGAGTTATATGGCAATACATAAATAAAAAGTTATAAGAGCTAGTTAGTAATGAGCCTGAGCCATGGCCCAAACAGTTTACAATTAATATAAGCCTCTGAATAATTATTTTATAAATGGCTGTGGGACTTCTGGTAAGAGAGATTCCTCCAGACCACAGGCACAGATGAGTCAGAAAATTTCTAGCTACACACATGCACATTCATGCAATACACACACATACATACACACCATACACATATATTCATGTACACTACTCACACACATCATACACAGATGTGCATACACATACACACAGTATCAACAGACAGCTTTTTGTCTCAGTGGATGCTATATAATAAAACTATAGTCAGAAGGATTCCAAATGTCTACGAGAGATATAGTTTATGAGAGTTAGTTATAGTATGTCTGTTCAAGGCAAGATCAAACACTCACTCTCTCTCTCTCTCTCTGTCCTCTTCATTCTGTAGGGCTCCTTATACTTTCCATGTGTGCTTATATCTTAGCTGGTATTCCTGGAGGCCAGCTGGACTTGTAATGTAACCAAAGGCTTTCTGTCAAGTTAATTTTTCCCCAGATGACTTTCCCTTCCATATGGACCAAGCGAGGGCAGAGTAGATTCAGGGCTGATGGTGGCAATGACATCCACCACCATACCTCTTATACATCACCACAGGCACCACACACATGTGCAAAGACATACACCTATCACTACTTTCCAGAGGCTATCCTCGGCATGTGCATATACTGACTCACTTAAGCCTCTGAGCATATTACTCACTATCTCACTCCATAGTCACCATGGAGAGCAGTGAGGCTGTGTAATATTCCAATCCAGGAGCTGGTAGCCAACAAGGCCACAATCAGCCTGTTGGCATCACCACAGCCTATGCTCAGAGTCATGTGTGACCTGACTTAGGGCACCTCACTAGGGAAGGTATTGTGTAGCTTTTGTTTTGGTTTTGCATTTTTTTATTAAAATGTTTTTTAAAAAACATACCCACCACTGTTTCACCTCTCTCCTCTTCCCAGCCTTCCCCCTGCTTCCCCCACTCCATGATCCCATTCATTCCCCAGGGAGAGTAAGGAGACAGGGTTTCTCTGTGTTGCCTTGGCTGTCCAGGAACTCCCTCAGTAGACCAGGCTGGCCTCCAACTCAGAGATCCACCTGCTTCTGCCTCCTAAGTGTGGGGATTAAAGAGGTGCACGATCATGGTCCAAACTTGTGCAGCATTTTTGTAAACAAATGACTAAGTTAAGCAGACAAACACAGTGCCCAGACACTTACCTGGAAGACGTGCTTGTTCCGGCCTGTATGAGCGTTGGCATGACAGCGATGAACAGGCCTAACTGCACATCTTGCATCACCAGCATGCCAAGCAGCACTGTGCTGTAGTCAATGTCACCTGCTGGTGAAATAGCCACTCAGAGCAAGGGCTCAGCAACCCAAAGGACCCAGTCAAAACCCAGGCCCTGGGCAAAGGCAATTGCCACACGTGCCTATCAACCTGAATCCAACCATGGCAGAGTAGAAGGGGAGCTGATTCCACAAAGTTGTTGTCTGAGATCTATAAGCACATCACAGCACGCTCATGCATGCACACAACAGTAAAATTAAAAGAAAAAAAATCACAGGACAATTAATTCAAACAATCTTCATAATTTAAATAAACAGAACTTTGAAATCTCTGTGGAGCAGGTGGGGCACTCCTGTAATCCTAACTATTGCAAGGTAGAAGGATCCCTTTAGCACAAGACTACTGCAAGGCCATCCTGAGCAATAGAACAAGGTCCATCTCAAGTCAAACTTTAAAAGGTTTATAACCTTTAAAATCAATGTTGGCTCTCAAAGAAACTTTTTATTAGTTTCTCCTGAGGTGGAGGTGGGCAGGTTTCACTATGTTGCTCAGCCTGGCTCTTAGGTTCAAGGAATTTTCCTGCCTCAGTCTCCCAAGTAGCTGGAACTACAGGTGCACACCATTGCCCAAAAGACATTATATAAATAAAATCACCAAAATACTTTATTTCTATGGCTTTCTATTAATATAATTATAGCAAAATATCATAATAAAAAGACACTGTGGCAAGCAAGATGATATGCTTGGACATGGAAAATATGAGCTCTCTGTCTTTACCCCCAGCCCCTAACAAGCCCGTCTCAGCCCTGCTGGTGACAGGTCCCCATATTCTACCTTCCATTAGAGCAATCCCAGGCTCCCTCCCCTCCCCTGTCAGGTTCTTCCACAGGAAGGGGCTCTTCCTAAACACAGCAGCAAAGCAGAACTACAGATTGCATTTCCACCTTAACATTACTTTACACACGATTGCAAAACCCTGTGTGTGGATGGAGAAAAACAGAGCGCCACATGATGTGCAGTGGCATCTGCTGCCAGCCTCCAAGCTGCTAAAGTTTTCACAAGCCCTCCCCTCTCTGAAGACCCATCAACTCACCACACTGAGGTTTACCTTTCTCCTGTTTCTTTAGGTTGCTAGTGTAAAAGTTTGTGTTTTCAAACTTTACATTGTATCAACACAGACACATTCTACATCTCTGTTTTTCCTCTAATCCTGAGATTAGCTCAAATTGGTTTCACAGTATTCCAGTGAATATGCCACCAGTGGCATTATCTGTTGTTCTATTACTGAATACTTACATTATTAGTTATTTTTTAGTTATTGAAAGTAATGCTGAATTTAGTATTCCTTTACAAGAGCTTTTTAGGGCATATAATTAGAAAGAGAATTTCCTGTTTTGAAATCATTCCAAAGAGGTTGGGCAGTCTGGTTCCACTGAGAGGTGCTCCTGAGATTGGACACTCTGTCAACGGTTTGGGAGGTTGAAGCAGGAAGACTGAGTCTGCGGGCAGCCTGGGCTATATTTTGAGGGGTCTAAACAGCATCTCCTCCATTCTAAAGTAGAAACATGAAATGACATCATTGCGGTATTAGCTTGTGTCTCTAGGGTGCTCACAAGAAATAGAATCTTTGTTATTATTCATGCCTGCATCTTCTCCCATAACGTGTGTTTCACTGATTTTCAGTGGGTAATTATTTACATGGATTTACGAAATTCTTGCTCTGAACCCAATGATGGTTACATTGTTGTCAACTTGGTGGGATCTGGAACCTCCTGGGAGACAAGCTGCTAGGCACACTCGTGAGGAAAGAATTTAGATGAGGCTAGCCTCTTAGCGTGCCTGTGGATGGTTATCTTTATTGGGTGGCTCCTCCAAGAGCTATTTCTCTGGTTGGGTCCTACACTGAAAACAGAGCAAAGTGATCTGAGCAGCAGCATCCACTGCACTTTCTTCCTTACTGCAGACACTACATGCAACCAGCTTCATCAAGTTCCTGATGCCGACTCCCCGGAAACCATGAGCCAAAATAAACTCTTCCTTCCTGAATTGCTTTGGTCAGGGTTATTTTTACCTTAACAACAGGGAGGGTAACTTAAACAAACTGTATGGAGTGAACAGTCCTCCCTGGCCAGTGCTTGTTTATCATTCATTCATTCATTCATTCATTCATTCATTCATTCATTCATTTTTGGTTTTTCTAGACAGGGTCTCTATTTAACAGCCCTAGCTGTTCTGGAACTCATCCTGTTGACCAGGCTGGTCTCTAACTCACAGAGATCCACCTGCCTCCTGAGTGCTGGGATTAAAGGCATGCACCACCACCATGTGTCCAATGAATATTTTTTTGAAGCCTTAAAAAACCTAAGTTGACTATGCTCACAGCTACCAGTACTCCGTTTTTTATTTTAGGGATTGGACACTAAGGTCATGGGGCTAACCCTCTCTCTCCTTTGGTAACTCTCAAGTTCTGCTCACATCTGGAGGTCAGGGAAGGGCTCTGGTTTCCTTCTTTCTATGAGGGCAGCTGCTCTCACCAGTGATCCCCAACTCCTCCCATGTCCTTGGAGGACCTGGGCTCTTTGTCCAGTTCCACGTGTGCCGTGGTAAGGCTCTACCACCCTGTCACACCACAGAAAGTCCTGTCATCTAGAGGACTCAGTATTTACTTGTTTATGTGTGTGAGTGGTTGGCCTGCATATATGTATTTTCATCATGAGCACACAGTGCCCTAAAAAGCCAGAAGAGGCAATCCCCTGGAATTGAAACTAAAGAGAAGCTTGTGAACTGCTATATGGGTGCTGAGAGCCCAATCCCAGTCCTCTGTTAGAACAGCAAGTGCTCCTACCCACTGAACCATCTCTCCAGACTCTCCTCACTCAAATCCTCAAGGGTCATTCCTGGTCTCTTGGCCTCTAATGAATGTGAAGTTCCTTTTTGCCAATTCCCATGAAAGTACTAGCAGATTTCTTTATTAGAGTATCTGTGAGATTATAAAGTCAAGGACAAATAACATCTTATATCTAGTTGAGGCCTTTTTTATCCATGAACACAAACAAATTCCATGATTAAGTCTTCAGTAATACTACAGTATATTTTTCCCCTTCAAGGGTAACAAGACATACCTTCTGAGACATTTATCCCCAATTTTCTTATATATTACTACTGTACATTAAAACTTAAAAAAAGAAGACAAGATCTTTAGCCTAGGCTGGTCTACATGGCTGAAAAGGACTTTGAACTTCTGATCCCCACCTCTTCCTGCCAAGTGTGAGGATTATAGACCCAACTGGATCTGCCTGGTTCAGACAGTACCAGAGACTGAACCCAAGTCCTCATGCATGCTAGGCAAGCACTCTACTAAGCTTTATTTCCAAACATTGACCCCTCCTCCCCAATTATATCTCCTGACGCAGGTATATCACCTTTTTAACACATTAAATTATAAACTTCTTGTAAGAGTTTACATTCCTCAGTGTATTAGCACCCCCCCGCCCCACATACCATGTCCTTTGACCTTTTCTGCAGTTTTGGTGTGATCTTTGTGACCTTTAAAATTTAAAAAAAAAAAAAAAAAAATCTCCTTTCTAAGCAGTTCCCAGTAGGTCAACTGTGTTGAACTCCATGCTCCTCACTGTTTCCCTGGAAGCTCTCCACCCCTCTGGACCCTCTGCTATTGCTATCCTATAGTCTGGGATACAAGGATCTCAGAAACCCTTCACCAGCCCTGCCCTCAGCCGAATTTCTGCTTCTGTGACCTGGTCTCCCAGGTAGCTGCAGGTTATTCACCTCCTGATGTGACTTCATGGTATAGAGAAGGCATGTACTGATGTGGGATGTCTTTCTGTATGCTGCAAATACCACTGGTTAATAAAGAGGCTGTTTTAGCCTATAGCAAGCTTAAAGACAAGCAGGAAATCCAAGCATAGATAGAGGAGGGCAGAGTTAAGAGGGATGCTTTGAGCTGCTGTCAAGAGAGAGCAAGATGTAAAAGTACAGACAGGTCACAAGCCACATGGCAAGACACAAATTTGTAGAAATGGGTTGAGTTAAGATGCAAGAGCTAGCTATCAATAAGCCTAGGACCTAGGCTGAACAGTTTGTAATTAATATAAGCCTTTGTGTAATTATTTTATAAGTGGCAGTGGGATGTGGTGGGAAGATTCCTCTGGACCACAGGCCTAGACACGTCAGAAACTTCCTACTACAACATGCTATTTCTACTTCAGGTCACTTGTCTTTTCTGTTGAGAGCTAAGATGGTAGTTTTGTCATTGCTAAAGTGTGTTGGTTTACAGAAAAATTGACCAATTGTGTTAGGTCCTACCACAACTAAACGGTCCAGGGTAATACTAGCTCCTTCAACAAGCAACCACCTCCACAGCCTCCATACGCTGTGCTGTATAGACTTCTGGTCTCGCTCTGATTTCTTTCGAACTGACAATGCTAATGAGCACACAACGTGTGTTCCTTTTAACCCATCACAACAGCAGAAGCTTGGAGGCCCTGAACTCGGCAATAGGATAGTCCCTTGACATGCTGAACATGTTCCCGAGGATCCACTAACAGCTGGGCAAGCCTATGAAGGAGAATTCCAGTTATGGGTCTGCAGGTGAGCTGCACACAAACATTAACTACACACATACTTAGAACATGTGGCTTACCTACCTTCTTTATCACCCCGGGCACTGCCCATGAGGAACCTGGATACCAGGGGTGTGCTTGATAAGGACAAACAGGTAGAAATGAAGACACTCTGAGTGGGTCTGATCCGCAGAAGGTGTCCCCACCATAAGCCAAAGGCAATCATCAGGAGTGTCATATAACAGGGTCCTTGTAGAGATATTCTCCACACCTTCAAAAGAACACATAGATTCATGCACATTCCAGGGACAACAGCCCACCTTTGAACTAACACAGATTAGAGAACTGATATTTCAGGAAGGAACTCAGAGCCTATACACCCAAACATAATAAACACACTCCAACACAGACACTACGTACAACCATCTCACAATATCCCTGGAGGCTGGTTATAACCCCCTTACCCCACCAAAAACCAGATACTAAAATCCTCTGATGCTCAAATCTTTTATTTTTAAATCTTTCTTATTTTTGTGTGGATGGATATTTTGTCTGCACATCTGACAGTGCATCACATTCCTGCCTGATGCCCATGGAGCCCAGAGAGCATGTCAGGCCCCCGAGAATGGAGTTACTGAAGGTTGTGAGCTGCTATGTGGGTGCTGAGAATTGAACCTCGGTCCCCTGGAAGAGCAGCCAGTGCTCTTAACCACTGAGCCAGATTTCCAGCTCAAATTTTCCTATTAAGAATGTATAATATTTATGCCTTCTTGTAGATTTTAAATCCTCTCTAGATGACTTATAAGACTCAATACAATATAAATGCTATACAAAAGCTTATATAGTACTAATTAGGGAGTTAATGACAAAAATAAATATATATTCACTACAGAAACCTGTTTCTGTATGTTCACTTTGCAGTTGGCTGAATCCATGGATACAGACCCACAATATGGAAGACTGACTCGGGTCATTTACACACGTGGCTTCTGTCCCCTCCAGGGTATGTATAGACATTTGTTGTTTGTTTGTTTCTTGAGACCGGATTTCTCTGCATAGCCCTAAAGTCAGGCAACAGGGCAGGGCTTGATGAACTTACTCACAGCTGCCAAGGAGCTGGACAACCCAGGAACAGCAAGAACCTTCTAGAAGAGCAGAGAAAAGACAGGGGAAGAGAACAACTTTGGCCCCAGGACTCATAATTTATTTGGAGAGAAGAAAAATCTGATGAACTTAAGATAAAAATAAAAAACAAAAACAACAACAGACAAAACCGAACAAGGGTTCAAAGGCAGGTACTGCGCACATGCCTGTAATCCCAGCCCTGGGGGTGAGGTAGAAGGATCTCTGAGTTCAAGTCCGGACTTAACCACACGTTAGACACAGAACAGAAAGAAGAATTTAAGTCAGTTTTAAAGCCGGATGGTGAGAGAGGCCTGGCAGGTCTGAGAACCCAGACTAAGCAGTCAGCAGGGATGGGCACTCAGGGTAAGGAGACTGCATTCTCTGCCACCCTGGGAAGCTCTTCCAGATTCCAGGAACTTTTGCTGTTTCTAATCAGCCCTTCTGAGGATTCAGAGTCTTAAGAAGGTGTCCAGCAACTTACTACTGTTTTGGAAAACACTATCAGATGCTTTCTACCAAATATAAGCTGCTTACATGGAAGAGACCTACTGGTGTGAAGAGCTCACTTTCCTCACTTTAGGCTGTTCTAAAGCCCTTGTCTTTTATATCTTCCTGAGAAGGTAGGAAAAATGAAGTACTGGATACTGTAGTTTGCTAAATCAATGCCAATCTTCTGCATTCCAAACCAGAAACTGCAACAGTAACAAACTGCACCTTGGCAAAGAAACTGCAGAGCCAAGGCACGTCTAGGTCAGCACAGAAGAGAAGAGAGTTGTACAGGGCCTCAAGAAAATGCAGGTCTCCTGTCCAATATCCTTCTCCTTTATCAAGTGTGTCACCCCCTCAAACACCCACAATGCACCTACTTGAAGAACAAGAGCCCTTCTTCCAGGCTTTCCCCATGTCTAGATCAGAAGGGCAAAAGCCCTAAGACTATACTGATCAGAACTAGCACTGCTTACAGTGCTTTCTGTTATGATGTTAGTGATACGTCATAGAATGTCATTTCACAATCAACCCTTGAACACTGAAGAAAAACAAGTATGAAAACCCAGAGAAACATTAACAAAATTCTACAATACAGATGATGTCCCGAATTGATGTCCAGGAAGGATCAGAGCCTGCTGAAGGTCCTGTTGCTCATCATAAAGAAACAGAACTTTAACTGTCTTGCTTTCCATGGATCACTGTTTGCACTGAATGTCTCTAATTATAAAATCTCCAACAAGCCACTGTACTTTGAAACAGAGGTCACATGTTTTCATGAAGTCTGCCTAAGATCGCACCTGTGATGGCTGGTCCTGGCTTACTCTAACAAAGCAGGATACACCAGAAACCCCTTCCACCCCAGCTTATTCCCTCCCTAATCCATACACCTCAAAAGAACGCATGGGAAAAATAGGGGCTTTCCTTAAATTGAAAACCTAGAAGAATTGTTCATTTTCTTTGAACTTTGAGTTTAGAAATGAATATGTGTGGTTTACGATGTAAGAATCACATAAAGAGAACAAAGTCCCTGGAAGACGGCACAAGCACAATTCAGAGCTCCTCAGGAGGAAGCATGCCCTGAGACACTGGTCCCAGGCAGTAAGATCAGACAGGTTAACAGAGCTTGCAGCAAAATTAAAAAAAGAAAAGAAAAGTGGACGGCTAGGAGTGGTCGTACACACTTATAATTCCAGTACATGGGAGACAGAGGAAGAAGGATTCCAACAATGTCAAGGTTTTCCTGGGCTACATAGTGAAAATCAGGTTCTATGAAGAGTCTATAGGGGAATCTCAATCAAAAACAAAACACAAAATACTGGCTAGTTTTCACAGTGCTAGTGCTATGCAAGTTGTAGTAGGACAGGCCCATAAGGTCCAAGAAACTGGCTCAAACCAGTTTTCAAGGCATGCACAAAGCATACTTCCTTATGAGCCAATCTGGAGTTTGCCTGAGGGCCTAGCAACAGGCACTGTTAGAGGTCCCGATCATGCCCAGCCAATGAGGGGCAACTACAGAGAGACAGCCTGGGTACTGGGAGGAAGGTATATAAGGTTCTCCCCATTGCTGAATAAAAGAGTCTGCCATTTGCTTTTCACCTGACTCCCTCTTGACACCACACCTTCCCTGAGGGAGCCATTAGGACCCTGGACAACAGCAAAAGTGAGCTACTGGAAGAGACAAGTAATCATTAAACATAACCAGCTGTGAATCATGCAAACCACAATGACTGGCTTTGCAAGACATGCTCACTGGGGCAATAATGGTAAAAACATTATGGGAGTAACCAACCACCTTCCGATTGGACTCAAGCCCTGTTCCGTAAGATGAAACCCAAACCTGGCATCAATACTGAGCTAAGAACCTAAAGTTAGACAGGACATAAGCTCTAGGTGAGAACCTACTCCTATTATTCTATTAAGTGAACATAGCATTAAACTGACTCCTAATGACTTATTGTTACATAAATGAACATAGCATTAAACTGACTCCTAATGACTTATTGTTATACCCACAGATTACCTGAAAACCTTCTGTTTGCAGTAAATGGTTAGAAACACAGAGACCTACAACCAGCCAACGTGCTGAGATTAAAAGACTACAGAATGCTCTACCCTAAAGGGAACACGTCCTTCCCCAAGGTTTAGGGGTCCCTGTAGAAAAGGAGGTGGAAGAGCCCAGACTGTGGGTGATTACAAGGAAATAGGTAGACACTGCAGGTCAGCTGCACATACGAATTCATGGCAACTGTGACATCAGGCGCAAGGCCAGTGCAAGCCCCAAGCCAGATAAAACCCTAGCCTGCAGATGAGAGTTGGGCACACAATCCCACCCCCAACTATGCCACAGATGGCACTGTTAGCTGCCAGGAGAGGGAGTGACAGGTTTTTTCTAAGACTGTGTCCCTTGATAAGTTGCCCACACTCTAATTGAAGACCACATATCCAAGAATATTTGGGTAGCAAAAATATGTCTTTAGAGGTTAAAAAAAAATAGACTCAAATTTGGGTGGGTAGATCTGAGAGGAATTGGGGGCCTGAATCTGTGCTCAAAACACCTGTAGTTCTCCCCTCCAGCCAAATAAGATGTCCAAAGAAAAGAAGGCCCAAGGGAAGAAGGTGTCCCCAACCCCCACTGTCATCAACAACAGGAGACCAAAAAGGCCCTGCAGAAAATTTGAAAAGACAGAGAAGGGTACAACTATGGCTGTTCCCTGTCTCCTTGGGCAAGCTGCCTTAATGCTATTATCATATAATGTGATCTTTTCCCCAGATTGTATCTGACTGTATGCAGCTCAGGCTGGAACTCTTCTGTTTCAGCATGCCACATAGGGAAAATTACAGGTTCCTACTACTGTACAAAGTTTCATTTCTTTCTTTTAAAGGTTTATTTTTAATTATGTGTGTCTGTGTGTGGGTAGGTGTGCATGAAGGTGTGTGCCCAGTGTTGGATTCTCCTGGAGGTGGAGTTACAGATAATTCCAAGCCTTTAAGCAGCCTGATGTGGGCTCTAGGCACTGAATGCTGGTCTTCCGCAAGGGCAGGAAGGGCTCTAACCACTTAGTCATCTCTCCAGTTCTGCTTAAGGCTAATGTTGTGACAAACATTTTCCTTTGTTTCTATACTTTAGTGGCTACGTTAATATTCCATCAGGCACTTAGGTTACTGCTTAGTCATTAGTTATTCAAATTATTTACAACATTCTTTAATATTTAGTGATTGATTTGTGGGGAGGTGCCACAGCCTGTCTACTCAGGTCAGAGGACAGCTTGCAGGATTGATCTTCTCCTGGAGATCAAACTGTGATGGTCAGGGTTGGTGGCAAGCACCCTTTACAGGCTGCACCATCTCACCAGTCCCCAGCAGTACCGTTCTGTTTAGTTTTTCTTGTTGTTTTGAGACAGGGTCTCACTATGTAGTCCTGACTGGCCTGGAACTTACTATGTAGAGCAGGTTAGTCTTGAACTTACAGAGATCCACCTGCTCCTGCATCCTGAGTGCTGGGATTAAAGGCATGTGCCACCACACCTACCTCCAACATTTCTTAAACTTGTTACCATGAGGAGTTAAAACTCCTTTGTTGGTAAATTTGTAAGCATATGGTTGGTTGTATAAGCTGGGGGGAGGGGGGAAGTGGATGTGTGTATGCAGGTGCACACCACAGCTGGGGAGGGGGAAGTGGATGTGTGTGTGCAGGTGCACACCACAGCTGGGGAGGGGGAAGTGGATGTGTGTGCAGGTGCACACCACAGCTGGGGAGGGGGAAGTGGATGTGTGTGCAGGTGCACACCACAGCTGGGGGGAGGGGGGAAGTGGATGTGTGTATGCAGGTGCACACCACAGCTGGGGAGGGGGAAGTGGATGTGTGTATGCAGATGCACACCACAGCTGGGGGGGGGGGGAAGTGGATGTGTGTGCAGGTGCACACCACAGCTGGGGAGGGGGAAGTGGATGTGTGTATGCAGGTGCACACCACAGCTGGGGAGGGGGAAGTGGATGTGTGTATGCAGGTGCACACCACAGCTGGGGAGGGGGAAGTGGATGTGTATGCAGGTGCACACCACAGCTGGGGAGGGGGAAGTGGATGTGTATGCAGGTGCACACCACAGCTGGGGAGGGGGAAGTGGATGTGTGTGCAGGTGCACACCACATATGTGCACTCAACAGAAAAAAACTCAGATGCTGTCCCTTGTACTGTCTGTCCACCTTCTGGAGGCTGCCAATGAGGGTAGGTTAACTGGCTGATAAGCCCAATCCTAGAACTGGAGGTGTGTACACCATTGCCAGCTTCCTGTAGGACTCATCTTAGCTCCCAACAGCTTCAATCTTTATTTTCCTCATTTCTGAGGTAAGAGAAAAATCTCCAATCCATTTTCTATCTTAGGAATGTTCTTCAAGAGAAATACACTGGATATTATATCTCCATAAGATTTTGCCCTCAGTTCCACATTTTCTGGGGAGGGATCCATATAATTCCATATGGAAATTCATCCCACTTCCTAAGTTTTAACTTTTTCAAATTTATTTTCGAAAAAAAAGTATCAAACTAAATTAAAATTCTGTATTTTTAAATAAAATTCATTTATTTTTAATTATTATTTTAATAAACTAGTTAAATAAACAAACAAAAACCACTTAATAGCCAAGTAGACACTCCATGAGTTCAAAGAAAAAGTGAGTAAACCAAGTTGCTTCCAGGCAATGGCAGAGGGGTTGGGTCCTTACCTTTCTCAGCTTCTCTGGAGAAAATTCTAAGCCAACAAGAAAGAGGGTGAAGAAGACCCCAAATTCTCCCAGTGTCTCCACCTGCACAATAGACTGACAAACAAGAAAGTATATCATTGCATGTTTTACTTACTTAGCGGTCGTTAACAAAAGGACATGTGCTGATATACAGAAGAATATTCCCCAACCCCCAAAACAGCATGTTTTTAAAATAAATAAATTCTATGAATTTCCCTTATATCAGAGATCTTTTCGACTTCTTTACTGGGGGCATGCACATGCCTGTGCGCACGCACGCACACATGCTCTTTCTTGATTTGCCAAAGGAAGCTTTATTTTCACTGTAGTTTTATTGAGAAGGAGCTGTGGCTCTCACCGACTTTCAAATGGCCACTTCTGTCTCCATTACTCCTTGCCTCACCCCCCCCACCCCCACCCCCACACTGTGGACAAGGAGGGCACCAAAGCCGAGTTTAAAACAATTACACTGACATCCTGTTTGGATATGAGCATGTCTAAGTAGGGAAGTTTTCTGCACAAGGTGAATCTCCACCTTTGGCCACATCCCAGAGGTTTTGTTATGTAAGGTTTGATAGGTTTTTCTCTTGACTCATTTGTTTTAATTCTGTCATATTATATGAAACAAAACAGGAAAATGTATTTAGGTTTTAATTTTTAAAAGCGTTTCTGGGTCCCTATGCTGTCCTGAGCCCAGCATGAACTTGCATGTGTCTGTGCCTCTCACTGCCAGCCTCTCTTACTGCTCTAGGTCATGCCTTGTATAGACATCATCGTCAGGTCTATCTTCCACTACGTGTTCCACTTGCTGTCATACTCTTTTCTTGACATCTTATTTTTTTGCTTCCTTACTTTACTTCTGTTTTCCTTTTATTTCTCTTCCCCTTCCTTGGCCAGACCATTGCTATGATAGCAAAATGATATATTTCAACCTCTATTTCTCAACTTCATAATGAAAGCCTATCAAGTCGCTATAGGGAAAGGTTCTGGCTCTACCGACCACGTCCTGCTTGTAGCCAGGATGCTCTTGGATCTTTACTCACAATCACATTACCTTCTCAAGGTACGACTGCCTAAGTGCTCGAACTACCCAGGTGGTATGTGCCCAGATATTCTGACAACACTTGTTTGTGACCTCTGCTCCTGTGCTTGCTTTTACCCTCAACACTCTAGATGGGAAAGGGATGAGGCAGAGAGGATTTTCTCCTTAATCTTATTATACTGTTCTAAGTCGGTGGAATATTTGTGCAGAATATGAACCTGGAGCACAGTTCACTGTGCTGTGAAGCCTTTTGAAACCTCACAAGATGCAGGCATGCCTCCACATCAGGCTAATTTCATCCTGGAAGGTGCCAGGGTTAGAGACTCAGAAGGCTAGGCAGACAGCTCTTTTTCTGGCCGAAGATCATTTGCTTTTAAGATCCGTCTCCTGTGGTTGACTGTAGAGAGCTGCGTGGCCACACCTTAAAGATGGTGCTGGCTCCCGCCTTCCACCTTCCCGATGGTGAGCGCTCTCTGAGATAAACAACTCCTTATTTGGCTAAGGCTAAGCTCATGGCTTGCTTCCAGGTGTGGCTTGCTTCTGCACACCTGGTTCTATTGGCATGGCCCACGTGGCACCCCATGATTGGCAGTCCAGAAGGTATTTAGCTGGGAGCGGGTTTTCCCCAGCGGCAGAAGCTCTGTTCAAGGTTCCTGAATAAACTGCTGAAAGAAGAGCCTGGTGTCGTGTCGTCCTGTCCTTGCTGGCGAGGTTGCGCGCGACAGTTGACAGACAAGTCACTATGCTTTTCTAACCCACTTCAAGAATTGTGGACTAGAGCACCCTACAGGTCCTCTGCACACTGCTTCCTTCCATTCCCTTAGGGTATCTCAGTGAAATGAGGAGGGTTCTGAGGCTGGTCCTACACTCTCCCAGATTATTCCCTCCACAGTGAACTCACAGAATCCACTCTGAGCATCTTCTTCCCAATGCCCACTTTTCAGTATACTCAGGTGATGAACTAAAAAATGCCCATAAGCACTTTCTTTCCTGCCAAAAGTGTGTTTATTTCCTTATGACAGGGATCATCACCCTGTCCCACAGTTGGCTTGAGCTCGGAAATTCAGTCAGCACCCCCAAACCACAGGAACTGTGTAACATTACACTGAGACCAACATTCCAGGCCATCGTATTACCAGAAATGTAACCTTAATATTAATATAATTTAAAGAGACAGATAACCTGTCATCAAGCCACCTGCATCAAAAAATGCAATATTCCCATGGATTAAAGAACACATCAAAGGCATCTCCATCTCTGACTGGTACCTTTACAGACTCAAGCTCAGATCTGTTTAGTCTTAGTTTACATTTCCTTTACATCTTGTTAGACACTAAGACAGAATTACTCTTACCTTAATACTGTTTAGTCCTGAAGGCCCCAGGAGCACACCACAAATTATATACCCAAACATTGTAGGCAATCCTATTGTTGTACACAGCCAGCCACAAGGTAAGGATAACATTCCTATGGTCACAATGTCCTAACACAGAAAGAAAATAAGGAGCACAGAGTGGGTACTGTGAGGGTGGAATGGGATAGAGGGTCTCGATTTCATCTCATGACAATAAAACCCAAGTGGTGAACATCCGAGGGAGAATTCTCACTATTGCCGTATAACATCCAGAAGCTGAGGACCTTAAACCATGTTCTAAGAGATGAAGTTCAGTTTTGAAAGGGTTTGATGCTTGTTCAACCTCTCTAAAAAACACTCTAAGACCCTTGAATACTTGAATTGCACTGGAGGTTCTGGTCTCAGGGCCCTAAGAGCTTATATGTTAATTCATGATACCTTTACCATTGGATATCTCCCTACTCAATAACTGACAGAATAAGATCCAGCAGGGTGCTGAAACCCCCAGGTGAGTGAGACTGGAACACGGTACTTATCCAGTCTCCAATATTTCATAGAAATTATGTATTCATCGCAAAAGGAGGGAAAGACAACTTTTCAGAGGAGCCCCAACCTCCATGGAGGGTACTAATGCTGTCAGCTGTAGAACCAGCTCTGTAGGCCTGTTCTAGTCATAACCATGGACAGCAGCACCTGAGGTGAGGTTGGTTCTCCAGAAAGAATCAACACCAGGATGGAGCCCTTGGGCATCCTGTCTTCTCTTCCCATCAAGAGAGGCTGTTTAAAACTCAGATGTGCTGCCTGCCTGTAATCCCAGCACTCAGGAGGCTAAGGCAGGAGAATTGCTAAGAAGTCAAGGCCAAACTGCACTACACAATGACTTCCAGGCCAGCCCAAGCTTCATAGTCAGAGCCCATCTCAACAAAAGCAAACAGGCCAAGAAAGACTTCGGGAAGGACAGATGTGAGGGTTTAGGTGGAGCCTCTGACAGCAAGAAGGCTGGCATCCAGTCTGAGGCAGGAGACAGCTCTACCTTGCTGGCCAGACCCAGGCGGATGGCTATGGCTTGCCTTTATGAAGTGGTGGTCTGCACGTGGGATAGTTGAATCTCGGGGCTTGGTGAGAATATACTGGTTGTTCTGGGAGTCAATAAGCATGCTGAGGCCCAGGCCATCCTCCACTTCTCGCTTAGTGATGTTCTGCTTAGAACTGGCCTCCTCTTCCTCCACTCTCAGAACTGCCTCAAAGTTGACTCCTTTGACCTGGAAAAACAGTCAGCATCATACAGTTAGAATTAAACGCTTTAACATTAAAATGTAAAGAATAAAGATGGAAAGAGTGACTAAAATGTTTTAGTGTCTGTGACAAAAAGATTAGTGATGCTAAGCCTGGAGCCAGGATCTGTAACCCCAGCTCACGAAGGTGAGGTACAAGAACTCCAAAGTCAAGACCTACCTGGACTCTCAGTGAATTTAAGGATAGCATAGGCAACTTAGCAAGATCCTATCTCATAATAAATAAAAGTGAAAGGAAGGCCGGGTGCGTGATCCCATGGTATGGAACTTTTCTAGCAATCTGCACAGCCCTGGGTTCAATACCCTGTACTTCTAACAAACAAAACAAACAAACCCAATAGTATCCACTGGCCATAATTAGGAAATTTTTCAACTAAAAAATTTAGGGGTAAAAATATTAGGACTGAGGGCTGGAGAGATGGCTCAGAGGTTAGCGCACTGACTGCTCTTCCAGAGGTCAATTCCTAACAACCACATGGTAGCTCACAACCATCTATAATGAGATCTGGTGCCCTCTGCTGGCCTGCAGGGACACATGCAGACAGATCAACGTATACATAATAAATAAATCTTTAAAAAAAAAAAAAAATTAAGACTTATGCTACTTCCAAACATCTACTTTACTTGATTTATAGCATTTTCTTTCAAATATTTACAGTTCTAGAAATAAAGAGGAGCTCTTATCCAAACCCACAATGAATTAAGCAACCCATTTCCTAATTTTTATTCTTCCCACCTTTTGTGTTTTCTTTAAAAACAAAACAAAAACAAAAACTCCATAACCATTGATAGGTCCACCCGAGACCCACAATTCTTGGCATTAGTATGAATTTTCCCTTACGATCTCAACATAGGCCAAATGAGAAGCAGGAATCCTATTTCTGCTATAAACCTGTCTTTTGCAGAGATTAGCAGATGCCCCAATAGATAAGCACTCAACGACCCCAAACCAAGCAGAATGGCAAAGCTAGGGTGTGAGACAAGCCACACACACTGTAACTGTTGTAAGAGAAAACACAATAGCTTACTTGTAAGAACACATCATTTTAACTTTGATGTGGCACAGAGTGTCTTAGTGTATCCTCAGCGCCCCTGAGACACACATGTGAACATCGTAAGCATGCCAAGCACACACTCCTCATAATGACTTAGCAGGCTGAGGAGTCACTCTGGAGTACTACTTACTGATTTATTGTCATCGAAAGCATGTTCCTCTATCTCCTCCTCCAGTCGGTCTGCAGCTTTCCTCACATCTTCAAGAATCTCATCAAGCATGGATAGACTCTTGTTTTGATGCTGCATATTTTTAAGGGCTTCCACTTGGTGTTTTTCTGCAGCAAGAAGTTCCACATATTCTGTCTCTTCCTAATGATTTATAAGAAATGAAGATTTGGTAAGGGTCACACCATGCTAAGACTTCCTGATGTCCACTAAATGCTCTGATCAGGATTAGACCTTCAAGTTTTCTAGGTCAATGGGCCAATCTTACAGATGCAACCCTAACTCTAACCAGCAGAGGGAGTCAAGCATCTGAAACTGCTCAAATATGCTGAGCTTGGCAAAAACAAAAACCAACAACAAAAACCATGGAAACACAGCAAAGAAGAAAGCACTCTGCTGTAAATAGGCCTGCTTACCACCCATGAAATCCTCTGCTAACACAAGACCATGCACTGAGCACAACAGCCCTGCAAGGCATTGTGCTCCCATGCATGAAGCACAGATACACACGGATATTTAACTACTTTCTGAACTTATAGGTAGAGTGCAACCCAAGCCTAGTCAGTTGGAGTTGAGCACTGGTATTTACATGACATGGGTCGGCGTTTCCTAGAAGCAATGATGGCACAAACTGGCTATGAGAAAGTTACTCCCTACAGCCAGCCTTCCTAATTTTATGTGTCACCCCACCCTGAACTCCTGACCCCCCAATAGGGCAGATTCTTCCCAGACTGGTGGCTGACCTTAATGGCAGCCTCCCTCAGAGCCTCCAGCCGTTGCCTGCTGCTCTCTTTCATGTTGACCACATCTCTGTAATCCCCTTGCAGGGCTCTCTGCAATCCATAGATGGCCTGGAAGACTGAATTCTCACTTTCATTCAGTTCTTTCTGGAAAATTTCAAACGTGTGCACCTGGAAGATCTTCTCTTCCCCTGACAGGCTGGCATCCTTCTCCACTGCCCTAATGGCATTCTTCAGTTTGTTCAATACGACATTCTTCTGCCGCAGGAGCCCAGTGAGCCTCCTGCAGCTGTCTAGGACCCACTGCTTCCTCTGAGAGGCAGTGGCACCCTTCCCTCGATGTAACTTGATGGCATGCTTTGCTACCCCCTCATGCTCGGCAGCACTGGCTATCAGGTGAAAGCATGGAAGCAGCATCCAAAAGAGATTCTCATCCAGGACTTTCATGGTCCAAGGATAAGGGGCTGGGTGCAGAGCCTTCTGCTACGTCCAGCTTGCATTTTACACACACATTTTCAGCTGAAAAAAAAAAATGACATGTCACCTTTTGAACCTAGTGTATTCAGATTACACTCAAATGCTGAATATTAAAGTACCATGAGTAGAGAGGGAGTTTCATCTGACTTTAGAGACAATTTTAAAAGTTTAAAACATAGCCTCTCTGGGCAAAATGTCACATGCTTGTAATACCAGGACTTAAGAAAGGGAGAAAGCAGAATTGGGAGCTTAAGGCCAGCCTCCGCCACATGATGTCTCATCTCAAAAACCCAACAACTAAGACAGTAATTAAATCACACAGCTTCATAAGCTGAAATGTGTGAAAGACAAAACCTATTCTACTCCAGAGGAACTACATGTTGCCTGATGGTGGTGGCACAAGCCTTTGATCCCAGCACTCGGGAGGCAAAGGCAGGCAGATCTCTGTGAGTTCAAGGCCAAGCTTGGTCTACAGAATGAGTTCCAAGACAGCCAGGGCTAAACAGAAAAAAAGAAAAAAAAAAATGAAGAAAATCAACTTTCCCATCACACGGGAAGCCACTGTCTTCTGAGTCACTAAGTGGTATCCCTGGCCATTCTATTTGCTTTCCAGATTCTCTTGGAATATTGTCAAGTTTTCCAAAGTCAGCCATAGTTAATAAAGTAAGGCATGAGGATTAAAAAATAACCCACAAGAGTCTGATCACGCCTGGACTCAAGGACTGATCAAATGTTCAAACCTTTCCTATCACTGAAATCCGGCTCCTTCTCTGTTCCTTTGAAAGGAAACCTGACACAAACATATCGATATTTGGAAAAAAGAGCAAAGAACCCGGTTTCTGATGTCTTGTTTTGGGGTGTGAGAAAGGTCTTGGTGCCGGCAGAGATGACTAGAAGACACTGCCTGGGGGGAGGTGAGAGTAATGTCTTGGAAGCTGGTGGCTGTGGTTCAGTGACTGTCACTGAGAAAGAATGACACTGGAAGCTAAAAAAAACATACCAAAGAAGAAACAAAGATTAGAGAGGTCAGATAAGTGACACTCTAGGAGTTACCCGCGGAGTCGGCTGAACATAGAGCCCTGGTCACAAGAAGTTATGCCCACAGAAAAAACAAAATATAGCACCTTCACACCATTTGTGGCTCAGAGGAAGCCAAAGAACACTGATATACCCCACCTAATCTCTGATCAGAGCCTCCAACTGACCATCATGCCCATATGACCTCCTCCACTCACAAACACACCAGCATTTCATCTCCCTGGGAATCTGCCTCCTAAAACATACCTATTCACTACTAACCCTAAAGGTTTTCCAGACAAAGCAGGCTAAATGTAACAAAAATAAAAGGAGGCATTTTTAGAGATTGCATCCTGACAAAACCAGGTAGAAAAGCCAACGGAGACAGGCTAACAAAAAAGCAAACATGAGAACTTGGATCTCTGAGTTCAAGGCCATCCTGGTCTACAGAGTGAGTTCCAGGACAGCCAGGGCTACACAGAGGAGCCATGTCTCAGAAAACAAAACAAACAAAACCCCCAAAATCCTAGAAACCTGGTTATTGAGTGAGGGCTACTGTATACAAGTGCTCCAACATGTTGATTTTAAAGATACACCACTTCTCTCAAACACCATGGCCAAAGCAATCTGTGGAAGAAGGTGTTTATTTGGCTTATGCTTCCAAATCACTGAAGGAACTCAAACAGGGCAGGACCCTGGAGGCAGGAGCTGATGCAGAGGCCATGAAGGGGTGCTGCTTACTGGCTTGCTCCTCATGGCTTGCTTAGTTTGCTTTCTTATAGAACCCAGAACCACCAGCCCAGGGTAGACACATTGACAATGGGCTGAGCCCTCCTCCATCAGAATAGCTCCTACCAGCTTTTATACGGCCCCTCTTATGGAGGCATTTCCTTAACTGAGGGTCTCTCCTCTCAGATGATTTTACCTTGTGGCAAGTTAACTTAAAGTTAGTCAGCACACTGTTAAATCAGAGGGTAGCCACTGTGGTGGAATAACAATCAAAATCACCAAGAAAAGAATATTCTGGTTGGAAGCAAACTGCTAGATTTTAGCAGGGCATGAGCAGTGTGGCTGCTCAGGCTGGCTAGTGATGCAGAGAAGGAACTCACTGCTACAGAAGCTTTACTGTGCGCCAATGTCAACAAACTTTACTCACAAGGGTCACCAATTGAAAAGCAAACTATTTCCTTCTATAGGGCAACAAACAGGATCTGGCACCCATATGCTTCCTGCAGTGACTACTTTTCTCCAGCTCCCAAGAGCATAGTTCCTCCTTTAGAAGGGCATACTGTGGCTTCTCCAGAATTAGAGCAGGAACTTGGGTCCCACTGTGTATGCTTCTCATTCCCCGCCAGACACACACACACACACACACACACACACACACACGATCTCCAAATGTGATTATTTTATGTCCTGTTTCAGAAAAATGGTGTGTGTGCAAATGGCATATTATACTCATTTCTGCTTCCTTCCTCAGATCCCTGAAGTTGGCTACCCCTCCAGCTCATACGGGAGGATTCAGCTGTGGAAACATTCATGTTTTCATAAAAGATACTTTTAACATGAATGTGATATCTAGATGCCTTTGAAATGCAAATATCACCTTTTGCCTAAGTTCATTTCATTTTGCTTTCAAATCTGTGCGCAAAATCCTATGGACTAATAATTTACAGTATTTTTTAAAAAATTTAGTAAATTAGTAAATATTTTTGGTTTGTTGTTATTTTTAAGTACTAAAAAGACATTTGGAGGGCAGGTGTGATAGTGTACAGTTGTGATCCCAATGCTCAGAAAAATAAGCTAAGGCAGAAAAGCCAAGAGCTCAAGGTCAGTAAGGACTACACAGAAAGTTTTAGGCCAGCTGGGGCTACATAAGAAGGGTATATTTTCACCACCAAAAAGCAATAATGATAATAATAAAAATGGAAAGACACTCTGGCTTTCTGTACTATTGGACAGCCACAAACAACAGGCTGGACAGACCGCAGCACTGACTGGAGAAATCCCCCAAAGACAAAACAATGTGAGTCCACTTAATGTTTTCAAAATGGCAGGAAGCTGGGTTGCCAGCTGGATGAGTGGTTGTTAGAGTAAGGGGTAGGAGGTGGTGGCTATGGGTGCTAGCTAGACAGGCCTGACAAGATGAGGGCAAAGATGCTTAGACACACTTACTGATGGGGAGCTAGGAAATCCGAACAACACCCCAAATTTGACTGCTGACAACTTCCTGCTTCTATACAAGCCCAGAGGACAATGTGTTGTTCCTAGAGAAACAAGTGAAGGGTCAACTCCATCTAATTTTTCTTATTAGACGTAAAACCACCCTGGAATCTACAGTCATCTCAAAATGCATTTTAAAAATATTATTTACTAAGTTTTTAGATTTATTTATTTTGTTATTTTATGTGTGAGTGTTTTGCCTGCAGATATGTATACTGCCATATGTGTGCCTGGTGCCCGTGGAGGTGTGATGCGCAAGTCAGATCTGCTAAACTGGACTTACATGGTTGTGAGCTGCCATGAGGGTGCTGGGAATTGAACCTAGGTCTTCTGGAAGAGCAGCAAGTGCTCTTAATTACCAAGTCAACTCAAAATATTAAGCCCACTATGGTTTTACATTTGAATGTGGAAACTGCACAGACATTTTTTTCTTTTCTTTTTTGGTTTTTTGTTGTTGTTATTTTGAGACACAGTCCAAGATCTCTGTGTAGCTCTCACTATTCTGGAACTCACCGTGAAGATTAGGCTGGCTTCAAACTCAGAGATCCCCCTGCCTCTGTCTCCCAAGTGCTGGAATTCAAGCTAAGTAACTCTATACCTGCCCTCCTTTTTCCTTCTTCTTCCTCCTCCTCCTCTTCCTCCTTCTTCTTCATCTTCTTGGGGGGCGGGTTATGGAAGGAAACTTTCTGGTGGCTACTCTTCATTTAGAACAACTTCCAGAATAGTTCACATACTTTTTCAGGCATGGTGATTTATTCTTAGAATCTCAGCCAGGAGTTTAAGGACAGCCTGGGCTACATAGAAGCATAGAAGTTCCAGACTAGCCTGGGCTACATAACAAGACTGTCAAAAAACAAACAAACAAAAAACAAATCAGTCTTTAATCCCAGCACTCAAGAGGCAGAGGCGGGTGGAGCTGTGTGGGTTTGAGTCTAGTCTGGTCTACATAGCAAGTTTCAGGACAGCCAGAAATTTACTTCAAAACTTTTATGAAGGAAAAAAAATATTATTTTTCATTTTTGAAACACTGTGTTACTACATAAGCCAGGATACTTTCAAACTTCTCATTCTCCTGCTTCAGCCTCCAATGTAGAAGTTCTTTACAAGGCAATATTGGAGCACGCAGAAGAGACAACAAATGGAAGTCTCAGTGAGGAAAAAGCCCCTTGGTTTAAAGTCCTTATTATTTATTCATTCATTTATCTTTAAGACAGTCTCACTATGTAGCCCTGGCTGATCTCAAACTCACAGAGATCTGACTGTCTCTGCCTCCCAAGTGCTGGGATTAAAAGTGTGTTCTACAAACAGCAAAGCCCATCATACATTCTAACATCCATTTGAAAAGAGGCTTATAGACCACAAACAATACATAGTTAACAAAGATGAACCATACTATTCATATCTAATTATTACAAGAAAGAAGAGGTAAATGAAAGGTGATTCTTGCGATCCCTAAAAAAGCTTTAAAGTATATGTTAAACGTTTAGGCAAGGGAAGGGAGCATTTCCCTAGGTGGTCAATCTTTGAAACTACTTTGGAAAAAACAAAATATGAAAGAGAAACAAGATGTCATGAACCAAAGAAAGATGAGGAAAACAGAGGCTGAGCAGCGATGTGACTTAAAAGCCTATGAATCATAGAGTTTTGACTGTGTCCAAAGGGTTGTTCACATAGCTACTTTATTTATCCAGGAGATACCTTTGTGGGAGACTGCAAAGATTTCAGCTTGGGGTTTGTCTCTATTCTGACTCAAACTCAGAGAATCCGAGTTTGCCCCCACCCCCAACCCAAGGCTGCATAACAGGATGTTTTGTTCAAAGGTATACTTACAGGTGTCTTATGTTTTGAGAACTGAAGAAGTGTTTACACCTGTCTGTACTTGCCCCTCCCCTTCAGTAAAATATAAAAAGCCCAGGGGAACTAAATCTGACTGTCCTTCTTACTCTAAGTTCTCTGTCTCTAATTCTTTGTCTTTGTACTTTCTAATTCACACTCCCCTCTCCAGGACTGTACTAAATGTCAGTGGCCAAGGACAATTTACCTAGTTGCCCAATCCTTGAAACTACTTTGGAAAGCAAACAAACATAATATAGAAGAATAAGATGTCATGAACCAAGGAATGAGAAAAACAGACTGAGCAGTGAAATCATTACAACCTATAAGCTTATAGACTTATAATCTATAAAACCATAGCATCTTGACGGGTGTCCAAAGCGTTGTTCAAATAGCTCTTTACTCGGGAGGTACCAGCTCAAGACCATAAAGTAAGGAGACAGCACTACCCACTAGCCAGCTGCTTGTGCTTGTTCTTTCTTTAGCTAGGGAAGCCAGATAAGAGAAAAAGGACTGCGAAGAAAGAGACCCTTTCATCAGTAGCAAATATTTCTCTGGTAAGTAAGCAAATCCACACTGCGCCACAGACAGACGAGCTGGATGCTGAAAATACAGCATGGCTTTACCCTTCTTTCAAGAGTTGGCTGATACTGCAAAGCAGGAGCAAGAGTCTGGAGCCAGAGGCGAAACCTTCTGTGTTAAGAGTGACCTTCCACATCACTTTCAATTAAACCCTAAATTAAGACTTAAGAATCCCTGGGGAATGGGTAAACCATCTTGGTTGCATGTTGACTATGACACCTCCTAGCCAGTATAAGCTTAAGTCAAGTGTTGCAAGGCACCGCACTTCCTTATGAAAGAAAAACTTGGGGTGTCCATTTCCAGGTATATATATCTTTAAAAAGAAGCTCACAGTATCTCATCGGGCAGGACCCAGCGCCGACATAAAATTCCTGGGGCGAGCAAAACGGAAGGCTGGGGAGCTGAACAGTAGTAGAGTCTGAGTGAACGGAGGAAACAAGCCACTGGAAAGGAGAACTTCCCGGGAAGGAACCCCCCATAGGAAAGTGGACAAAGGCAGTCCTCAAGGAACGACTCCCTTTTGGAAGGGACAAACCGGATCTTCGGGTAGGAGTCCCTAGGATTGAGCTCCCCGGATAAGGACCCCAGTGGAGCGAGTTTAAGGACAGAAGTCCCGCACCCGCAGAACTCACCCCGATGGAGGAGGCCGCTCTCTGGACCTGAGACCTCAGCATCACTGTCCCCGATCGGGAGCTCCCCGGCGCAGGGAGCAGGACAGACCTGGGCCTGCCCACATCCTTTTCGCGGGTGTGGGACCAGGACTCACAGGACGGCACCGCCCTCTTCTTACTTCAGGTTCTTCTGATGTGCAGCTGAAAACTAGTCGCGGCCCCTTTAAGCAGGCTGCGGTGGACAGCTCCGACGGCCTTCGCGCGGCGCGGTGCACGCCGGGAACTGTAGTTTCTAGAGCCGGCCGGCCAGTTTCTTAGTAGGTGCATAGCCAGAAAAAAGCAACAACCTCCGAAAGAGAGGTCACGGTTTGCCCAAACGCCTGGCCTTATACTGGAAAGGCGCCTGTCTGCACTGCACTCGGAGAGCCAAAGACTGGGCTAGCTCCCCAGTCGGCCAAAGTGAGCGTGAGTATACTGCGCCTGCGCAGTGAACCTGATGTTGGCCGCCACAGCGGTCTCCGGCGCAGAGGAGAGCGGTGTGCGCTTGCGCAGAAAATTGAAGCCGCTTCAGCAGCGTTGGGGAGCATGGTAGGTGGCGGGGTTTGCGCTTGGCAGGTGCGGCCAGAGCAGGGCGGGGAGGTCACCGTTCTGTGCTGGCTGCAGGATAACTAAACGGAGGAGGCCGAGTGTCCCCGTCGGGGTGTTGAGGAAAGGGCACGGTTGACATGGAGAGGCATGGCCCTGCCGGGTGTGAGGGAGCCCTATTGGGTTTCAGGGAGGGCAACGGCGCCTGATCGGTCCAGTGCCGACCTGACCGGAGGGCGGGAACGGGGTTGTGAGAGTAACGGGTGACACCTGCCTGATGGGCGGAGCCGACCCGCGTCTGAGTGGACAGTGACATCGACTGGGGCGGAGCTCTGCAAGCTGTTCTTGGTCTGCGGAGGTTTCTGGAAGAGATGGAATGAAGCAATCCCAGGGAGGTGGTGCGCGAGGCTCTGAAGGGTGAGGATGGTTTGCAGTCCGCGCAGCTGGTGCCGGGAGAGGATGTCGCCAATTGCTTGCTCTCTTCCAAAACCAAGATCAGGCTAGGGATCCTGGAGAAGGGGAGAAACAGGCAGACGTCGAGGTAGAGTTAGCCTGGTAGAGCTGTGTAAAAGCCTAGACCGCGGGATGGGCCCCTGAAAACCCCATTCCTTGGGGTAGCCATGCTCTGAGAAGCTGCAGGCGGATGGGAGCCCAGGAAGACAAATTTTGTTTCTGTCCCTAGAGTGAGGTCTGCTTGTCGTGGAGTTTGTGTAGAGGAAAGCAGAGGGCTGAGAACCTGTTAGGGAGACAAGAGGGGATGGAACAAATACCGAGAAGGGTGAGGCCGGAAAACTAGGAGTGAACACAGAAATCAAGAAATAATTGAGAAGAGCATCTGAAGGACTCTTCTGACCAGCAGCTTAGCAGACCCAACCACCAAGCCACTCACCTATGCATGTGAAAAGGAACTTGGGAAGGAAATGTTGGGAGGCTGAAGATCCGGAAACATTTGGATTTAAGGACCCACTCTCCAGACCCGCACATGCCAAAGCACAATCAAACTAAAGTGGGCCACAAATTTTTTTGCTCAAATGGTTGTCCTGTGAGCATAAGAAGAGATATTGTGCTAACTGTCCCTGGAAGGACATTTTACAGATGCTTTTTAAAATCTTATATAGGCGCACCCTTGTGCCTTAATTGTGTGTTATTTTTCACACATAAAGCGTTTGAAGCTTTTTCCTTCCAGCTTCCATTGTTCAGAAGGTCACCTGTTCTGTTCCATGCTAGCTTCCGCTGATCAAAAGAACCACCTGTCCTGTTTTCTGTATATCTTATGATTAATTGCTGAGACAATTCTGAATGGCTACTGTTGCGTGTAAGGAACCGGGCTGAGCTCTTTGGGTGACTAAACACTAGTCAGTGGCTTTAGACACTTTTAACAGCGGGCTACTGTTAGTTTTGAAGCATTTGAAAGTGATGTAGATGAGCCATTGGAAATGTTAGGTAGAGCATACACCCCAAAGGTTGTCCCCGAAGGAGCTCCATTAGTCTCTTCTTGAAATAGTTTTCTTAGAATGAAATATTATAAAACTCACTTGCCTGAGTAGACATTGGCATGAATTTCTCATCTACTTACATGGATGGACTTGGACTTCTTTTATTTTCCTGTAAACTTTTAGTTCATAAGCCACTTTTCTTAAGAAAGTTAGTTACCAGTTCCCTTTCCACCGAGTCTGAGTTCTCACTGCTGTTTTGGTTTTGATTTTTGTTTGTTTGGTTTTGGTTTTTTGAGACAGGGTTTCTCTGTGTAGATATACCTGGTGTATACTTGCATCTATCACATATGCTCTTTGCACTAAATCAGTGGTTCTCAACCTGTGAGTCACAACCCCTTTGGGAGTCAAACAGCCCTTTCCCAGGGGTCACAAATCAGATATTCTGCATGTCAGATACTTTAGTTACAGCTCATATCAGTAGCAGAATTGCAGTTATGAAGTAACAAAATAATTTTGTGGTTGAGGGTCAGCACAACATGACTGTATTAAAGGATCACCTTATTAGGAAGGTTGAGAACCACTGCACCAGATAGTTAGTTGTCATACACTGGGAGAGGCATACAGAGGTGACTTAAGGCATGATATAGCTCAGAACCAGACATCACCCTGTCTTCCAGATGTCTACAGTTTCTTAATGTGCAACTCTATAATATTATACTTGTCAAATGGTGCAGCTGCCCAGGCAGTAATATCTGGTGGATAGTCTTAGAGGTTCTTGCTTGCTGTGTTGAATTTTTTTTAAGTGTACAAATTTATAATAATTAGCATTGTCCCAGCATTGTGCAGCCACCTCCTTTATCTAGTTCTAAAACATTTTATCACCTCAAAGAAAACCATGTACCCATAAGCACCTCTCAGTTCTCCCACCCCCAAGCCCCTGGTATCCTCTAACCTACAGATATGCATATTGTGCACATTCCATATAGTATATAATGTTTTCTGTAATATGTGGCCCTTTGTGTCTGGCTTGTTTCACTGAGCAGTGTTTTTGAAATTCACTCAGATTGTGGTATTTTTCAGTTTCATTCCTTTTTATTATTATTCCAAATTTAGTTTTATGATCTAATACTATTGGCTATTTCACAGTAAAGATACCATGCCTACTCTTAATAGAAGGCCATAGGGGATGGCAAAATGTGTCTTTCTCTTAAGGCATTTTAAGTATTTCTGTCTTTGCCAGTCTTCCCATAGGGAAATTGTCAGAATCATAAAAATATACTGCCGCGATCAGTTGTCATATAACTACAATAGTGTATAAGATCTGTCCTAATTTAACTAAATTTGCTCTTAGCCAAGAATGTACCTTAGATCCTTTGTCTATTCTTTTTTAAGACTCAGGAATAGTATGTAGAATATATTCCCCCACAACCTGTATTGGAGCCAACAAGCCAGGCCTGTATAAAGTTTTATTTGCATGTACAAAGATCCTGAGCCATTGACTTATTCTGCAAAGCTGAGTATGTGTGAGACTACATGATTATAGCTTGCAGTACACACTGTGTATGCCTCTATATCAGAAACCCTGTGTGTTTTTAGTATATAAGTAATAGTGATCATCAGAATTTGCCTTGTCAGAAATTTAGACGAGTATGCATTCACTTACATTTTAAAATAAACATATTCTAGAATTTGTAACAATGGAGCCTGGAGAGATGGCTCAGGTGTCAGGAGAATCTTTCTGCTCTTCCAGAGGACCTGGGATTGTTCTCAGCACCCTCATGGCAGCTCATAGTTATCTACAACTCCAGCCCTCAACACCCTCTGCTGGTCTCTCCATGGGTACTGCACACACATAGTACACAGATACAAAGCAGGCAAAATATTCATACACATGAAAATAATAAATAAAAATTCCAAAATCTTTTTTGTAAAGTATTTGCAGCTGGAATGTGGTAGCACATGCCTTTAATTCCAGCATTCAGAGGCAGGAGGATCTCTGTGAGTTCAAGGCCAACCTGGTCTACGGAGTAAGTTCTGGGACAGCCAGGATTACACAGAGAGGCCCTGTTTGGGGAGGAGATTTGCAATCGTGAACCCATATTTTTGCCTTATATCTATAAAAAATCTTAACGTCCAGCATCGTAAAAGGTAGGTTCTTGCACTCACTTTGGCATTGCATATACTAAAATTGGAACCATACAGAGATTAGCATGGCCCCTGTGCAAAGATGACACATGAAATGGTCTGTATTTTTTAAAGGTCTTGATCTTTATGTGTTCCTCTTTTTATGTCACAAATAATCATGGAGTCCCCAGAGGCTTCTTCATACTCAATGGGAAGAAGAGCATGAGACTGGTGACATTCTAGAGTCTTGGGAAAACTGTTTGTCATTGTGAGCCCCAGAAGGTCTCAGCACCCAGAGTCTGCAATGTATCAAGCTGTATTTGACTGCAAGCTCTCACTCTCCTGCTGGGTCAACACTAGTATTCTGACATGAGCATGCAGTTTGCCTTAGAAAGACTCTGGAATGTTCTCGGCTGTCTATTGTTGAAGTGTACATCTTTACAGGGGATGTTGCACATGTTTTGTTTCATAAGGGGTGTGAGGACCGTTTCCCTCAGGATTGAGACCAGGAGCACAAGAACCATGTCAGATCTAGCGGTAGATTTTTTACATGTTATTACAAGAGATTTTCCTAACCTAATCACATTTTCTTCTTTGCTGTGCAGCTAGGAGGCTTGGAGCCTGATTTCCATTCTAAACTCTTGTACGTGGTGTGCATATCTTTTATTCTAATCCCATTTCTGCCTCCCCCCTTTATTTCTTCATCTGCACCTCGCTATTCATTACGTATTTCTGTAAGTTAAAATTTATTCTTTGTTGCTATAAATTCTCATCTTTATTTGAACAAGATAAGTGTAATCCTCTTAAGTAAAAATTGTTCCCTTATTATTGTATAAAGCTTTTTGTTAAACCTCAGAACTGGGGATGCACCCCTGCATCATGGCACTTTGATAGCATGCATGAGGTCCCAGGCTTGATCCGCAGTACTACCAAATAAAGAAAGAAACCTGTATCATATGGACTCTGTTTTGATTTATGGAAGTGAGCTAATCACTTCTGGTGTTACTTTCCCCAAGTTCCCCTAAAGAAATAGCCGAGCTAGTCTGCAAGTGTGAAGATGCTCTCCTGTTTCACTGTAGACTATATATAGCGCCATTACTTGGCAGTTTTCTTATTTATTACCTACCCACAGCCTCTGTCCTACGTTTCATCTCACATACAGTGTTAACATTTTCATTTTATCATAAGCACTTTTTGTGCTTCCTGTGGCACTTTTGTAATTACCTCCAATGTAACTCTTAATTATTTGTGTATTTCCATCAGCATGGTTCTGCTTTTAAACTAGGAAAAGCCTTAAAACTAGGGTTTGCAAAGTGTCCATTTCTCCCTACTCAGTAGAGCCTGGACTTAATGGAAGCTGATGACTGCAGGTAGGCCTCTGTGATATATATTACCGAGATACTGTGCTAATATTTTAAAAAGGGGGGAAACGCTATATTTTATAAAAGGGAACTGAGTAGATAAGAAAATGTTTTTCTTTTCTTAAATTTTTAAAGTTAGTCAGGCTTACTACATAGCCCTGGCTGGCCTGGAACTTTTTGTGTAGACCAAGCTGGCCTCTGAATAGTCACCTGTTTCTGCCTCCCATGTGCTTCAATTAAAGGTATTGCACCACCATACTTGGCTAGTTTGCTTATTTACTTACTCATTTATAGACAGGGTCCTCCTGGTATAGCCCTGGGCTTACCTTAGAACCTTGTATAGAGGCTGGCCTTGAACTTGTTCATTAGTCCTCTTATTTCTAGCTCCCAAGTTCTGAGTTAACAGATGTACACCACCCCACCTGGCTTATAGTATATTTCCTATAAAAGGTCTATTTTCATTAGTTTTGGAGATTGAACTTTTATATATTTGTTACTACAGAGACACTATCATTTCCATTTGAACTGATGAAGAGCAAGGTTTTGATGCCTACTATTCTGAAAGTTAATCCAACAAGAAAAATAAATCTAGTTAAAATGTATAAAATGTAGGTGTTAAGAACAGAGGCATCCCAGGTGGAAGTGCTGCACACCTTTAGTCCCAGCACTCAGGAGGCAGAAGGTGGATCTCTGTGAGTTCAAAGCCAGGCTGGTGTACAGAGTGAGTTCCAGGACAGCCAGGACTACACAGTGAAATCCTATCTAGAAAACAAAACAAAAAGAATAGAAGCTGAGTAAACATAGCTTCATTGGCTTTCCAATTTTTTTTTTATCCCAAAGCATAAACTTAAATCAACTCAGAAGGACAAAGTCCGCCAGTTCATGGCATGCACCCAGGCTAGCGAGAAAACTGCTATCTACTGCCTGACACAAAGTGAGTGGAAACTAGACGAGGCCACAGACAGTTTCTTCCAAAACCCAGAGGCATTTCACCGAGAGTCTATGAAGAGCACTGTGGACCAGAAGAAGCTAGAACAGCTATATGGCAGGTACAAAGGTAAGGGGTAAAATGGCAGCAAAGCCAACTAAACACTGTAATGAACAGCACCAGTGATGCCAGAGGGATGGACAGCACCAATAAGTCTAGAGGGACGGACAGAACCATTGATGCTAGAGGGATGAGCAGCACCAATAAGGCCAGAGGGACGGACAGTACCAATAAGCCTAGAGAGATGGAGAGCACCAGTGATTCTAGAGGGATGAACAACACCAGTGATACTAGTGGATAGACAAGTTCTAGATGCCCTTCTGGTGATGAGTTCTAGAGCCGACTCTCCTTAGCAGAGAGGCTGGAGATGAGGGAGGGAGTCAAAAGACTGACAACAAGCTAGTCTTCATCTAACCCCTCAATCTCTGTCCTGTACAGTCATTGCCATGCCGAGGACAGTCAAGCGGGGACTACTCTGCAGGCTTCTGTTTTAGCAGTGCTGTGCCTGTTAATGCACTTTCCCCTCCAGTCTTCTGTTCAGGCTGTAGCAGGGGTTTTGTTGGTTTTGTTTGTTGTTAAATAGAACCTTTGTCCCATAAACAGGGTGGGGTTTTTCTTCATGTGTAATGCTGTTAGAAAGATGTCTGGTTTCATTCAGTTCCTTTGAGCCATTAGTTTGTCTTTGCTGGTGGGACCGTGGCATATCCCGGCACTTGGGAAGCTGAGACAAGGGAATTGCTGCAAATTCAAGGCCAGCCTGGGATCCACAGCAAAACCCTGTCTCAGAAGACAAGTGCATCACTTTGTAGAGTAGCAGGGCTGGATAGCTGGCTCAGCGAGTACAGGCCTGAGGACCTGAATACAGATCCCAGCAGCCCTGAAGAAACCAGGTGTGGAGACACGCCAGTAGCTCAACTCTAGGAGCATAGACACAGATGGATGCCAGGGTCTCACTAGCCAGCAATAAGATGGTGGCGTTGGAGACAGCTCAGCAGGAAAGAGCACTTGCTGCTTTTACAGGAAACTGATTTGATTCCCAGTATCTACATGGTGACTCACGACCCTTTGTAACTCCAGTTCTAGGGGAATTGACACCCTTATCTGGCTCCTGCTGGCACCAGGAATGTACATGATTTAATGCATAAAGGCAAAACATACACATAAAATAAAACCATTAAAAAACATGGAGAGCCATAAGGGAAAATACCTGGATTGATCTCCAGCACACATGGGCATGGGCGTCAGCACACATGCACCACATATACAACACACAAATTTCTTTGCTAACATCATATATAAAAATAGTGTGTATAGTACTTGAATAACAAAATGTAAATTTTCTATGACAGGTAATCTTTATTTGAGCAAAGGAGTTACAGGGTTGTTTTTTTTTTATTTTTATCTTTGAACCAGTGGATTTCACACACATACTATGATGATGTATTATGGTACATATGTCTGTCAGAAATGACAAGATCTAGTTTCTGAGGTCTTGCTGAAGTATTTTTAATATACTCTACTGCTTCATTTTTTAATAGACATACCCTGAGTTCTTTTATTTCTAATCTAGACACATGAGGTAGGGAATGTGAGTTTCTAAGCTGTTGAATTTGGGTACTAAGCTAACTGACGGGGATAATTCCTGTCCCATGGCATTAGAGCTAGCACATGAAATTACTTAAAAAGAAAAAGACCAATCACCTTTGCTTTCCCTTGCCACTGTTCTCCAGTGTAGAGCTAGAGATAAACCCGCAGCACGTGCTTGGGGAGCACGCTTTACCCTCAGCTAGAAGTTAGTCAGAGTTTTGGCTTTGGTTTTGTTTTTCCTGGTGTTAGTGTTAGAACTCAGGGCCTCACCAGGCAGGTACTCCTCCACTGAGCTTGTACGTTCAGCCTGTAAATTAATTCTTAGTGAGGACATCTTGTTACAAGCATGTCAGTGTCTTTTTTCTTTTCTTAAAACCTAGAAACCTAGATTTTTAATGATAGAACTGTTTTCTGGATAGATTTTTATGCTCCATATTTATTTCATACTTAATAGAAAATGGTTGTTCATTGATTAGTGTGGCCGAAATACTTGAAAGAACTGTATGGTAGAGTAGTATGATTCTAACAAGCTATTTTAGTATTGCTTTTCAAGGTAACATGATGTTTCCCCTTAAACAACAGACCCACAGGATGAGAACAAAATCGGAGTGGATGGGATTCAGCAATTCTGTGATGATCTGAGCCTGGACCCTGCCAGTGTTAGTGTTCTAGTCATAGCGTGGAAGTTCAGGGCTGCCACTCAATGTGAATTTAGCAAAAAGGAATTTGTGGATGGCATGACAGAGCTGGGGTAAGTAAATTATTCTCAATTTAAACTTTTCAGAAGGAAAGATTCTTGGGTAAAAAATTCAATTACTTACAAATGTTCATTTCACATACATGTATTTTCTTTGTGTATTATAAGCCTTTGGTTTCCTTTCAAACTCAAGTTTTTATCTATTATCTTTATTCACATTAAATCTTATTCTTTAAATTTAAAAAGTTTCTTCTATTGGGTTGAGGGATGGCTCAGTGGTTAAGAATGTGCAGTGCTTGCAGACATCCATAGTTTAGTTCCCAGCACCCATGTCAGCTGTAACTCGGGGTCTGACCCCTTTGGCCTCCTCAGGCATCTGTAGACATGCATGCATATACACATGTGTATATGTGCTCGCACACTTATGCAAAATTTAAGTGACTAAAAATAAAGCTTACAGTTTTGCAGTCAAATACTCTACCACTGAGCTATACCCCCCAAAGCTTACATTTTTAAAATAAATATTCTTCTAAGTTTGAATTAACGGTACATTTTTAGCCACTCACGTTATTTTATATTAAATGTATAATTTGTTATGTGGTTGTGTTAAATACCAATAAAATACCATTTTGGCTTTTGTTTCTCTATTCTACTTAACAGAGTTAGTACTAATGACTTAAGACATTGCTCATTTAACACATGTGACACAGAAGTAAATAAAGCACCCAACAAAAATATCTTTTAATTGCTAATCTATTGAACTACTTTGTGAGGTGGTAAAAGGCCAACTAGTTTCACTGCTGACATCTCCAACACTCTCATTCACTTGTGGATGCTTCAGAATCCATTGTTTTGAGTTGCTGAGAAACTGAACACCTGAACTGTTCCCCTAAAGCACACACTTACATCACTTAGTGAGAAAATGTCTGCAGGCTTGCCTACAGTGGGACCTTGTGGAGGTATGAGCTCAGTTGATGCTCCTTCATATCAGATGCTTCTAGCTTGTGTCAGGTCAATATAAGGCTAACCAGCACAATGGTGAAGATCGCACTAACACTAAAACTTGTAGGATTCTGCTTCTCAAATGCTAAACAAAGAGGAAAAGGTGGGCAGTTAACAAAGTTACTTGTCTTAGTTAGATTCTCGGTTGCTGTGAGCAAACAGCATGACCAAAAGCAGCTTGGGAAGGAAAGAATTTCATCTTCTACTTCCAGGTAACAGTTCATCACTGAGAAACCTAGAGGCCAGGTCTGAAGAAGAAGCCATAGAGGATTACTGCTTAATGGCTTGCTCACCCTGCTTTTTTGTACCATCCAGGACCACATTCCTGGGGATGGTACCACATCAGTGGGCCCTCCCCACTTCAGTCACTCACCAAGTCAATACCCCACAGAGTTGCCTACAAGGAGGCACTTACTCAATTGAGAGTCTCTCTTCCCACACAGTGCTAGGTTGTGTCAAGTCAGCAGAAAACTGGCCGGTACAATATCCATCCATCTCTAAGTAGAAAATGGAGCTGGGTGGGCAGGGCAGTAAAAAGAGGACTTAGCACACTCCAGGTCCTGGGTTCAGTCTCTAGTACTTGAAGATGAGGAGGGTCAGCAAAAGGAACACAGAAAGCCAGAGGATATCTGGGTGGTGGCAGCACACACCTCTGATCCCATAACTCAGGAGTTAGAGGCAGGTGGCAGAGTTTGAGACCAGCCTAGTCTACAGAATGAGTTCTAGGACAGCAGAGCTACACAGAGAAACCTTGTCTCAAAAAACAAACAAAGAACAGCACGTCTTCCTTCACACGTTAAGCGTACACAGCCAGCTCTACAGCTATAAAATCTCAGCAGCAACTGCAGGGGAACCAGGGAGGCGAGGTTTCTGCAAACACGGAGGGAAGGTGACCCATCTTTCTCTGTTGTCACAGGTGTGACAGTCCAGAGAAACTGAAAGCCATTCTTCCCAAACTGGAGCAAGAGCTTAAAGACTCAGCGAAGTTTAAAGACTTTTACCAGTTCACCTTCACCTTCGCTAAGAACCCTGGGCAGAAGGGTCTAGGTGAGTGTGTTCTCCAGGTTTGTGAGCACCAGATCTGAGTCACACTGTAAGTGGACAGAGTCCGTGGGACTCCAGCCCACAGCTGTGATGATGCTGTCCCTGCTTCAGTATCTCTGTCCACTCATTCTTCATATAACTAGAAATATCAATTGATAATGTCTCGGCTTCTAAATTTGAATATTTTGAACTTGAACTAGTTTGTGTTCCATGTTATCTCTGTTACTGTCAGTCAGCTGACAGTCTGATGTTGGGACTTGTCTTCTGCAGGGTGGTTCAGGCAGCCAGGCCTTGAAACGGCTCTCCTGTATACCACGCTGCAGCACACCACCTCTCCTCAGAGCTGAACAGTTCTGCTTGTGCTTTACTCTAGATGTACACATCTGGGAAGTTTTTAACTGAAAATTTCAGTTTGAGGTTTTGATTTATTTTGGGGGTTTTATTTAGTTCTGCATCTGAGTACTGGCTTATTTCTGGCTCTTTCCAAGAGTAAGCCCTATCAACCTACAATTACTTTCTGGGAGAATGTAAAAGGCCTTGTGTATTTATATGAAACCTCTTGCAAATTTGAGATATGTGCCTCACATGGTCTCTTAAATAAGGATTAATAAGCACATTAGAAGGCACCTTTTGAGGATAAAGAGGATGTGGTATAATGGCAGATAGAAGCCTGCACACAGCCTCGGCTTTTCTCTCAGCATGAAAAACAAAGGAGAGATTTAGTAAAAAATAAGACATGTAAGGCTAGTACCATCCCACACTCCTGGGTCATACAGAGCTGTCGGGGGTCATGCGGAACAATCATGGGTCATGTGCTGTCATGAGTCATGTGGTACTGCCATTAGGTTGTGCGGCACTGTGGTGGGTGTGTAGCGCTGTCAAGTAAAGCACTTGCCAAGAGGTGATGGAGGCACGCATGTTTGTGGTGACCTTGTTACTGCAGGATCTGGTCCTTGTGCTAACTATACAAGGAGGAAATATAGCCCATTGTGAATCACAGGTCATGGGAAGAAAGGAGGGTGGCAGGTTTCCCATATTCTGTCCTTTCTTTTTTTAATTATTTGAGACTTATTTTTGTTTTAGATGTTCAGTTGATTTGCCTGCATGTACATCTTTGTACCACATTGGTGCAGTGCCCAGGTGAGGGGGTTGTGTCCCCTTGGAACTGGAGTTACAGGCATTTGTTAGCTACTATATGGGTGCTAAGAATTGCAATCATCAGTACTTGTAAACATTGACTCATCCTGCGGCACCTCTATCCCTTTTTAGAGACCAATCTTTGTTTAACTGAGAAAAAGGAGCCAGCCAGATGACAGGCTCTTCTGCTGGTGTCCTATGGCCAATCAGTCCATGCTCAAGAACGCTCTTGCAAAGCCTTCCTGGTGGAATAAGGAGGCCAAGGGTCCTTGAAGAACATGTCTGGACACCCAGGCACAGGTGACAAGCTCCTAATGAGATTAGAATTTTGGCTGTTCCTAATGGCATTTGGTACAAAGTAAATATTTGAGCCAGAGGAATAGCCATCCTAATGATGCATTTGGGTGTGAGGAACAAGACTGGGCAGCAAGCATCTTACCTATCAGTCCTCCTCAGCTTGTGCACATGGTCCCCATCATCCCTGCATTCAGACATCTAGACCAGCAGTCCTCCTCAGCCTGTGCACATGGTCCCCATCATCCCTGCATTCAGACATCTAGACCAGCAGTCCTCCTCAGCCTGTGCACATGGTCCCCATCATCCCTGCATTCAGACATCTAGACCAGCAGTCCTCCTCAGCCTGTGCACATGGTCCCCATCATCCCTGCATTCAGACATCTAGACCAGAATCTGATTGAGGTGGTCATGTTTTGTTTTTATATTATTGTGGACTCGTGATTTGCCACATTGAAGAGTTATAATGGATGACAACTAGTGATCCTTTCTGAAGCTTGAATCACCCATTGCAGCCACAGAACACTTTTCAGACTAACTCCAGCCTCTTAAATACAGCCCTGGGGTGCTGACTGCCACTTCACTGTCTACAGGACAGCTCAAGACTCTGCTAGATGTCTTATTCAGACCTAGGCTTACATACTTCTCCAAGAAGTCTTTTTTTTTTTTTTTTTTTTTTTTTCAGTGAAAAACTGGAGTCTCAGTCCTGTGCCTAGTAACTACTAGCACCTGTTAATGATTGGTTGATCTTTATTTCTGTACCTCTTTAACAAGCAGAACTCACGTTGGTGTTTCTTTTCTTATATTAGTATATATTGATTGTACTCAATAATGGGTTTCATTGTAGAATTGTCCTACTATGTATAATACACATGGACCATATTTACCCCAATATTGTCTTCTCTGGTCTCTAACCCATCGCTGCTTGTCTCAGTCACTATTCTATCACTGTGAAGAGACACTATGACCAAGGCAGCTCTTATAATGAAAAACATTTAATTGGCTGGCTTACGGTATCGGTCCATTATCATCATGGTAGCGAGTATGGCAGCATGCAGGCAGACATAGCACTGGACAAGTAGCTGAGAGCTCTGCATTCATTTGCAGCAGGCAGAGAAAGACTGAGTCTGGAGTGGATTTTTGAAACCTCAAAGTCCACCAACAGTAACAGTGCCATACTTCCTTCAACAAGGCTACACCTCCTAACCCTTCTAGACACTCCCATCCCCTGGTGACTAAGCATTCAAATATACGAGCCTGTAGGGGCCATTCTTACACAAATCACCACACCAGTCCTCTTTTTCTTCCCAATAGTTCTCCTGTGCTCACATCTTTTTGTCTCTTTTTTTAATGAATGTTCGTGTGTGTGTGTGTGTGTGTGTGTGTGTGTGTGTGTGTGTATTGTCCATTTCACATATTGAGGAAGGCTGTCTCTGACCCTAGAGTTCACAGTGTCAGCTAGTCTGACTAACCAGGCATCCCCCATGTTGGGATGGCAGGTGGGCTGCCATACCATCCCAGCTTTCTTATTTTTAAAAAATGACTTTTTTGCTTCTTTGAGACAGGGCTTCTCTGTGTATTGCCCTAGTTGACCTGGAACTCATTCTACAGACCAGGCTGGTTTCCACCTCACAGAGATCCACCTGCATCTGCCTCCCAAGTGCTAGGATTAAAGGCTTGTGCCACCACTGCCCAGCTTAAAAATGACTTTTTTATGTGTATGTTTTGCCCACATGTATATCTATGTACCATGTGCATGCCCAGTATACACAAAGGCCAGAAGGGAGCATCACATCCCCAGGAATTAGAGATGATTGTGTGAACTGCCATATGAGTGCTGGGAATTGAAACTGGGTCTTCTGGAAGAGCAGCCAATGCTCTTAACCTCTGAGCCATCTCTCCAGCTCCACACCAGCTTTTCACGAGGGTACTGGGATCCAGACTCTGATTCATATACCGTAGTCTCTGAATCACCTCCTCATTTTACATTGTTATTTCGCTTTAACTCAGTGTGTTTCTGTGTAACTCTGGATAGCCTGGACCTTTATATGTAGACCAGGCTGTTTTCAGACTTGGATAGATCCCCCTGCTTCTGCCTAAGCCTCTGAGTGCTGGGATTAAAGGTGTGTGCCACTATGCCTAGACTGTTTCTTTAAAAAGAAAAAAGTAGATTTTTGCTTATGAGATGAAATATGCTGTTTTTCACTCAGTATGATCTCCAGTTTTATCTGTGGTGTTTTTTTTTTTTTTTTTTTTTTTTTTTTTGCAAACATAATTTTGTTCTTAATGACTTACTAACACTTTGTTTGCATAGCATGTTTTCTACTTTCCTTCATGTTTTGATAGATACCTCGGCTGAGTCTCTAACAGCTGTGATCAACCTGGGCAGGCAGTTTCTACTGCAAGCTGATTTTGACTCCTTTGGGCATATTCACAGGAATGGTCCACTGCTTTCCATGGTAGCTACTGGTTTGTGATAGCATCCTTACTTTTTGCATGCCCCCTCCCCTGCCAAGACTAGGTTTCTCTATATAATAATAGTCCTGGCTGTCCTAGAACTCAGATCTGTAGACTGGGCTGGCCTTGAGCTCACCTGCCTCTGCCTCCTGAGTGCTGGGATTAAAGGTGTGCAGCAGCAGCAGCACCACCACCAGGCTGGGGTTTTTTTGTTTTTTGTTTTTTGGTTTTTTTTTGCAATTTTTATTTATCATTGTGTGCATATGTGCATGTGTGTGATATGGTGTGTGATATGACCTCCATCTGGAGGTCAAAAGACAACTTTGTGGAGTCAGTTTTTTGTTTGGTTTTACGCCCTTACGTGGGATCCAGGGATCAAGCTCAGGGCGCCAGTCTGGCAGTAGCAAGCACCTCAGTGCCGAGCCTTCTCAGTCATATGTTAACATTCTTAATTCTGGTTGGCACCACCAACAGTGAGCTGTGACCTCCGCACAAATGCTCTTAACCTCTGAGCCATCTCTCCAGCTCCACACCAGCTTTTCACGAGGGTACTGGGATCCAGACTCTGGTTCATATACCGTAGTCTCTGAATCACCTCCTCATTTTACATTGTTATTTCAAAATATATCAAAAAAACGTCCCACAGGCCAGTTTGATGGAAGCATTTTCTCAATTGAGATTTTCTCTTCCCAAATGATTAGTTTGTGCTAAAAGTTGTCATTTATAAAAGCAAACACAATCCTTCAACCTAACCAGTAAAATGCAGTTTATTCCTTAATGCTCTTTTGCTTATCTTGAAATTGAAAGTTATACTTTTGACTCACTCTGTGGATATGGTTGTGGCAATCACTGGTAGCTTAGATAACTTTCTGTTAACTTTATTTGTGTGAAGAAAAATTTCACATAATGCTTAAGGGATTTTTTTCCCAATAGTAGGAATTGAATATAGGACCTCACACATGCCAAACATGTACTTTACCAAGGATATATTATGTCTCCAGACTTTTTTTTTTTTTTTTTTAGATATAGTTGTACTATAAAGCCCTAGCTGGCCCCAGCCCCAAAGATCTGCCTGCCTCTGTCTCTTGATTGATGGAATTAAAGGTGTGTACCAACTCCCTAGCAACCTTACTTTTAGGAGGTGAGTTTTTACTTGGGCGACTCAAACTGTTGGCTTTTATATCTTTCTCTCACCTCCCCCATTTCCCAAGAGACTGAAAGGAGATAGCTGGAACATTTAAAGTCTGTTTTAATTTGGACCCTGATCATCCATTAAATATCATCAGAATTCACAGGCACACACTGATGGAGTTTTTTAGAAACTCAACAGAAGACTGGGGTTGGGCTCCCTCAGGCTTTGAGATGTCTATGATAGGGGCTGGAGAGGCCCTCCGTGGTTAAGGGAAGGCTCGGTCGCTCTTCAAGGATCAGTGCTGTGTTTGAGGCAGGATGGGTTCTGCTTGCTGTTACTTAATCCTATGATGCCAGGTTTTGTGGTTCTTACCTGCCCTTCTTCCTAAGCCCAATTTCCCTGACCATATTCAGTTTACACAGGAAGTCCCGCCCACCAGCTTCCTGCCACTGGAGTAGTGGGCACAGTCAGAGTGCCTTTGCCATAGTCTGTTAGAAGAGTAGGCAATGCCTTACTTCTAGCAGTTAATTCTTAGAGGCTTAGCTAGTTTTCTTTTGCAGAATGATAATTAGACTAATCCAGGTTTTTAGGTGGTAGCGATCCCTAGTGTTAGTACTTATGAAGAAAGGACACTAGGCTTCAGTAGATGGTGGCCTTTATTTTGTTTTGTTTCCTTCTGTTTTATAACTTAATATACTGTTAGAGTAATTAAGCGTCTAAAATAAATCCTTGAAGCTGGGCATGGTGTCTTAAGTATGTGTAATCTGAGTAGTTGGGAAGCAGGTGGATTGCCTCACGGTAGGGATAATAACACAAGTTTCATATAGCAAGACCTTGTCTCAAAATAACAAGAGAAAAAAATGAAAGAAATTTATATTTTATGATACTCTGCAATCTTAGCAGCCTTTAGTTTAATGAAGTGAAATAGCATTTCATTTAAACTTTAACGTGTTTAATTTCTGTCTTATAATGTTATTTTAACTTGAAAGTATGGTACAATCTAGGGTATTCCCTATAGGGCCTTGTATTGGGTTTCCTGCAGGACTTGGGTTTCGGTGTCCTTGAGAAGAACAAATGTAGATTCAGCCTGGCATGGTGGCTCACGCCATTAGTCCCAGCACTCAGTAGGCAGAGGCAGGCAGGTCTCTGTGAGTTGAGGCTAGCCTGATCTACAGAGTGAGTTCCAGGCCAGCCAGGGCTGCATACTGACACCCTGCCTCCAAACAAAAGCTTTTTAATTAAAAAAAAAAAAAGAAGAAGAAAGAGATGCAGATTCTTTGGGGGTTTACTGACCCGCAGATACATTATTTGTGTTAGTTATCACCATGAAACAAGACACCTCAAAGCTTAGTGTCTTCAAATTACCATTGTCTAGAGATCCTAATGTGTTGGGTGGAGGATTCAGGCAGGACTCAATTAGACACCCTTCTGTTGCCTGGGTGACCAGTGTTCACAGGAGCATTCAGCTAGTGACTGGGCTGCATAGATTTTACTTTCTTCCCCTTGGCTTTTTAAATAGCAAGCATCAGTTCTACTCATTGTGCTCATATTCAATATGAATTTTAATTTTCCAGAATTTTTGAGGTACTTTTAATTAGAATCAAAATCACTGCCCACTTTAACCCTATAAAGTTAAGGCAAAGGATTGCAGTTTGGTTGTAATGCTCTTGCGTAGCATGCATAGGCCATCAGTTCCATCTCCAGCATTGCAAAAATTAATAAATAAATATGTTAAAATGTATTTTCTTTATTTGTGAATATTAAAGTTCACTATACGGGTAAGGAGTCTTCTAAAAGTTTTAAGATATAGGCCCAGTATGTTTAGCCTCCTCCATTTTATAAATTTCCATAGCCTCAGACAGTAAAAGGGACAGCAGATTTAATAAGTCCTTTACTGAGAACAAAGCACTGGCTCATTTGTTTCTGAGAACACTGAGTTGTTTATTGGAACCATTCACCAGAAAGCTGAGTTGCTGAGTTTGTTTCTTTGCTTTTACAAACTAAAAGAAAATATAATTGTGCTAGTAAAATCTCTTCAAGAGACTGACTAGAGATTGTGAATACATCAAATAGGCACACAGTTATCTAAGGAAGTTTTCTGAGGGCCTTTTCAGAAGAACTAAAAAATGAATCACTTTATGGCTGTAAATTAAAAGCAAAATTATCAATTTAGCCTTTCCAGAGCTTACTTGTGTAGTCTGCCCCCTAAAGAATTGGCACAAGCAGAGGAGATTGGCAGGATGACTCTGCTTTCCTAGAAGAGGTGCATCTTGCTGTGGGGTAATGGCACCAGCAGAGTGTTATTCCCTTCTTCCTGGGGTTTTTGTGGATGTTCGTGCCAATATCGTGTGTGCTGTGTTGGTGGGTTTGAGACCAGGTTTCTTAGGCTATCTGTACCAGCCCCAGAGTGGATGATGTTACTGCTATTGCACCCAATATTTTCATGTGATATCATTCTTCATTCTGTACTCTGTAGATAGTTAACCTACACAAGGGATAGTTAAGCCTTTATGACATGAGCACACATGTGCTTGTTTATGTGTTCATACTCAGAACCTCACACATGCTAGAATGAGTGAGTACTCAATCACTGAGCTGCATCTTAGCTTGGTACTTTGTTTTAAACAAAATCTTAAGTGATTTTATGCTGGCTGCCATTTGAAATCAGAGCTTTGAGAATTTTGATTTTTGAAGAAATGAAGTTTCATACTAACTAGCTATTTTTTTTCTTAACAGAGGATGTTTCTTTGTCTAATGGAGCATTACACACATCATTCTAACTAGTTTGCCTTCTAGCATTTTCTTAAACAAAAGATGGACTTTTTAGAGGTTCTTGGAAAGAAACCGGCGCTAAAACATTCTCATTTCAGAGTAACATGGCCCCTGATTTGTTGGGGAATTTTGTAGTTATTGTTGTTATTTTGCAGGTGGCCTGAACTCACTTGGATAGCATGACACTCTTTACTTAGGAATATGAGTGCTGGAAGTTTATATGCTTACTTCATAGTCATGTGACTTGTGCACATTCAGATGAGGTATTCCTAAGAAGGGTTTCTAAAACCAACTAGGTTATAAAGTATGCCATAAACTTTATTTTTGTTTCCTCCTCAGGTCTCCATTTCCCAGTGTGAGCGCTTTACACCATTAAGATGAGTGAATGTAGATCTAAGTAATGTTCTTCCTAAGGGATAAGGATGTAGACTAATCGTCTTAGCCTTACACTGCGGGTCCCATAGGTAAGGCCTAGCAAGCCCTCCACACACCGTCACTGGACCTCTCTGACGCTCTCCTTTCCATGGAGACTCCAGGGTTCTTAGGACAAGTCAGACCTGCAGCATACTCTCTCAGTCCATAGGGGATATTGCCCTGGCCAGTGTTGGTCATTATCCACTCATCTCTAGTTTACCAGTAAGGAGCATCCTTGGACATCTCAAATGGGAGCACTGATAATAATATAATAATAAATAACAATAATAATAATTTCTATCCAAGTGGGATCAAACATGATATAGGACAAAGTCTTGAAACCAATTCTTTCTTTGTGGGTTTAAACTAATCTGTTCCCTTAATATAGTTGTTGATCCAATTTTCACATTGCTTTATCTGACATACATGCAGAAATGTAATTAGGAGACTCTTTCAGCATGGCTATCCTTTTATTGCCCATGGTGAGCAGGATTCATCCTGATTAAAATAGTCAGGCTTAGAGACAGGTTTGCTGTGGCTAACATGTAAAAATACAGGGCATAGACAGCTCTGACTGGAGAGTCTGTTTCAGAGCCTCCTTGAAATCCATTTTTCATTAAATACACAGCTTTAAGACAAACCTTAGAACATAGATTTGTTTAAAATTGGTGAAATACTCTTTATCATCTAGTTGAGGAGAGGATATTTGCTTTGATTGATAAGTAGCCTAAAACTGTAATATCTATGTAGCAGTGAAAATAGTTTTCTCTGTATGTGGAAATTTGTCTTAACTGTGCAGTGAGAAATTCAGAGCCCTTAGACTGTCCAGTTTGCTTGTGAATCTGGTAGTTCTAAGACAGCCACGAGGCAGGTCTGCTGGGGAGAGCTGATCCCTCTTTCTATGAGTCCTTTAAGCTTATCACTTGGGAATGGCAGTGGCCCACTTTCCGAATAAACGATATAAATAGTATAGTAATAGTAATAATAGACTGGATCAGGCACAGTTAAGTCTTATACATGTGGAATGCAAGTATCCAAACTGGTTAGCTGAAGACAACTACTTGCATGTCCAAATAATACACAAGTGCTTCCTAAGAAATTTCCTCAGATTCGTAGAATTAGGTTACATGTCATTTCCAGGAACAGAATGTAGAGATTGGATAAGATGCCAAGGAATTATTTTTATGCCACAGAAAAAGACCAAGATTTATTAATCAATCTCTTTCTCTTTCCTCCCCTCTCTTTCTCTCTCCACCCTCCATTTCCTTCTGACAGATTTAGAAATGGCTGTTGCATATTGGAAGTTAGTATTGTCTGGAAGGTTTAAATTTTTAGACCTTTGGAACACATTTCTGTTGGTAAGTGACTGTTTCTTGCCTTTTGTGCCCAATCAAGAGGAAGTTTTTCCTTATTTAAAATGCTAAGACTAGGTTCCTGCATAGGAGCACACGCCTTTAATCACAGCACTCAGAAGGGTAAGGCCATTGGATCTCTATGAATTCAAGGCCTGCCTGGTCTATGTAGTAAGCTCCAGGACAACCTGGGCTACATAGTAAGATTCTGTCTCAAAAACAAACAAAATGTTAAGACTGAACTTAATCGTCTAACTTAAATATGAATACAAAGGCACTCAGATACTAGGCACGGGCTGCACAGGTTAACCACTTGCAAAATGCCATAGCACAGCAGTAGAGGCCAGCCACAGGTGGAAGCTACTTCAAGGCTGTTCCATGCACAGCTACCTTTTCTAGAATGTTGTTTGTCCATCAGCTTAGAGCTGATCTCTGCAGATTCTCAACCTGCCATCTCCTGTGAGGAACTTCAAACCCAAAGTATCAGGACCACACACGCTGCACACTGCTCTGTACTCTAGAGTATGGACCAGATCTTGTTGTGTAGAGGTACCCTGAAAACTGTAATCTGACACTGCTCTCAAGTCTGTTCTGCCACACACAAGATGGATAAGAGGCTCTTGTAGGGTACCATAAGGAAAGCATTGTGGCTCTGCTGGACCCTGTTTTATAGGGAAAGCCACTTTAGTTGTGAACTTTCTGAAGTAAGTGGGATGTAAGGACATGTTCTGGATCCACAAAAGATAGTCCCGGTGACAGCAGAGAGACTCAGACCTTTCACACTGTCACAACCATGTCCCATCCCATGACTAGCCTGGGCTTGCCCCTCCTCTTCCCTGTCTGTGGCTCCAGCTGGCACGCACCCTGCTCTGCCATGGTCAAGATTGCTGGCCTTGAGCGTATCCCCTCTGTGTGCTTCAATTTCTTTATCCATTGATAGTATTCAAGAGCATGGCCTGTGGAGGGTCTTCATCCCAACCTGTGTCATTTCTTGTAGAATGTTCATTGGTTGATAAAGCAGTACCCAGTTGCTCCTCTTCTCATTTTGTGATGCTTGGGATAGAACCTGCACCTCCTACATGCTAGACGGGCACTCTTCAACTGAAGCATTCCCACTTCCCTTTATGTGCAAGGTGTGGTCTTGATGAGTTCAAGCAGACCCTGAACTAGGGATCTTCCTGTCTAGCCTACTAAGTAGATAGGATTGGTTACTGGCCTATTTCACCAAGTTCTCAACTTTGGGTTATTCCCAAACAATAAGACGTTATCCAGAGAACTCCACAGCTGTGTGTACATAAATAAAAGGTGCTTCCACCTTGAGGAGTCATCAGGATGCTAGGACCCACACACCACTGACGGGAAGACTGAGCAGGAAGATGAGAACATCTGCCCAGTAGCACAGAATGCAGAGCATTGGCATTATATTGGCACATCAGCTGGGTTCTCTTCAGACCTAATGTTGGTGGGGAAAAACTGGAAAACAGCTGACAGTCTGTCAGTTAATGTTTGAATATATATGTGAAACTCTTAAATAAATAAACAGACTTCAGAAAAAGAAAGATGGTTCATCTGACAAGGGTGGCTGCCAGAGTTTGACCCCAGAACCCAAATAGTGGAGGGGGAACCAAAGAGAACAAGTTGTCCTGTAACCTGTGTGCATGCGTAGAAATAGATACATGTGAAGCAATTAAAGACAACACACACCACATAGAAGGTGTCTATGGTACGTGCATGCATTGGCATGTAAAAGCTGGTGTGACAGTGGTAAGTTCAAGGAAATGAGTGCTTTTGTAGATGAGGAGAGAGAAGCCTCAGGATGCACAGCCTTGGCTCAGAACTTGCCTTTCTGTGGCACAGACATTATATTAGCCTCCATGTTTTTTATGTAACTGGAATATTGAGTAACAAAGGTATTTTTAGATAATTATCTCATCCCACTCAAGAAATACTTGATATATAGAAGTATAAGTGTGAGGAATAGGTAGAAATGGACTCCATATTGTCCTGCTTCATTCCTGAGCAGGTTTAGGGAAGTGGGAGGGGAAAGATAGAGACTGGCCTCCTGTCTGACCAGACAGCAATTATAATTTTAATATTTAAAATATATTAAAATAATTCAGTGTTCTTTATTTGAAATTATGGCACATAGTATATCCAGTTGGCTATAAATAACTATTCCTTTCGCTTGTGACAGTTGTGAATGTGTACTTCTCATCGCTAAGGAAGCTCACTTGCTAAGGCAGTGGCCCGACCACTACAGTATCTGACAGTTTAGATCTGAACCTTAACCTGGTGGATGTTTTTCTCTTATGTATTAGGAGCATCACAAAAGATCAATTCCAAGGGATACTTGGAACCTTCTCCTAGATTTTGGAAACATGATTGCAGATGATTTGTCTAACTACGATGAAGAAGGTACTAGAAGTTGTAGGACTTCACAGGGTTACCAGAGATGCTCATGCCTCCTACTCCTGAGTGAGGGGCAGACACTGACCCAGAAAAGCCACCCACCCACAGGGATAAGGACAATATACTGACTGACTTCCTTGTCAGCTTCTAGAACTACATAAATCCTGGTTAGGATGATTGGAGATGCTATCATAAGTCTACATATTTCCCCCCAATGTTAGAGAACCCACATTAGAGACATTTAAGGTCCTCCCATACAGTACATTGCTCCCCAAGAGGGGCCTGGTCCTGGGTAGCTAGTCTCTTCTCCAAATGTCCAGGACACCTTCACTCCTCATGCCTGTAGCCACCACCCAGTTACTGACAGCGTCTAGCTCATGTCATGACCCTCATGTCTGTGTCAACACAGTGCCCAGTTCATAACAAATACCTAACGAAGGGATGTAGAGAAATTGGTTTTCAGTTACCATAACTGTCCCTGGCAAAACTAACTTGTCTGCCAGAAGACAGCATAAGAGGCAGCCAGTGCTTGCAGCAGAGACTGTGAGCTACATTGCCCTGCACTGGGTAGATTTGGGAGTCTCTGATAAGGAGTCAGAAATGATGCCCATGACTTCATTAATCAAGGGGATTAATGCTCCTTGGCCCCTGGGAAACAGTAGGTCAATTGATTTCCATTCACAATTGGCAGGTTCTAACTGCCCATAGGTTGGCTGAGGCCTGAGAGTCTACCTTGTAGGCTCAGTTAGTGATAGTATTGTCTCAAGGTCATTACACCCACCATTCACTGACCTTAACTTCCTGGAACAGAAGAGCTGAGTGACCTCAGCAAGTCGTTTGATTACACACAAGCTACATAGGTTTCAGATTTTTTTTTTGGTTATTTAGAGGTTAGAATTGGGGAAAGAATGTTTTAAATGCAACAATACTGGCATAAGACTTATTTTAAAAATCTTTGTTTTCCTTTAGGAGCCTGGCCTGTCCTTATAGATGACTTTGTAGAATATGCACGACCAGTAGTCACAGGTGGGAAACGTGGCCCTTTCTAAATGGAGCAATCAGGTAGATGAAGGGTAGGAAGGGATGCACCCTGAAAGGAGACAACTAGGTTGGTTGCTGTGCATTTATTGCTGACTCCGGAAGTCTTCCTCGTCCATTCATGAAACAAATCCTTACTCTGCTTAAAGGCTGCAGTGGCTGATGTGTAGAAACGGAGAAGATCCTCAGGATTTTAGGGATGTGTCACCAGAGCTATTGCCTTAGGAGATGCCTGCATGACTTGCCTTTACAGAAAGCAACATAAAATCTGTTTGCAGGGCCAAAAGCATGCTGTTCAGTTCATGATGTTAAGGTGAGCGGTTTCCAAAGCTGTGGAATCACATTGTAATTGTGCTTCAAAATAGCGTCTGTCCTCAGAATGATGGATCTTTTATACAAATCCAAGCCATTAAGAATGTGCCCAGATGAAGATGGCCTTGTCAGCCTACTGCTTTCTAATCTTGGTATTCAAGATTGATGTTTTGAATTATGAAATCTCTAGATTTACTAGATATTTTGTTTTTATTTTCTCTAGAAGACATGGTTGCAATTTGCACAGGGATGGCATGGGACGTAATCCAGCAGGTTCATTTCAAACTGTTTATAAGCTGCTGAGCCTGTTTTACCTCTAATAAGGTTATTATTAGGCCTGGATGCTGCCTCCTGAGAAGTTTCTTATTTTTTTTAATATATTTTATTATATTTAAAAGAACATTTTTCCATGAGAAATACTTCTTTTTGAGTGATGGATTAGATTTAAAATCAAATGCACTGGTTCCCTTCACCTGTCTATAATGTCTTCAGTGCCCAGAGCCCAGCCCTTGGATAGCCATATGCATTTGGAAGTAAAAACATACATCATCCAAAAGAGTCTACACCCAAAGCTTCTGTCTTTCTTGTCTACGCCATTGGACTGCACCATGTCACTGTGCCATGTCACTGTCTGCTTTTCTGGTGTTTATCTGCTCAAGATCCACTCGTGCACACAGGCATGGAGGACCTGGATACTGTCTGCTCATCTGATGTCAAGGTTTGAACATCACTGTGCTGACCCTACCTCACACTTGCCAAGACTTGGTGTCACAAGCGTGCCTTGCTGCCCGGCCTACAGTGTGGCCATGGAGCAGATATACTGGGCCCACTTCAGGACAGGGGACTGATCAAATGCCTATATACAGAAAGCATGTCCCAGATAGCTATGGGGCAGCTTCTGGCAATGGGACATGCTGACTTAGGAAGTAGCTCGGAGGCATGTGTGCCCTACAGTGAGATGGATGGTTAGTGCTGCAGAGCTCTCACAGGAGAGGTGGAGGACTGGAACAGAAGCCAGTCTCCACAAAGCCAACCCTCACTGTGAGATGAAATCATCAGTGACTGTCAGCTCAGGTCTATTAAAGGAAAAACTGGAACATCTTTGAGAGGATATGTAACCAAACAGACTTAATGAAAGTCTGGAAAACAAAATGTCCTTCCAGGCTTTGTGGGTTCCTGACATGTAGTTAACCGCTGTTCAAAGAAATTTATAGATACAAATAACTAAATTTTGAAGGTCTACAATATGCTCTTATTTTTAAGATTTAAAATTCTTCAGGAAGACCAGTGATATGATTCATCAGGTTAAGGCACCAGATGCCAAGCCTGACAAACTGAGTTCAATCCCCGGGAACCACATGGTGGATGGAGAGAACTGGCTTCCACACATGTGCCATGAAATGCATGTATTCCCCCTGCACACACATGTACTTACACAATACATTAAACAAATAAATGTACCTTTAACATTTTAAATTCTATGGAATTGTCAATAGGCTATGAAGTACTAGTAATTGATAATGGCTTCTCAAAGAATTGTGCTTTCGGTTCCATTATTTACACTTGAACTGTGCATGTTACAGAAATGCCGAACACTTCAGAAATAGTAAATAAATCATTTCCCTGGTGTTGTGGTGTCCTTTATTCTTGGTTGCACAGAGATTTTCATGGCTCATTAAGGCCCTGGTCTTTGGCTCGGACCAGCACTAAAGCTCCTTGGAGCAACAGCAAGCAAGCCCTTGCCACACACTGCATCTAATGCCTCACCAGGTAAATAGGTAGGCTTCTTTCTTAGTACAATATGCTGGTCATGTGGGAGCTCCGTATCAGAATATACTAATACAGCTACAGTTATGTCTAAAGCATATTTACCACACAGCAGCTTTAAGAAAGGCATGAATTTAAGAATCCAGCAATTTCCAGGATGACAACGTCATCCCAGTATTGTGCTAGTTTAGTGTTCAGTATGTTTGAACTTGATGGTCTCTGGGCACAAAAGGAAACTTCCTCCAGCATCTGTTGCTGTGTCTAGCACCCTGTAGCAGTAGGGGCTCTGGGTGTTTGTCAGACAGACTTGTCAAACAGCCTTATCTTGTTGGTGATTTTGACCAAATAGTGTGGACATTGTACCCAAATGTCCTTAACAAAGTTCCTCTTCAAAAGCCTGTGAACTTCTTACCTGAAGTGGGTCTCTTGCTGACTTCTGCTGTTTGCCACACTTGGATGGGAACTATATATGTTCTGGTTTGGAGGGATTGCTTCAGACTGGGAACTGTACCCTCAGGAAATGCATCTTGCTATGCACTAAAGTCCTTACCAATGGTATTTAAGCCCAAGTGACCCTCTGCCAATTCTGGATGAGGGCCAACTGGGGTCTGTACCTGCAGGGTTTGTGCTTTAGAGGGAACAGGGAGGTGACCAGTCTCCTAATTCATTTCAAACCAAGAGCCCTGCCTTTATAAGGTATGCCCTACCCAGCCTCATATTATTTAATGAATCTATGAGCAGGCAGGAATATTTACAACACATGAAACTCGGGCTGACATAACTAGATCTCACTGCGCTTGCTGAGACACATACCACCCTAAAGTTTAGTGTTGGAGCCCCGTACTGGACACTAAAATGCAAGGTAACACTTTCCACAGGAGTTAGGAGTGCTACGTCTTTTTAGCTTTTCTTTCTTCTCTCGTGACTTTTTTGTGGTACTGAGGATCCACCAGGGGCCTCATATACATCAGATAATTAATTGCACTCCCATGGTACTACTCCCCCAATCCTTACAATTTTATAATCATAAAAGTTTTCTAAAAGTATAAAACTACAACGGATGAACCTCAACATTATACTGAGTGAAAGAAAGCAGATAAAAAGGGAGCCACATAGTGTATTAGTGCATTCTTTAAAAGGTGGAGCAGAGCAAAGATGGAGCAGTATGTGACGTGCACTTCTCTGCCAGCAGGGGGCAAATTCCATCAAAGCACCAACAGTAGCCAGGCTCAAGGCTTTGAGCGGCTCTGGGTGTGGATCTGTGCCAGCAGGCTCCTTTGCTGAAGATCCGGTGGTGTCCAAACAGCTCCCACGTGGTAAGCTCAGAGCTTTATCTCATTGGTGCCACCTGCCAAGGCAGGGAAGGAACGCCTGGCCATTTGGAGAGTGCTGGATGGTGATACAATGACCACTATAAATGTCAGCTGGGCTGGCTAAGGGTGGCCAGGAAGGGACAAAGGCAACTGCAGGATAAGAGGAGTCACCTTGTAAGATGGAGAAGTTCAAGGCTGCGATGTTGTTGGGGAGTGTCGGTGATGTACTCGGCTATGGGAACCTCTGCAGGGAGAACAGTGTCTTAGGCTCAATCCAGGAGGAGCTGCAAAAGACCGGGGGACTGGACAGCCTTGTGCTGTCACCTGGAAAATGGCCAGTAAGTGACAACACCATCATGCACATGGCAACTGCTGAGGCCCTCACTACAGGTAGGACTGACTGACATATTCTGCTCCAGGTGTGTTGGGGTAGAATGTTGGGTACATGACTTCCTGTGTTGATAGCAAATCAGTCAACACCAAGAACCTTGGAGGTGGTGTATCAGTGCCCTGCGTTACCTGACACTCCTGTTGAAAGTGGTGATTCAATATTTATCCGAGGCTCAGAGCCTGACAGACGGCAGGTCTTATTTCTCCTCTGTGTCTTTGGGGACAGCAGCACTTTGCAGATAATTAAGCTCCAGATTCTAAAGAGCAACTTCCCCTTGTTTCTGCTGTTGCACATCAAGCCTCTAGAAGAAGCACAAGTTCAAGTTCTCGCTGCAGAGGGTGAGGCGTCGTGTTCTAAATCTATTACAGAAGAATACGTTATCAAGCTTGAAATTTGGGCCCACTGAGATAACAGTATTTGGGATTGCATCTCAATTCCAAATAATTAAGGTTAAAATATCCATCAGAGTGATTAAGTTTGGACATTGTTTATGTGTCACTGTTATAAGAAAGTTTGGATTCGGGAGAACAAAGTGTGTTCAGTAAGGAGCAAGTCAGTGCTGAGATCAACAAAACATTACATGGATCTCAGAGAATAGTGCATATGTGTAGTGTGCCTTCTCTATGCAAGGCATGCTAATATCCTGCAGGCCTGATATGTCATCATTGCAAAATTAAGATCTGAGGGCAGCAGTTAAGCCAATAGATCTCACTTATGTATTCACCATTCTGTTCATCTGTCATGAACACGCTCAGCTTAGTTCTGTGGTCATTGTATAGGAATGCCACCAATGTCATGTCCCTAAATAGAGCTGAAGCACGTTGATAAGATACAGTGTCACAGCTTGTTGAGATGGTGAAGCATCTTTCTCAGTTTGCATAGTTATGGAATCCAAGTATTTATGGATTGTGTTGTCATTGTATAGGAATATTATCAACTAGCTCCTAAATAAAATAGAGAAAAAGTAAACCACATTGGTAAAGATACAGTATCACACTGTGGGAAGTGGTGAAGCAGTGTTTGGGGTTTTAAAAAATTATGAATTTCACGTGTTTATTTCTTCTGGTATTTTTGAGCATACTTACATTCCTTTATGGTTAACACTACAGCTCAGAGCCCACCACAGCTCACAACCTCTGGAGAACATGACTTCACACAAAACTGCAGTGATGTGGGAATGTCTTTCTGTACGCTGTAAATATAAATCTTTAAATAAAGGAGCTGTTTTGGCCCATGACAGGCACCGAAGAAGTAGGTAGGGAATCAAAATAGTTAAGAGGAGAGCGGAGTCAGAACAGATCAAGCCAGCCGCCTAAAAAAGAAACATGTAAAAAACACAGATAAGCCACGGGCCACATGGCAGACAAATTAATAAAAATGAGTTAAGATAAAGGAGCTAACTAACAATGTGCCTGAGCCATAGCCAAACAACATAAAATTAATATAAGCGTCTAAATCATTTTTAAAAAACTAAGCAACAATAAACAGCTAAAGAGTCTGGGGCGGTAGGTCTATAGGTCTAGACCTCTGGCCACCCCAGGCCAAAAAACCTCAGTACCTTTGATGTTGGCTTCCTTGATGCTGTGTAAACACCTGTGCATAGCCACATCAATGCCCTGTGTGTGCTTATTTGGGGTGAGCGTTCTGCCAGTGCAGGGGGCTAGGCATGTGTTTGTCTTTGGGGTTTCCATAGAGAGCCCCCAACACAGGTAGGTCCTTGGGATTAGATCAGTGGACCAAAGTCCACTCAAGATGAACTGTGGGTATTTAGCTTGGACCATTTTTCAGTATTGTTTTTATGGAGGAGGTGTTGTTTGTTCTGTTGAAGAAAGAAGTAAGTTTCCTGCCAGTCACTAGAGTACCAAGCATGTGCTGCTGTGCTGTTCCCTATCATGGCCTCTTATTGTAGGTCATGAGAAAACACTTGCTGAAACCCCCCTTAGCTGATCCTCTAAATGAGAGGTTCTCAACCTGTGGGTTGTGTCACCTTTGGGGGTCAAATGACCCTTTCACAGGGATTGGCTAAGACCCTCTTGCACATCAGATGTTTATATTATGATTCCAAACAGCAGCAGTTATGAAGTAGCAACTAAAATAATTCTGCCATTGGTGAGGTCACCACAATGTGAGCGACCATATTGCAGGGTGGCCGCGCTAGGAAGGTTGAGAAGCACCACTCTAGACACTAAGCATGTTTGGTTTTTTTCTGCTCAGTAAAATTTGAGGTTTTTTTCTTTACACAGACCAGTTTTTAACAGCTTTAGTTCACGTTAGGGCCTTGGAGACATGTTACTAATAGTAGGTAAAGTTCCTTGTGGCAGAAGTTTCTGAAGAGCTGCCCCACCTGCCTTGCATGCACTATCCCAAGGCCATGTCATCTTCACATTCTGAAAGGTGGTTTCAGTGTTTCCATTCCACACGTGAGGGGTGGAGCCTGGAGTGGTTGAATGACTTGTCCAGTGCTGTGCACCCAGGGGACAGTACATCTAGGAAACTGGCCATAGGCCGTGTTCTTATATCCCTTGTCCACTGCCTATCTAGCTTGCCATCTGGATACCCTACAACCTGCTTCCCAGAGTGGAACCCCTCGTGGCACATTTAAACAAGTGTCACTCATGATTCCATCACCCAGCCATGGCCATGTGGTCTATAGGTCATGGATTAGCTGCCACAGTGGCCACAGCTCTTTCAGGGTCAGCATGAGGCACTCAGGACACAAGAGCAGAAACAAACACAGGGCCTTGTCTGATATTCTGCAAGACCTGTCAGTAGTACGACTGCACCTGAGACCTCACTCAGGAGGGCAAAGACTGGAGTGATTTCATCATGTCACTAGGCAAGCATATTGTAAGCATGGTCTTATCCCAGGCCCTGGGTATGGCTCCTTTCAGGACCATTTGCTCTGGGGCTCGGGTATGCAGCTCCACATTCCTGCTAGCTACTGCTGAGCATAGGAACTGCTTCTGAAAACCCCTGTGGCTGTAGAAGTCAAAGCTACGGGATGAGTAACTCAGTGGTGGTAACAAGCCACCAGGTTGGGGTCAGTCCTCTAGAGGATCTTGTGCCACTGAGGGTAAGCAGTTCTAGCTGTTAATGGCCAGGACCAATCAGTGAGGCAAGGAGGAGAGCAGGGTAGGAAGTGGCTCATGTGCAACTTGCAGGAAACCTGAGACCAGCAGAATAAGGGTGTCAGGCCTGCTGTATGTTCCTCAGGGACTCTGACAGCCGAATTAGAGCAGACACAAGTCAGAGCCAGGGTGAGAGAGAGCAGATGCAACCTTGTGGAATTCATAGGTATTTTACTTCAAACTCGGTTTTTGCTTTTTAAATTTATTATTATTATTATTTTATTTATTTATTATGTCAATTGAGAGCTGCTGGCCTGTTTTCTAAACTGACTTATCCTTCAGGAGGGTAGATAGGGAGGTAGAGAGATGGGTGAAGCAGCCAGGGCAGAGTGCTGGATTTTTAAGGAACTTCTTTACTCTGGAAAAGTTTGCTTTCAGTTGAAGGCAGAGATTTTGTAGTATCTGATCTTATAATAATTGTTTGAGAGGGCTTGAGATGGACTGGGCTGCCAGGACAGGATAGGAAACTGCCCTCAGTAAGCAGATAGCTCTGATAAAACAGTGCCAAATACTGTGGCTCACCAACAACCTGGCTCCCACCTCCTGGCAGGGGTTTGCAAACAAGACAAAGCTAATTTTATTCCTGCAGGGTTGCCACAAGAGGCCTGTCTGGGACATATGGCACTCTCTCCTCCAAAACAAAGTTCTGCCCATCCCTTCTACTGCCCCAATTCCAAACTAAGCAAGAAGCCCAGAGGAAGAAAGCTGGTAGGGGCTGCCTCTGTCACAGGGGCACCGATGGCAGGGTGGAAGAAAGGCTCTTTCTGCAAGAGCTCTTAGCTGTGGGTAAAGCTCTGCTCCTGCATGGGGAGCAATTCTGATGGGCACTTAACTTCACTTGGCAACCAAGGAGTCTTTAAGGGTTATAGCCTGCTCTTTCTCTGGAGTAGGGTTGCCAGCCCCTTATCATTCCCTCTCCTTCTCTGGCCACCCAGCCCTCAGCAAAGACAGGTCACCCACAGCCAGTGAGAGGACCAGCAGCTTTCTCCTAATGGACTTCTGTTCTGAGTGCAGCTTTGACAAAAACTGAAAATCCACTGTAGCTATGAAAGGGGACGTGGGGAAGCACCATCCTCATGCTCAGTGGGTACCCAACCTGCTATCTGCTCTCTCTAGCCTCCACTGTCTGGGCGTGTGTGACCTTTGTCCACCAAGCTGTGAATTAACTTAGTGACCAGAAATCTCTGGCTTTGAAGTCAAAACCCATCAGCAGCTCTATTGAGGTAATGAGTCTTCCTGGAGAAAATGATGGCTGCTCTAGGGCACATGAGGCAGAAATGAGCCAGGCCCTGTGCTGCCAAAGGCAGATGTTCAGTGTGGACTAGTTCCTTTCGCTCTCTGTGCCCCATGGTCTTCAGGGGTTGGACACATCCCAGTCTCCAAAATGCACTTCAAGGGGAAAAGGCACAGTTTGGCAATAGCAGCCATACAGAGTCTGTGTTTCCCAAGGGGGTGGGTGAGAGCTGAGTTCAGTAGAATCACCCTGTCTCCTGGTGTCCCTTCAAACAGGCCACTAGTCAGCATAATGTAGTGTGATATAGTTTATTCTGAGTGGGCAAAACCATTAGTAATAATAAGGGTGGTAGATGTTCTCTAGACTTGCAGGATACCAGTGTGGTGGTTTGAAAGAAAATGTCTCCCCAAAGGGAGTAGCACTACTAGGAGGTGTGGCCTTGTTGGAATAAGTGTGGCCTTGGAGGAAGTGTGTCACTGTAGGGATGGGCTTTGAGGTTTACTATACTCAAGCTTCATTCAATGTGACAGTCAGTTCACTTCCTGTTGCTTCCAAGATGTAGGACTCTCAGCTACCTCCCCAACACCATGTGTGCTGCATGCCAACATGTTCCACCATCATGATAATGAACTGAACCTCTGGGCTGTACGCCACCACAACTAAATGTTTTCTTATATAAGGGTTGCCTTGGTCACAGTGTCTCTTCAGAGCAATAGAAACCCTAAGACAAGCAGAATAAGAGTAACGGTCTGTTTAAGGTCTAGTTGGGCTGGAGAGATGGCTCAGAGGTCAGATGGCTCTGTTTTTCCAGATGTCCTGAGTTCAATTCCCAGCAACTACAACCATTTGTAATGAGGTCTGGTGCCCTCTTCTGGTATGCAGGGATACATGTAGACAGAACACTATATACATAATAAATAAATAAATCTTTTTTTTTTTAAAGTTGAAAAAAAAATTAAAGGTCCAAAGTCCATCCAGGCAGCAGCAGAATCACTAAACTTTCTCCTGTTTCCTAAGGACACTCACACATATTTGCCATTGATGGAAGCTGTTCACATACCCAACACCTCACATACCTTCTTTCCTTACTGACATCTGTCCCTACCACTTCCTCCACAGACTATTGGTGCCTGGATGACCTGTACCGTGAGATGGTAAAACGCTATGTGGAGACTGTGGAGAAGCTTGCAGAACATCGGCCAGACCCTTCCACTATTGAGGGCTGCTCACAGCTGAAGCCAGATAACTACCTCCTCGCCTGGCATACACCCTTCAGTGAAAAGGGTCAGAAAGCTTTCTGTTAACAGAGCTGCTGTTAGGAACCCTGTGGGTGTGGGTGCAGGTTCTGGCCTTCCCTGGCACTCATTGTGGCAATTCCCAAATGTCTGGGTCAGATCCTTCAATGGGCAGGGCTCCCCTTGACAGCAAACCTTGCTTGCTTTAGCATCTGTTAAAGATGCTGCTACATGGTTTCAGTCTTCTCCTAGAGGGGTTTTTGTTATCCACCCCCAGTTTAAGGAATATTTCTACTGCCTTTTCTTGAGGCTTGTATTTTGGTAAGAAGTACTGTCTGTGTTCATGGAGTGCAGCTTACAGGCAGCCCCAGTTCCTACCTGCTGGACCCTGTCTCCTGGTGCCCCTTTAGAATAGTGAAACCACTGCTCTGCATTTATCCTGAAGGGGGCAGAGTGGACATGTTCCACTGTGGGTGCCACGATTTCAGCTCCCTCTTCAGCTCTATCAATCTGGGATCCCAGGTTCACTCTTCCCAAACAGAAGAGGAAATGCTAACATCTGGAATAACTCTGAAGGGCAGCAGAGCACAGATAGGATCAGGTCAGCTGCTCTGATGCCCCAGGTAGGCCAAGAAAGAACATCCCAGGTGGATTAGAAGGAACGATGTGAGAGGTGTAGCTGTTACCACCAGGAGAGATCATTTGAACAGATATAAATGTGTCACTACCAAGAGAAGCAGTCTAAGCCAGGATAGCAGGACTGCTGTGATAAACACCCTGGCTAAGGGCACTTTAGAGGGAAAATGGAGTTCCTTTTCAGCCTACAGTTCTAGCTTACAGCCCATCATTATGGAGGACTAAAGGCAGGAACTTTATGGTCACACCACATAGTCAAGAGCAGAGAGAAATGAACACTTGCTTGCTTGCCTGATCTCAGCTTAATTTCTTCCTCTTTAAATGTTCAGGATTCCCTGACTAGGAATGGTGCTGCCCACAGTGGACTGACTCTTCCCACATCAATGGCTTTAACTAAGACAAACCCCACACATATGCTCATAAACCAACCCAATATAGAAGTCCTTCGCTGAGACTCTGTCAGAGTCATTCTAGACTGTGTCACATTGACAATTAAAGTTGACCATCACAACTATCAAGCAGGAAGACTTCAGGACAATCTCTGCAGTTCAAGAGGAGGGCATAGAGGGCTTCCTTCCAGTCAGGTCAAAGTGATATCAGCTCTTGAAAGGGAAATCCAGCATTGTCTGTCAAACTTACTTAATGAAAATGCCTTTTGGTCTGATGTTCCACATAAAAGTCTTAAAGACCCATAATGACAACATACTAAAGAAAATGCTCAGAAACATGTGTATGAGGGTGACCTTTGCATTATTATATGTACTAGTATAAACCTAGAAGCAGCCAGTGTCCCTCAGTAAGACAATGGGAAAGTCAACTGTGTATCTATAGCATGAAATACTACAAAGCTGTTTAAAAGAATGAAGTAGGTCTGTGTGTCGAGGTATGGAAATTCTTTGCTAAGCCTGGTGGAAAAAAGGCAAGATTCCAGTCAGTCCACTACATCCTTTCCATAGTGCATGTGGAGAGAATTCACGGAGTGTATGCACACGAAACTTCACCAAAGAGAGCAGAGAGCCTTACCAGCAGAAATAAAGAATATTAGTGTCTTGATGTATGGAAGTACATCACATGCATGAAGTACCCAGGGAGGCCAGAGGACTCTAATTAAATTATAACTTAATGACACCATTTTTAAGAAGGATTCCCAAGAATGGTGGCTATATAGCAAAACTCTGTTTCCAAAAAAAAAAAAAAAAGGAGAAAAAAGAGAGAAGGGAGGGAGGAAGGACGCAGGCACATCTAGCTCACACTGCTTCTGATATTCCCCAAGTAGAAGCTCATTATGAGCCTTCCCTGGGTCAAGAAAAAGTCCATTTTCAGGGATTAAATAACTCTATTTTCTTATAGCCTGACTCACAGAACTCTTTCCTTTCTGGGATTTGGGTAGCATGTTAACTGCTCACTCCTCTAATGATATTCAAATGACACACTGGAATTCTAACTTCTGAGGGCTGCATGGACAAGTCTGAATTCAGGTGTCTATCATGTAGGTTCAGGGTTTGGAGCTGCCACCAAAGCAATGTGCATTGGGATGCGCTACTGGAAGCCAGAACGACTGGAGACCCTCATTGAAGTCGGTATTGAGTGCGGACGAATGACCCATAACCATCCCACAGGTAAAGTGAGTGCTGGATGGGTGTGAGTCCTGTGAGGATGACAGAACTGTCATCAAGTATGGTGATGAAAAAGCCACACAGGGGGGAAATTGTTATTGTTCCTCTATTGTTCATGTCAGAGCAAAGGAGGAGAGAGGTAAAGATCTTGAGGGGAAACTGGGATCCAGGCTAAGTCCGTGTCAGAGTCAGTTCTGTGGGCTGTTGCCATTCTCCATAGCTTGGCCTATGCTTCTCTGCTTAGTCTCCAGGTCCTGTAGCAGCCCTGAAAAGGTGAGTGTCTCACCTCTTGTAATTAGAGAGAAGCAGAACTCATGGCTCTAGGATGGTCTGTTTGAACTCAGCCGCTGGCCCAGGTAACAGTCATCTCCCTCCTCACACTGCCCTCCAGGTTTCCTTGGGTCCCTGTGCACCGCTCTGTTTGCCTCTTATGCAGTACAAGGCAAGCCACTTGTCCAGTGGGGAAGAGATATGCTGAAGGTGCTTCCGCTGGCTGAGGAGTACTGTAGGAAGACCATCCGGCACATGGCAGGTGAGCCTGACTTCCTGCCCTGCTGCTTTTCCCACCCAAAGCACATGTGCCCACATTCCAACTCAAGTCCTGTACTGGCCGCCCAGCAGCTCTAGGCATTCACCCAAAGGCAATGCCTAGAGAAGCCCTCAGTCAATCTACAAAGATCTGACTACACAAATGTCCTTGTCTGGCAGAGGACAGGCACCTGCTCCAGGTGGGATCAGGACCCCAAGAAGAACTGCAGCCACACAGGTGGCTTCTTCCTTGGTAGCCCGAGGTCTCTGAGACACCCACACCTCTGTATTGTCAAGCAGACACCAAGTATCTAGTGCAATAGAGAACTGTCGCTGCATTCATAGGGGAATGATTTGTACATACGTTTTACACAGCCACTCCCTAACCTGTACTTGACCAAAGAGATGTGTCCTATACACTTCCATCTCTACCAAGATGAGTCCCCATGCCATGACCTGAAAGACCACTAAGGGCACATATTCCCAAGGTTTCTATCTGTTCTCATTAACCCAGATCCTGTCACCTTTTGGATGTGATCAGTCTGTTATTCAAAAATCCTGGGAACACTATGGCTTCCAGGGTCCGGACAGACAAACAGCAAAGTATATCCTCCCCCACTTGACTGGGGGGTGCTGTATAGTAGACATAGATACAGGAGCCCGAATGTAGGACCAGAAAACTCAGGGCTCATTCCCCAAGCCAATGGGTCTATGGCTGTTCTCCACTCTAAGAGAGATGTGTGTGAGAATGGGGAGAGCAAGTGGTTCCGTGTGACCTGCTATGCAACTAAGTAGGAGCAAACTTTCTAAAATAAGCCATCCAGGGTTTCCTGAAAGAAAGGAGGATGTGAGTCCAGGGCCAAGGCTACTGCTTTTCCAAAGCAGCATAAATGTCACAAGATGGGGGGAGCATGTTCTAGAACATTCCAGAACAATTTTACAAGGACACATAACACACAGGAAGACCCACTTGGCCTCAGCACTGAAGGAAATTGGGCCTAAAGGATAGTGCTCAGCATTCTAGCTAGATCATCTCTGAGCTTACTAGGCCTCTGTGGAACAATTATTTATTTTTGCTTAGTTTAAGCCATTCTTCCCTGGTTACTCTGTCCCAAATAGACTTAGATGCCCCCAGAAGGTCCCCCAATGTAGCCTAAAGTCAGTGGGCTGTTTTTGTCATCTAGGTAGGGTCACGGATGCCCCCTAAGACTGGAAGGCAATTACTGTGACCGAGCAGACCCTTAAACCCCAGAACCCAGAACCCAGGTGGCTATTTTTGAAGTATTCTATCCATGAAGACATAAACCTGAGAACAGAGTTCACTGCCAGGACATTTGGGGATTTAACTCTTTCTTGGAGGTGACCCTTGAGAAACAGTTCTGTTCTATCTTTTTAATTTGATGTTTGCTTCACTAGAGCTCCTTAGATACAGAACTTACCACAGAGCTTAAGCTCACCCAGAAAGAGTTGTTCTGTAAACTCCAGAGGAGAATGTGCCTTTGAGGGGCAGCTGAAAGACTCAGCAGACCTTGCTGATCCTGGGCTCTGGGTCTGGAAATTTCCTACAGAGCTGCTGTCCCTGCTCCCTGGGTAGGGGCGACACCTAGGCCAGTACTGCCCTAGTGGTATTCAAGTAGACAGTGTTTCAGCTTTGTGAAGCCCAGCAGGTCCAGATGTGCTGGTCCAAGAAGCCGTCCCATCACCTCCTGGCTTCTCTGCTGCAGCCTCTGCTCACTGCCCCATAGCCCTTTGCTGTCTCTGCTCTGTTCAGCCATAGGCAGAAAATAGGGTCTAGACCTTTATCTTCAGGTATGTCCCCCCAGACCTTATCGGTCCCTAAAGGCCAAGGCATTCCCATCCTCTGTTGGCTCCAGGGGAGGACAAGTTGTGAGCCTCCTGGAGCAGGCATCTCCATTTCCTGCTGTTCCAGAGTCCTCTGTAAGATGAGTGGCTGCTGGCCATAGCCCAGCCAGGGCCCTCCTCATCAGATAAGCTAGCCAGAGGTGCTGCAGCTTACTGCAGCTTGGGTTTCAGGCTATCGGTAATAATAAAACTTCTCCCCTTACTGTCCAGGTCCATGTTTAAACTAATCAAGATACAAACTTCCCTGCTGATTTTGCTTTGAGTTTCTGAGTTTCTTTTTGTTTGAGGAAATTTGCTTTGTTTCTTTCTCTCTCTTTTTTTTCTTCAGTGTCTTACAAATGCTATGCAAGCCCCCGTAACCCTGATCTACATCTCCAGGCCTAATTAATTAAAATTGTAGGCTCCTAATCATTCTGTGATCACTTTCTTCTTTAGAGGGCAATTCAATAACTCTGGCCCTCTTTTGCTCCCTCCCCATCTTCTGCACTACTGCTGGAAGCAGCTGTGCCTGTGGGGCTGCTTATTTGGGGCACAGGTACTCCATCCCCCACACCTGCAGCAGGGAGAAGAGGCACTGTTCACCTCCCCCATCCCACGCCGGCCTCCACCAGGCTCTTTCAGCTCTCCTGCCCTGTGTTTGTACCTAGAATACCAAGAGCACTGGTTTTACTTTGAAGCAAAATGGCAGTTTTATTTGGAGGAAAGAAAAATCAGTGAAGACATGGAAAACAATGCCATTTTCCCTGGCAACTATGATGCAGAGGAGCGAGACAAAGTAAGTCCAGCCCCAGGCCTGGGATACCCCTGTGCTCTATGAAACTCAGCCAGGTCACAGTGAGTGAGGAAGACCATTGGGTGGATGGCAGCCACAGAGACAGACTTGGATCTTTTATCAGACAAATGCTAACTCATGGTTCTCTTCAGACATACAAGAAGTGGAGCTCAGAAGGCCGAGGGGGACGGCGCGGCCATGATGCCCCCATGATAGCCTATGATGCTCTTCTTGCAGCAGGGAACAACTGGGCTGAGCTGTGCCAGCGGGCCATGTTTCATGGAGGTAAGATATCCTCCTCTGTGAAGGATACTTCCAGAAGGTACAAACCCTGTGTTCTGGAGCATTGATTGGTGTTTAGGACCCACAGACATGGGGTTCGGCCACAGACCCAGAACATGGATCCATCTCCATTGCTGGACACACTCTGGAGCCTCCACAGTATACATACTAATATCAGGATCACATATACAGTTGCAATAATCTACTTTGGTGTGGCTCAAGTGACTACTGTCAGAAGGACAGTGGCCAGGTGCAGGGACTCTTGTCTTTCTAGCTACTTACTCAGCTGGCAGGCCTCCTTTAACCCGACCACACAGGCTCCATCCCCACTGCAGTTCTGTGGAGCCTGTACAAAGCCACACCATTTTATAGCTTTGGAAGCAGGGATAGAGTAAATGCAGAACATCTGCAATTCATTCGCTTGAGGCAAGCTGTGAGTCAAAGGGCTACAAGGTCCCTGACATGGCACAGAGAGGCAAGACGAACTTGGACGGCTGAGAGAGCCTGATGAGGAGGCCATTGGCCTTACAGTGGTCTCTGACCAGTGTCCCAAAGGCATCTTGATGTAATTGAGTGTGTGGCCAGAGCCCTATGCCACCATTGCAAAGTTCTATGTAGGACCAGAACTTTGTCCCACAGACCATGCTGTGTCCCTTGGCGTTCCCTCAGCTTTCCCCTGAGAATGACCAACTGGCATCGGAGCCATCCTGGAAGCAGGTCTTACTGGAAGAGAAAGAACAGTTATGGGAACCCAGGCTAGAGTGGCTTTGTTGTCCATTGTTTCCTGGACATTGGTGTTCAGTCTTCTCCCAGGACCAGCACCCAGGTCTTTAGATATATCTATGCTAAAAACAATGGCCCTGACTTTCCCCCTCCACCAACCATTGTGGTCCCAGCCTCATCTAATCCAGTTGTTCTCCTGATTCTCACTTCCTATCCCAGGCCTTGAACTTGTGTCAATATAACTACCTCAACCTCCTGAATTCTAGGATTATAGCTTTTCTACCACCACACCTGTCTTTTTCAGGATCATCTCAGAGATATAAGGAGGGCATGCTTGGTCAGGGGGAACCCCCCAGGACACCCCTGTGTTTAGGGAGCAGGCTTGGTCAGTGGGAGCCCCACCCAGGACACCCCTGTGTTTGGGGACCAGGCTTGGTCAGGGGGAACCCCCCAGGACACCCCTGTGTTTAGGGAGCATGCTTGGTCAGGGGGAGCCCCCCAGGACACCCCTGTGTTTAGGGAGCATGCTTGGTCAGGGGGAACCCCCCAGGACACCCCTGTGTTTGGGGAACAGGCTTGGTCAGTGGGAGCCCCCCAGGATACCCTTGTGTTTGGGGAACAGGCTTGGTCAGTGGGAGCCCCCCAGGACACCCCTGTGTTTGGGGAACAGGCTTGGTCAGTGGGAACCCCACCCAGGACACCCCTGTGTTTGGGGAACAGGCTTGGTCAGGGGGAACCCCACCCAGGACACCCCTGTGTTTGGAGAACAGGCTTGGTCAGTGGGAGCCCCCCAGGATACCCTTGTGTTTGGGGAACAGGCTTGGTCAGGGGGAACCCCACCCAGGACACCCCTGTGTTTGGGGAACAGGCTTGGTCAGGGGGAGCCCCACCCAGTACACCCCTGTGTTTGGGGAACAGGCTTGGTCAGGGGGAACCCCACCCAGGACACTCCTGTGTTTGGGGACCAGGCTTGGTCAGGAGGAACCCCAGGACACCCTCTTGTTTGCTTGTCATTTCAGGTGAGAGTGGGGCCACAGGGACGATCGCTGGCTGCCTGTTCGGGTTGCTGCATGGCCTGGCCACTGTTCCACGAGGCTTGTACCAGGAACTGGAGCACAAAGACAGACTAGAGGACTTGGGCACAGCCCTGCATCGCCTGTCCACAGAAGAAAAGTAAAGTGTTTCCGCCATTTTCCCTGTAGTATCCACACTCAGACTTAGAGGACCCCTAGAAGAGGATATATGTGTGCAATTTCCATACAAGGAGCACAGGCCTCATGGGTCATAATACAACTATAACTTTCCCCTCCAATTTCCAATCCTGTTTGTTATATAAAATACATTGTTTGTCCTATGAGAATATTTGTCCTCAACTTCACTACTGCCAATGCTTTGTGTCTGCTGCACACAAACCACCAGATGCTTGGTGACAAGCTGACTCCTGGACAATTGGTGTATTTTATTCTGCCCCAAACCCAGTGCTACTTGAACAACACTAACATCCCTGGCCCTCCATTTGAGAACCTTCCTTGGTCTTTCTACCTCCTAGTTGTATATTTCTACCTGCTAGCATGCTGTGGGGTGGGACATCTCTCCTCAACAGTCTCTCCTCAACAGACTGTGTTCAGGTCTTATAGTGGAGATCCTTGGTGGCTGCAAGATGTACCCAAAATAGCCATTTAACCTCCTTGCCATGTTTTAGCCACTAAGCCTTTGCTGAAATCTTTTTGAGCCAGGCAGCAGATGACTTCCTGGGTCCCGTGCTGCATCTCACCTTTGGTAATTTAGATCCACTGAGGAGGAAGCCTTTAGCGACCGTGTCCTATTCCATGGAGACTCCCTTCCCAGGAGTGGTTAACTGGGAATATGGGAAAATGGTCACATGCTCCTGTTCCAACCATAGCTTGACATGGGTTTTCCTTGGTGAGTGACCAGTATGAAGTCAGCCACTGTTGAGACAGATAACTGGTGCTGGGCCTGGGTAGCACAGCTGGGCCTGTCTTGGTGCTGTGTGCCTCTCACATAAGGCCTTGTCTCTGGGGAGCCATTACTGTCTGCAGTGAGAAACTGTGGGGCCTGCATGGGAGGGAGTGCAGAAAGCATTCACTTGTTTGAATCCGCAGGGCCTCTAGGATGCAAACTCCCCATGGGCCTAATGTGTTTCTGTGGGATGGCTGAATGGGATATGGTGATGCCTCTCTTTTCCCTTCTGATAAGATGTCCAAATAGACAATAGAACAAGTAGCAGCAGACTTTATAAGTAAAGACCGCTGACACAGGCTTGGGGACATGTTGCGACTTCCTGAAGTTGCTCTCTTCCAGGTATCCTGTTTTATTCTTCCTGATCCTGGGGAACTAGTCCCACTGAACTATGGTGGAGCATATGTCTTGGGCATAGAAGTTGTTTTTCCAGAGTACCTCTGTGTGTGTGTGTGTGTGTGTGTGTGTGTGTGTGTGCGCGCGCGCGCGCGTGCTATTTACTTCTAGATAACTGAACAATTACTGAGCTAACACACTTACCAAACAGAAGCAGACAGATATGGGGAAAGTTGTGCATTATATTCTTCCACTCTGCTGCTCAAGCAGCCCAGAGCAATAGCTGGAATGAGGTAAGCTGGAACTTGCCCTAGATAAACATGACACTTGGCATTTTGAAGAGCACCCTTCTGTCACTGGTGGGCTCACCCTGAAGGTGCACAGGAAGAGATGTGCATAAGAAACATATGCATGTAGATTAGGATGGAGGTCCCCATGGGCCTCATCTGAATTCCCTAGTGGTCCTCTGTGTAGGAATCAGAAATTTACAAAGGAATTATAAATTAGAAAGCATAAGCTAAAGTAAAATTCTCAGGCATTGTAAAAGTTCCGCCAGCTTCACTTTCTTATGACAGATATAACACTGAAAAGAAGTAAAACAAACAAATAAAAAATTCCAAAAGCCTGGGTGGTAATGAGGTGAGTCCAGCTACTCCTTCTTAGGCATGTGATGCTAGCTGGCTTTCTTCTGGTTACAAATGTAATGTGCATACACAGCTTCAGAACTCAGATGCTGTTGAACGGTGGTGTATGGAAAACACAATCTCCCCAAACTTCACCTGAGCTCACACACTGGTGCACAGTTTTTTTCCTATGCATCTTTCCAGAATTTTCTTCTGTGTCTATTTATCTATATCTATGTCTGTGTTACATATAGGAATGATATACTTATATGTGTGTGCTATATAACATGGTTTTTTTTTATCATAAAAAGGATTATAGTAGCTGTATATGTATAGGTTTGCTTCTGGCTTTTCCCCCTAGCATGGCTATCAATTTATCTTTCTATATCACTCTGCATGTATATGTGAAAGTGTACATGCATACATACTGGATATTTTTCTAACTGAAAATCTAGGTATAAGTGTGCTGTGGTGCATATACTCAGACCTTGAACAGAATTTTAGATTGATGTGGGTTTTTTGTTAATTTCTGTTTTGAGAAAGGAACTCTGTATAGCCCTGGCTAGCCTAGAACTCATACTCACAGATGTCTGTCTGCCTCTGCCTCCTGAAATTACAGGAGTCAGCATGCCCGGTTATATTGTTTGTTCTCTTGCTTTGCCTTGTTGAGATGGGATTTTGCTGTGTAGCCTGAGATGGCCTAGACTCCTGGTCCTTCTAATTGTCTCGGCCTCCCCAGTACTGCCATTACAGGCTTGTACCACCATGCCCAGCTAATTTCCACATCTCTCCTGCAAACAAATTAATCTTTACAAATAGCAGAGTAAGCTGTGTTTCACCCTAGGACATTTATTTTGCTTTCTTAGATCTGAGGCAACTTTTTCTTGTCCCCTAATTTAATCAGTGGAGTGAGGCTTTCCTCTTATGGGCATAGTACCTTAGACTAAGTGTCACATACCTGCTTCAAGCTGGTGTCGAGTCCACACACAAGGTCACCACATCTGTACATTATATTTTGGAGAGATTCATGTTTCTTATTCCTGGGTGACAAACTGGGGTAACTTATAGTAAAGCGTGGGTCGTAGATTAACCTTCTGTACCGTTTTTGCCTAAATTGATGGTAAGCATCCTCTGCTGATCTAGTGACATGGGCATGTGAGTTGAATCTGGGGCTTAAACTGAGAAGCAGATGTCTAGAAAGATCTGGATTCCAGTGTGTTCTTAAGAAGGTACATTAATATGTTCTGTGGTTCCCCAGCCAAGAGCCATGCTCCCAGAAAAAAAAATGCATTATGTGGATAAGGCTGGTCAGAGGACACAAGGTTTAAAATTCAGGCTAATTTAGATTAATTTCCCTAAGCTCTCTGGAGAGAGGAAGAAGAGAGAGAGAATACATGACAGATGGAGCAAAGCCAGGGCTAGATATATGCTCTGTCACTGAGCTATAATTCCAACCCTAGGTCTTTCTTTTATATTTGAAAATATTTTTCTGATGTTTTCATATCTGAAAGCCAGATAAGAGGTGGGTATTTTAGACATCATTGTTTTCTGGCAATTGTCAGAAGTCAGATAGACAAGATGATAGATGCCTAGGGAAACTGAAAAAAAAGTAGATTCTTAAGCAAATGGCAGTGATACACACTCATAATACCAGTACTCACGAGGCAGAGGCAAGAGGATTATGGGGCCACACAGATGGTACAAGGCCAGCCAGAGCTGCAAGGCAGAAAAATTAAAACCACCAACAACAAACATTTATAAGACAACTGGCAAAGCTTATGTAACACCGGGTACAAATACTCCTTTACAACTCACAGGCAGAGTTCAGCCAAATGCCAGTTAAGATGCAGAACTGCTTTGGTGCCTGGCTTTCCTAGTCTCTGCTGTGACCATAGTAATAACAGCCCCTATCACTGAGCGTGAATTTCCATTAATCTGGGCTTTCCATGAGGCAGGAACTGTTGAAGAGTCTGCTTGCAGGTGAGAAATCCAGGATCTAGAGGCCAGAGTATCTCACTTGGGACAGAGCAGTGAGGGGACTTAAATCCAATATGTGACAATTGACACTTTTCACTCAGATCCCTGGTCCAAGTGGCCTCTGTGACCTTCATGGCCTCTCCTTTCGGAGGGGCATGCCAAGAGCATGGCCTAGTGGGTCAGTGCATCTGTCCTGAATGTGAGTGGAAAAAACAGCCCAAGGTCAAGTGCTAATATTGAAAATGTCCAAACTGATGTTGAACTCAAGTGTCCAATTAGAATCTCCATCATCAAAATTCATCGCAAAGGGTCTGTTAAGTTGGAGATGTCTTTTAGGTCATTGAGCTAGCATGCCTCTCTAATGTTAAAACTGATGCTGGGGTAATTTGTTTCCCCTATTAAATAAAAATCTTGACAGCACACTCAGCCTATTATAAAGAACACCCTCAGGAGGCCGCATCATAATAAGATGCTGAGGTTGTGCGGCCACCAGAGCACAGAGCACTGACTCATTCTAATCCCATGCTAAATTCACCACAGACTTACTGTTGTCTTAAGGCCAGAACAAGTGTCCCCAGGATCATAACCCCTTACATGACACTTTGGACCACATCTTTGTGATCTCCTCACCCTTCCATGGTTTCTATGGGGGGATTACCCAGGACCACTACCCCTCTTCCTTGGGCCTGTGACTAGTAGTCCTGGTAATGCCAACTTGGAGAGCATCTACCTCTACAAATCACCTCCAGTGTTCATCCCAAATTCCAAGGCAGCTCTGAAAACCTCTCTACAGACCCATCTGTGTACTCAGCATCTCTGAATCTCACTTGTCAAACCATGACTTTACGGTTTTAATTCTTTTCAAGCCATTTTTCCTCCCTCTATCCATCCATCCCTCCCTCCCTCCCTCCTTCTTTCTTTTCTCCTTAATTTTGAAATAAGTTCTCAAAACCCAGACTGCCCTTGATATTTTAATCTTCTTACCTCTACCTCCTGAGCACCAGGATTACAAATGTGCACTGCCATGCCTGGCCTCAGATGATTTCAACTGTATTTTTTTTAAAGCTGAGTGTGGTGGATCACACCTATAAATTCAGTGCTTGGAAAGTTAATCCAGGAAGATCTCCACAAATCTGAGGCGAGCTTGCATAGTAAGTTCTAGGCTAGCTAGACTTGGCTGCAAAGTGAGACCTGTCTGAAAGAAAAAAAGAAAGAGAGAGAAGGCGGGAGGGAGGGAAGGAAGGAGAAGGAAGGAAGGAAGGAAGGAAGGAGGGAGAAGGAAGGAAGGAAGGAAGGAAGGAAGGAGAATGAAGGAAGGAAGGAGAAGGAAGGAAGGAGGGAGAAGGAAGGAAGGAAGGAGAAGGAAGGAAGGAAGGAGAAGGAAGGAAGGAAGGAAGGAAGGAGAATGAAGGAAGGAAGGAGAAGGAAGGAAGGAGGGAGAAGGAAGGAAGGAAGGAGAAGGAAGGAAGGAGAATGAAGGAAGGAAGGAGAAGGAAGGAAGGAGAATGAAGGAAGGAAGGAGAAGGAAGGAAGGAAGGAGAAGGAAGGAAGGAAGGAAGGAAGGAGAAGGAAGGAAGGAGAAGGAAGGAAGGAGAATGAAGGAAGGAAGGAGAAGGAAGGAAGGAAGGAGAAGGAAGGAAGGAAGGAAGGAGAATGAAGGAAGGAAGGAAGGAGAATGAAGAAAGGAAGGAAGGAAGGAAGGAGAATGAAGAAAGGAAGGAAGGAAGGAAGGAGGGAAGGAAGGAAGGAAGGAAGGAAACAGACAATACAGTAGATAAGTCCTGTATTCTTTTCACCTGGTTTTACAACTACTGATATGCTGATATTAGGCATGTTTAGTGTGTTATTTTCTATGTCTTTTTTACTACATGCATATTCACATACACACAGAGAGAGAGAAAGACAGAAACACACAGATACATAGATACACAGAAATAGGCACACATTTTTTTTTTCTGAATCTCTTTATGACAAACCACAAAACTGTGCCCTTATGTTTTGTCGTGTTTCCATGAGTTTTCTGAATAAACTGCTCCTCTCTCTCCGAAAATGACAAGGGTTGACCTAGCTAGAATTCTGTAGTTCTGTGGACTAGCAGATTACTTTGAAATAGTATTATGTTTTATGTTGTACACTTGCCAATCACCTCATCATGGTCCCCTATAATCTACACTACTGTACCACGTCATCATCACGAAGAGGTCAGACCTGTTTTCCTATGTCTGCTCTAGCTCTTCATGTGCCTCAGTCACTGAGCAGCCATTTTCAAAGAACCTTTTACTCCTTATATTTCGAGGCACTGAAACTGCCTAACTCTTAGGCCTGGATCAGCCCAGGTGATGGCTGTCCTCTCTCCCTCACAGCCTGCTGACCAGACACTGCTCTGTCACACTTATAGTCACACATGTCAAATCCAAGTTCAATAGTAGGGCTATCATAGCCAAGGCAATCAACCATTAATCTTAAGACAAGTGGATTTTCAGGATAGCACCGACATTTGGATCCTGATTCAGGACTCCATCAGCAGCCCCTCAGTTACACAGAAAGCAGAGATAAGTTAGCACGCTACTGCTACAGAGCTTTTCTGGACAGTGGTCACTATCAGCACAAGCTTACAAACTACAGGCGTCACTAACACTGACTCCACGGCTCCCCCTGGAACAGTGAGTGGCAGGGGCCTCTCACAGGCACTCTCAGTGTATCCCTTGCTAGCAGGGATGTCTTCCAGGCTGTTTGAAAGGTTTTTGTTTTTTTTTTTTCTCTTAGAAATATATTTTTCATCATTCACAAGCCTAACTTTAGACCTACAAGTAACATACTCAGAACCTCTACTTTAAAAGACCCCACCATTTAAAACCAGCCTGCGGAGTAAGGATAGCTCTGTAGTGGAGTGCATGCTTACCTAGTGTACTTGAGGACCTGGAAGGTTCCACCCCAAGAAAACCCGAAAAGCAAAGTGCAATCTCCTTATAAAAGTAAAAATGAACCTATATTGCATATCTTTTATGTTATTAACTTGGCAATTACATACATGGAGCTCTTGGGCAGGTCACTGGCTGAGGAACCAGTCCCCTCGAGATAGATGGTTACTGGTTTGTGGAAGTTGATCAGGTGGTGCACATTGTTGAATGTCCGTATGTCAGTTCCCTACTTGGAACCTGTCAACAACTGGGTGACTGGATGCCACCACAAATAGGCTCCTGCGGGTGGCCTCAGAGGGTCCCTATTCTCCTGGCCATCTCATTCTTTTAGAGTGGCCATGAGGACATAGTGGATATAGATGAAGCAGCTGAGGGAGGGGTTGAGGGATGACTGGCAAAGGCCATGATACTCTAGTTTTCATGGCTTTTGAGGAAAGGCTCTCAGAAAGAACAGCCATAAAAATAAAACATGGTGGTCAATGAGCACATGTAGGGATTATCCACCATGTCCTGAGCAACATGAGCAGGAAGAAGCCGTGGCCCTCAGGCCTCAGTTTCTGGGTGAGGAATATAGGAATAATTATATTGTTATAGTTTGCTTTCTTGTTAATGTCATAAGCACCATCAACAAAAACAAATTAGAGAGAGAAGAATCTATTTTGCTTATACTTACAAGTCACAATCAATTATTGAGCGAAGTTGGGACAGGAACCATGAAGTAATGCAACTTACTGATTTGCTCACTAGGTCATGCTTGGCTAGAATCCAATACAACCCAAGAGTGGCACCTCTTTACCATGGCCAAGACCCCCCACCACACATCAACTATTAATCCAGAAAATGCTCCACAGGCATGTCCATACAGTTGAGACTCCCTCAAATAACTCTGGGCTACATCAAGGTGATAGCAGAAGCTAAGTAGGAGACAGAGAAAAAACCCATAGGAGATATGCCCTGATGGGTACATGCCCCCTTGATGGTCACGCAGCATCCTTATATGGCTATTTCATGCTGAACTACAAAAAAGGCAAGGGGCAGGCAAATGGACAGGTTGGTACAGTGACCGTGAGGTAGCATCAGTCACTAAAGAGGACGTGAATGCAAAGCCACCTGTAGGCAAGTGGAGGAGGCAGTGGGCCCATGGCTTGTTCTGAGGGGCTTAAGAAATGGCAGCATCATGGCTGGCTCATTTGTAGAGACCATAACACATTTTATAAATTGCAATTTTCCATGTCCCTGTGTGCCCTTAAGTAACAGAATGGTTCAAGATGTGGTATTCTAATAGGCTAAGAAATGGCTCTCTCAGGCAGATACTTGGCAACCATGCTGAGCCCCAGAATTTATGAGATCCCACTTCTTTTACAAGGAAGCGGAGGCAGAGGAAGCTCAGAGCAGAGCAGGGAACCAGCAACCCTGGCATAGCCCCTGACCATGTGGCAGTCATGGAGGCTCTACTGGCCATAGTTGACAAGGAACTGGACTGACCCAAGACTATATGTGCTCAAATGAGGTTAGGCAGGGTTTGAGGTGTACTGTCTTCTTTCTTCAGTGGGAGCTGTGACAGTGGCATTCCTTAGAGCTGAGCAGCCTGGGTGTGTCCTGAGATGATTGTTCAGTTTCTTGTCCCAAATGACCTTGCCTGCCTGCCACTGATCCCTAAATTAGGAAGGTTTATGGGCCCCCTGTTTGTGTTGGCCATGGAAGGGAAGATTCTGTTCCATCTTGGTTACTTTATAGCTCATCCAAGTACGTAAGGGACATGGAAAATGAGCTTAGTCACGTCTATACACTGCAGCTGAGCAAAGAGTGTCTCACATGAACAGTGTAAGACCCCCACAAGCTAGCCTGGTGCTGCAGTGTGAGTGTCAGGATTCTGGAATGTTCTGGAATAAATTAGGCCAGAGGTGTCAGCAGATCAGAAGAACTGAGGTGGGTGGGAAGAAACCACAAAGATGACTTGGGCCTCAGGAAACAGCACAGAGAGGTCTCCACAGGGTTGTGGCCTAGCACTCACGGCTAGGAAAGGAATCTTGAAAGGTGGCCCTGAAGTGGAATGTGGAGGGTAACCTATGCTTCTAGGGAGGAAACAGATCTGTTAGACTGGTACTAGAGCAAGGAGAGCAGAGGGGTAGCTGGGGCTGGCAGTTGCCTCACAGAGACAGGTGAGCCAGGTATCTACCAGAGCCTCACAACTCTATCAACAGACATCTGCCAAGGCTGGCCCTCATGCTGGGAAATCTTTGGGCACAGAAGTGAAGTAGAAAAGAAAAACTTCCTACCCATGTGAAGCCTTTGAAAGTCGTCACATGTTAACTGGCTACTCCTGATAATGTGCTAGGGAGCAGCCATAGGCTGTTGTGGAACCAACAGCAGAGGGAACAATGAAGCCGCGTCCTGAGAACCTGGCACGACCAGCAACTTTAAGGACAGAATGCTCAAGGCAGATGAACTAAGGCAAAGATCTCAGGTGAGAACGGGAGTTGGGAGAACATGGAAGACTGAGCCTGGAGATCAAGGGAGGCACATCCTAGAAAAGGGTAGACATTCACAGCCACCGTGCATGGTCTGCGGGATGTTAAGCAAAGATCTATATGAAGGAGGAATTTTTAGTTAATAATGAGAGTTTAATACAATTTTGACTCATTGGAGTGAGCTGTGAAATCCCCCTTTACTTGTCAATTTCAAAGTAGACACCCTCTCCTGCTGTTGGGCCACAGTGTGACAGGACAAAGTGTGGCCTGTCAGAAAAGGAGTTCAGTCCTGTTCTAATCTGCTAATCCTGGTCCATAACTCTTAAAAAAGCATCTGTCCAGAGCGAAACATCTGAGATGAAACTTTGGGGAACTTTCTGAGACTCCGCCTCAGAATTAGCTAACTCCCTTTTCATGTCGAAGGCCAAAAGTGACCCAAGTGTTGGTCCCTGGTGATGGGCAGGTGGTGAACTTTTGAACAACACCTTGGCAATATGCTAGCTTCTAGCTGATTGTGAGCTGAAATATGATGCAGCATGGCTTTAGCCCAGACAGCCAAGCTGGGTTTAGACACATTAACCCTCTTTATTTAAAGACACTCAGCAAACCTCCCTTAAAGTGTCCTGTTTACACACTACCCAGAGCAGAAGGCAGTGAAGAAGTCTGGCATGGGGCATGTGGAGAGGCTAGGTTGTTCCTTCTGGACAGTTAATGCCAGCTGGGTTTCTCATTTCTCCTTTTAGACCATGGGCTCAGGAACCCTCAGAGAGGAACTTGGGAATGATACTCACTGTCCTGAATGGTTGGGCTCATGGCCTTTAGTCAGTTGGTCAGAATATCTTCACTACATGTCAACATGTCATCAGTATAGTTATTTCAGTCAACCCTAGTGACTCACCTGAGATGTCGTTAAGACAGTTGAAATAGCTTAGCCAGCCTCACAAGCTGTGTGACCACAAAGCTTCAAGAGGTACACAGGCCCTTTGAGCCTCCTCATAGCGTCTGAGCCAGGTGAGTCTATCTGCATCCCAGGCCTGGGGAGCAAGACCCTTGTGTCTCCATGGGCTCAGTGGCTCCTGGGAATGCATACAAAGGGACTCTTGTGACCCAATGTGGGGCACCTAGTTGGAAGCTGGTAATGATAATTGTCAGGCTCTTTATGGAGACTGCAGAGTAAAGTACATATAGGCCAGTCCAGCGCCTGCTAGTCAGTATGGAATTTGTAATTGCAGATGTGTGAATTCAGACTGCACTGGGTCCCAAGCCCCACTTGGAATTCTATGTGCTGATGATATTCATGATGAAACAGTGGGCACATGCTGAACCCACACTCACAGAGGATGGTGGCAGCAACAAGGACAGCATTGGAAGCATATGACTATACTTAGCCTAAGGCAATATGGATCAGAGATAGTGTTGTGCTCTGGGCAGCACAGAGAATACACAGGGAAAGCCTGGTCCACTAGATGTGGCTGGCAGAGGAGGATTCTGGTCATGTGACTTGTGGCCATCAAGAGCATGGACACTGTTGGCTGTCAGGTTCAGTTGTGTGCTGTGAGGCAGGCAAGCCTGCAAGAGAGGGGCAGGGAATGTTTCCTGGGGCCAGTGACAGTCTGACAGTCTTAAAGCCATAGGGTCCTTAAAGCCTGTAGAGGGTATGGGCTAGGAAAGCTCCTGTGTGCCCAAGGGGCACAGTTAATAGGAGAAGGAATTTGGGATATAAGGGCTTATTTGTAGGCATGCGATGTGCCTGTGAGACCCAAGACGTCCAGATAGAAGCTTGTATCTTGGCAGCTGCCAAAAGCCAAGATGGAGAAGTTAATGGCCACCAGTTCCAAGATGCCTTGGGAAAGGGAAAAAATGCCACCCACAACCAAAGCCAACCCACTTCTGAGACAGCATCATCTTACCTCAGAGGCCTGAAATCTGGGACCCCTCGCATCCATGCAGCTGGGTAGACCTCCTCAAGCCTAGCAGCCATACATAGCCAGCCCAGCCCGAGCCCCGCCTTATTCCCTCTGCAGCTCTGAAGACATGCAGGAGGCTTTTCAGGAAGCACACCCCACCCCAATCATTCTGTTGATGTTGTCCAAGAATGATGAGCCCCCTCAGATGAAAGGAGGTCTCTCTCCACCCAGGACAGCTTCCACGGGTGACCAGTTGAGTCTGGAGAGACGTGTCCATAGGCCATCTGGATGGGAGACAGGTCAGGCAGCAGGGCTGTAAAGACTAAGTGTCACAGGGGCAAATCTGAGCTCTGAGTCTGCTGGCTTCTCAACCCCGAAACAGACCAATGGTGTGTCTTTCCATTGGGGGCCCAAGGGAGTGTTGGGGCCGCCCCGGGATTGGTTTGCTCTTGCAAGGACACAGAGCAGCCACTTCCTGGTGGGCAGGAATGGCCTCCCTGTCCTGATTACTCAGAACAATGGCACTCTTGGTAGTGGATGGCACAGCTGCTGCTTAGATTAGTTATTTTTACACAGTGGCCATTGCTGTGTGCCTGCTTACTCACACCCTGCCAGGGCTTTGGGAGTGCTCACGAAGCAGCACTTCTTTAATACCCCTATTTATATGTCAGCTTTCTGAGTGCACGCTGGTCTTGGGCATGGAGAGACCTCCTTATCCCTGGTAATGCTCAAGACCAGCACCAGACTGAAGGCCCAAAAGGTCCTGACTTCTCAGAACCAGCTCCAGGGATTCTCCAGCGGCTATAATGCTGTCTTAGTTATGGTGACTATTGCTGTGATGAAACACCATGGCTAAAAACAAATTGAGGAGGAAAGATTTATTTGGGTTATACTTCGACATTACTGTTCATTATCAAAGGAAGTCAGGACAGAAACTCAAGCAGGGCAGGAACCTGGGGGCAGGAGCTAATGCAGAGGGGCGCTGTGGGGATATGTTTCAAATTTAATAAAAACAGTCTGAGATATCAGAGGACAGATCCACCTCTGTTACAGTGAAGTTTCCTGGTCCCGGGTGGCCAGAGGTCCAGACCCACAGACCTGCAGCCCCAGACACCTTAGCCACCCGCAGAAATGATTCAGACGCTTATATTAAGTGCATGCTGTTTGGCCTATGGCTCAGGCACATTGCTAGCTAGCTCTTACATCTTAACTCAACCCATTTTCATTAATCTGTCTGCTACATGGCCCATGGCTCACCTGTGTTCCTTACATGTTGTTCCTTTGGGCTTTGGGCTTGGTCTGTCTGACTCTGCCCTGCTTCTCCTACCTATGCTCTGATTTCTCCTCCTACTTTTTCTATGGTGACTGTCATGGGCCAAAACAGCTCCTTTATTTAAAGATTGATATTCACAGCATACAGAAATACACTCCCACATCATACCTCTTCCAGTCTTTGTTTGTTTGGTTTTTTGAGACAGAGTTTTCTGTGTAACAGTCCTGGGTGTCCTGGGGAATTTGCTTTGAAGACCAGGCTGGCTTTGAACTCACAGATATTCTCTTGCCTCTGCTTCCCAAATGCTAGGACTAACTATGTGTGCCACCACTGCCTGCCTGGGAGCCTGGAACTCCTTCTGTAAACTAAGATGACCTCAAACTCAGATTTAATGGGATTAAGGGTTTAGGTCTCCACTCCCAGACATTCCCTGTGCTGGGATTAAAGGTGTGAGTTACCACTGTCTGATCCTCCTAAACTGGCTGTGGGTAGATCCTTCTGATATCTTAGACTGTTTTTATTAAATTTGAAACATATCCCCACAGGGTGCTGCTTCCTGGTGCTCCTAATGGTGTTTGCTGTTCCTTGTGACTTGCTTAGCTGCTTTAAAAAAAAAAATCCAAATCAGAAATCCAGGAGCAGCACCACCCACAATGGGCTGGGCCCTCCCTTCCCATCAATCATTAATTAAGAAATGCCCTATAGATCTGCCTGCCTACAGCCTGCCATTCAAATGAGGATCCCTCCCATCAGATGTGTCAAGATGAGGATAAGAGTAATCTCACCAAAATGACAGTAAAATATGTGACCATTGTGTTTTCTTTGTTTTCCTACAGATCCAAAAAAGGCGAGATTTTCCCTGAGAAGATGGCCATTGATGCACAGACACTGAAAAAGAAGATCAGTAGGACATGTGACGAAGCAGCCCGCACCCTTCTCAACAGCCTCCTGCTTTATGTCTTGGACCGTGCAGATGGGCCCCAGAAAGCAGAAAACAAAGCAATCAGGGCCCTCCGCCCATCCCAACTCCAGGAGGTGGGCCGGAGACCCACACGGTTCCAGCTGCTACAGGCTAAGTTCATGGGCAATGGCCGGGAGCCCCACCTCAAGAAGACCCGGGAAGTGGGCCGGCTGATCTCCAAGGACAAGCAAGGGCCTGGTAGGAGCTTTGTAAATGCCACTATCAACAAGCTCCTAGAAAAGACCAAGGAAGGAGTCAACAGTGCTAGCCAGAGGACCCCAAGCGGTGAGAAGCCCCGGTGGAGCCCCCCAGGTGGGAAGAACACTGTGAAAGACATCCTAAAGAAGTTCTTGGCTGCAGAAGAGAAGGAAGCTAAGGAGAAAGAAGCACGTGAGAAATCCCCTGCCCAGCAGTCCAGAGCTTCCAGGGGTCTCCTGCCACGAATTGTAGGCAGAAGCTCTATCCTCGCCAAGCTGAGGGAAAGATTTGAAGAGAGCGGCTGCCTGCACTCTGAGGCTGGTGTGCTGCCCCTGCACAGGGAAGGGCGGAAGAGCAAGAGCTTACAGAAGAGAAAAGTGCACAGGCCACAGGTGCGAGTGCTCCACATAGCTACCATCGCTGCCAGCTGTACCAGAATGCCCCCTGCCCGATTTCTGGCCTGCACAGCTGAGCCCCTGCCAGCCCTCAGCATTGCCACTATTGTCTGTGGCCCGCAGAGATGGTTTTCCCATTGTGCAAAACTAAGTCACTCGGAATCCAGACATTGGCCCACTGGAGAAACCATCATGTCCTCCAACTCAGAAAACCTGGAACCTAGAGAAAACAAACCACCAGGATTCATGAAGGATGAGCACAAGGAAGAACTAAAGTCCTCTGTGTCTCAGGCAGTGGCTCACGTGGACAGTCACATGGCTCTGAACATGGGTCTCTCTGGAATGTCTACCAAAGGCCAAGTCTTGTCTGGTGATGTTCCAGAGATGTCCCCACTTGGACCAGACAGCCTCAGAGATACTGGGCTAGTCGGAAAGGACAGAACAGCAGAGCCCAGTATACAAGAAGTGACAACTGACACCCAGGGAGTGAAGGATAATACAAGAGAGGCCCCTGAAATGACCATGACAGTGTGCAGCTCTGAGGATGAAGCAGAAAAGACCCTTTCGGGCCCAGAAAGAGAGCCCTTCTTTGCCATTCAGAGGCCCCTGCCAGAACAGGAGGCAGAGGTTCCCCTCCTAGCCCCTCTGGCCGTCCAGGCTGAGAGACAAACACAGCCTGCCATCAAGCCTCCACAAATAACAGTACAGCTGCCCATTGTTTACAAAATGCCAGCCTCCCTTGGCCCTCTGCAACATGCAACAACTCATGAAGACAATGGTTCTCACCTTTTGAGAAGTGAGGACGTCACTGAAAATAAACGGGCAGTGTTTTCCACTGTGAATGAGGTCGGGAGGGGCTACCAAGCCCCAGCAATACTGAGGAAAGCCTGTGGAATGCCAGTGAGTCCCCAGCCTGCAGCAGAAGGTGGACTCCAGGAAAACATTCAAGATGATGCCTATGTGGATGGTGATGCTTCGCAGATGCTCCTAATTCCAACCCCTTTGAAAACTTTTTCTGCTGGAACAGAGAAAAAACACAGCCTTCAGAACTCACATGACCTCAGGAATTGCAGTGGCGCTTCAGAAGAGTGCATCTCTGACATCGACTGGGAAAAGCATCTATGTCCAGAATCAATGGAAGCCCCTCCATCCAGTGACAGCACCTCAAGTTATCCCTCTGTTGGGGGGAGCTATGCAGGAGTGGGCACCAGCTTGCCCACTAGCCTCCAGCAAGGGGTATCCTCCACAGTGATAGTATCACCCCAGGGCTGCACAAAGCCTGATAGTTCTATAGCACCAGGGAAAAACATCCAGTTTGGACAGGGAGACTGCAAAGGGCCCCTGAACGAGTTGGCTTCACCCCCAAGCATCACTCAGGAAAACATCAGCCATGGCTTGAGCAACAACAGCCAGTCCACATCAGATAAACAGCCTATCACAAGTAGCAAAGTCTCTGGGGAGGTGATAGCTATGGGGACTGTCACTGGTCTCGCAATGCCACAGCCAAGCAGCACCCAGAATCCTGAATACAAGAGAACAGCATGGCCAGCTAATACTCAGGACACTGAGCACAAGATAATGCCACATACGAGTGATACCAAGGATGCTGAACACAAGAAACTTCCACAGACAAGTGGTGGCCAAGACGTTAAACACAAACAGATGTCATGGGCAAGTGACACCCAGAACAATGCATACCAGCTGGCTCAACTGCCACATGTTTCCCAAGATATTAAACCCAAGAAAACACCACATGTAGGTACTTCCCAGGAGCCTAAACACAAGATAGCCCTGTGGCCAAGTGGTACCCAGAACGTTGAGCTCAAGCCAGCACCACAGCAAGATTGTACCCAAGACACTAAACAGGTAACACTATGGCCAGATGGTACCCAGGATAGTGAACAAAAGATAACACCACATCCACATGGTACCCAGGACACTGAACGTAAGGTGGTGTCACAGACAGGCAATAGCCAAGATGCTGAACACAAAACAACCATATGGACAGGTGATGCTCAAAACCCTAGACATAAGGCAACATTGCAGCCAGCTGGTACCCAGGATACTAAATACAAGATAATACCACAAGCAGGTGGTACCCAAAACTCTGAGTACAAGATGACAGTACAGGTCAGTGATGGCCAGGATGGTAAACAAAGACCTAAAAGCAAGACAATGTCATGGTTGGGTAGTCTCCAGGACGACAAAGACAAGATAACACAAGAACCCAGTAGCCATCCTTTGGTACCAAGACGGTCCTCAAAGGAGGAAAGCAGAGCCACTGAAGGAAGCATCTCAGAAGACATGGTGCAGAGCCATCTCCTAATGTTGGCAGCTCCAGCTGTTCAGCCGGGTGAAGCTGCAGATTCTTACCCGGCACCTATTAGGTCTCCATCGTGTATTTCAAGTGAACCAGCACTAATACAAAGCAGTTCAGGCACAGAGAATGTAATGATAGCCATGCAAAACAAAGCATCCCCAAGGCCACCAAAGAACCCAGCAGAATATTTGGGCCAATCACAACTGCTCTCTGTGGACCAACAGGCACTGGACAGAAAGTATCCTGAAAGAGAACAACACTTCCCTGGTGCAGCGTGCCCCTCCTCTACGTATCCTCTAAGGGTAGCCACAAAGGGGGAGACCAGGCAGGTAGAGCCAGCCTATGGTCCAGAGCCTCCTGTCCCCACCCAGATGGCAGAGCATAGGTTTGTCCCCCAGACAAAAAGCTTGGGGAATGAAGCCAAAGAGAGTCTACCAGCCCAGAGAGACACGGGCAAGCCACAAAGACACCTTGGATCAGAGGACACTGTTACAGAGCATGTAAGATTACACCAAACTGGACAGTCAGCTGTGCAGTGTGTGGCAGAGCCTCAGGCATGGGCTTTTCAGGATGTAGTAGTGGATGAAAAGACGCAGTGGGAAGATGGTCCCTGCCAGCACAGGGACAGAGGTCAAGAGCATCCCCTGAGGCCACTGGGGAGGCAGATGAGGGACCTAACTCAAGAAGACAGCCTTCAGGATGGTGGGAACCTAGCCACCCCAGGGAACCTAAGAAAACCTTGTGACCTGGCTTTGCAGAAACGGATCCAGAGTCAGGACCAGGCCAGCCACCCAGATAGCCTGCCTGAAGAAGTACCCACTGTTGGCACAAGTGGGGAGTCCCCAAGTCTGGGCCCCATACTTAGTGGTCAGCAAAGTCTAAGTGCCCTGCCCCTACTCCAAGAAGGCCAGTCCCTAGCTAGTAGCAGGACCACAGTCTGTTCTCTCAACACAGCAGATGACTCTCCCTCGCTTGCCTCCAATGCTGGGGGCCACCCACTCTTCCAAACCTTTGCCCAGGATAGGCCTTCAAATGCCCCTAGGGCAGAAAAGGACCTATCAGAACATAGGCATCGCAAGCCAGTGCACTTTGCAAAATATTATGCCCAAAGCTTCAGTGACCAGAAAGCCTTTGATCTGTCCTTTAGGCCCACAGTCCTCAGGGCTGGTGATACTTTTGACCCCCCAAAGTGAGAAGTCACTTTGAGCCAACATGCTTGTCTCCAGGTGAATGTGACTTTGAGCACTACCTACAGAGAAAGCATAAATATTAGTGTCCCCCATTGCCTCTCACTTTACATGAACATGTACATATGAGTGGTGCTTGCCCATGTTTGAAGCAGCTGTGAGGTTTCTTAAAATGAGGAAGACATTAGCTATCTGAGGCTGCTGGCTGTGGCCCATTGCTTTCACAGGTTCTAATGATGTTTGGCCAGCACTGTGAGTTAGAGGACACAGAATACACACTCCTGTCTTGACAGAGGAGAAGTCAGAGTCATGGGCTCGGCTCCCCAGAACTTCCCATGCATGTGCCTGCCTAATACCAAAGTTAGTGCCTATGATCTATGACCTATGACCTGAATCTTACATATGTGGGAAGTGCAATGTTTGCCAAGCCATGCCCCACATCTAAGCTAGTACCAAAGTCTTACTGATCACAGCAAGCAGAACCTGCGGGTGATGAACTGGCTTATCACTTCAGCAAACATCAAGAGAAGCGACTACAAGGAGCCATGGGAGGCTTTTCCAATGTTGATTTGAGGCACACAATTCCAAACATGCTTTTGTGTAAAACTGGGTGGTAATAAAAACCACCATCAATTCTACTGTCCTTGTGATTGCCTAGCATCCCTAGTGGGATCCATGAAGCAACTCTCCCATCCTGCCATCAGCCAAGCTGCATGGGATTCCAGTTTCTAACTGCTGACTGCATTTCTGTCTGGAGCATTTGCTATCCTGAGGTACCTGAGGAAGGTGACACTCAGCCATTGCAACACTGCTCATGATCATTTTCATTAACAACTCACAGTTTCCAGACTGCTCCTTGTGTATGTCTGTGTAACATATCTGAGCAGTTTGAACCTCTTCAAACTCTGGTCATCATACCGCCTGACTTTTAGGGATGCTCCACACCCACAAAGCCGCAGAAGAGCTGAGGTGGTGATCAAGATCCCAGGATCTCTCCTTTGGGTGGTGATTTCCTTAGCTTCTGTCTTCTGGAGACATACAGTTTGCCTTCTCCACGACTAAGAAATTCCCTAAAATGCTCTCCCTGCTCTGGAGAGGGCTCTCTATCCTCTGGGGCTTTCTTTGTTTTCTAACTCAAATATCCACAACAACAATGTCCTGTCTTTTTCCTGATGAGGCTGACTATGGGTGTCCCCACCCCAGCTCAGGGACATCTGAGTAGACAAATGGGCCATTGCATAGGAACCTGAGCCCCTGGTCAAGCAGGAAGCACAAGTTTTTTGTGTATTGAGCTGAGTGCTCCCTCTGTAGGAGCCAGGGCTCCTCACCCCTTTCATGAGCCTTTGCTGAAGTTACAGGGATGTGTATGAATTTCCTGAATTCCCCTATCTTAGGGTCGGTCTGAAGAAGATAAATGCCTTGCTTGTATGTTTTCCAAGCTCAGCCATTATTGAGGGTACAGGGAGATGCAGAGTATAAAGATTCCCTATCCTACCCCGAGTCTCTGTGAAGCCAGTCCCTAGGGACTATTGGACAGGAGGGGAGGTATGGTCCCAGCAGAGGCCACAGAGCTCCTATGAGTCTTTTCAGTGTTGTCAACAAGATCTTCTGACACCAGGGTGGCCATGGAGTTGGCAAGTGGCTGCAACCCTTGAAATGCCCAGGTATGGCGATCTCCCACCAGACAGGTTCACAAACAGTTTACTTTTTTCTATATATACTTTGTTTCACAAAGGACATGAGATGATACTTGATTTAAAAAAATAAAAATAAAACCGTGAGAGACCGGGGGGGGGGGGGGAGTACACACTCAATGGGCATCTTTTAAATAGGACCTATTCACAGCAGTAAATAGGACCTTGATGACCGGTTTTGTTGCTATGTTTGCTGTTAAGATGGAGTACTTTTGAGAAAAAAAACAAGCATTTTCCCCCTTTCTAAACAGCCCTGAAAGTTGTGATCGATGAGCAAATAAGGTCATACAGGAGGACCCTTGCAAGTAGCACATGATGGTCAACCTGTTCCTGATGGTCACACAGCCTCTGTGAAGTCACCTGTGCCTTTAGGCTGAGGGAGGCACAGCTCTGCCCAGTGTTCAGGAAGGCTGTGAGCAGTTTAGTACAGCTCTAATTGAAATTAGGGCAAGTCTCTACTGTCAAGTCTAAACTCAGTCTGCAGACAGCTCACTTCAATGTCTGTCAGGCAGACTGGTTTTAGCAGGGAGAGACCCACTGCACTCCTAGGTTGAAACAACAGATGCCTGAGGTGGTGTTCAGACCATCCCTCATAAGATCCAAATTGTAAAATTCACTTATTTCAGTTCCTAACTCCTTTAAGGCACAGGAGCTACACACTCACTGAAGTCTGCTGCAGGCTTTCAAGGCTCTCACAGACCTGCAGCCCAGGAGGACAGTTGGTGAGTGAGCACTTCTGGTGCATGCTATGCTGCCTGCCTGCAGACACTGTGCACTGTGATAATGCTCCTCAGGGACTTTCACTCTCAAAATTATGCAGAGTCAACAACACTCATTCTTTTAATCAAAAATGCCATTTAGTTATGTATCAGCCTGTGACTGTTGTGATAAGTTTCTGACCTGTCTGTTCCAGCCTAGCCCTGAGGTTTGGACCAGCTCACAGCCCTGCTGCCACTTAGCCCCAAATAATCACACAAAGTCTTATATTAATTACATGCCGTTTGGCCTATGGCTCAGGCTTATTGCTAGCTCTTGCATCTTAACTCATTTCTGTTAATCTATGTCTTGCCACGTGGCCCGTGGCTTACCTGTACTCCATTATGCTTGCTTTTTGGGCAGCTAGATTGACTCTGTCAATTGTCTCTGTCTGACTCCACCCTCCTTCCCCTGTATCTATGCTTGGATTTCCCTCCTACTTCTAAGATACCTTGCCATAGGCCCAAACAGTCTCTTTATTAACCAGTCATATTCACAGCACACAGAAAGACATCCCACATCACATGACTACCTGTTAGTTTCTATCCTTTGTATATAAAAACTCTAAAATGGGCTAGTCAGAAAAAATATTTTGTTATATTGTTTTCTTTGAATCTGTACTAACCTTGTATAGCTGGAATTTTGTAACAGGAAATAAACTATATTTCCTATTATAAATCTCTTCTTTACACCTGTTGGAAACAAGATCTTCATTCTACAATGACAAATTTGAGAGCAGAGAAAGTGATTTTTGTTATTGTTGTTGTAGCCCTGGCTGTTCTGAAATTCACTTTGTACACCAGGTAGGTAGGGCTGGAACTCACCAAGATCCAAACCCCTCTGCCTCCTGAGAGCTGGGATTAAAGGTGTGAGCCACCACCACCTGCTGAGAAAATGAAAATGTTAAACTATGTAGACAGAGACACCACATACAGGAGAAAGAAAAAAAAAGGCAGGCATGAGTTTTGCTCAACTGATATTTTTAAGTCTGTAATCATGGAAAACACTGTTCTCTTCTTCCATGGGCTAGCACTCCAGGGGCTCACAGTCCTCAGGCTGCTTTAGCATAGCCCTTCTCCCAAGTTATTGGTCCACTGGCTCAGAACTTAAAACCTTACGTAATGAATGTTCTGGGGGCTTGAGAGCTTTCTCTTTCCTGATGGTGGGTTCAGTGGCCTAGTAGACGGGATACAACCAGGGTTCTGAGAAAAGCAGGCACCAACCACCAGCCATGGGAGAGAGGGGTCTCGAGCCTCCTGCCTATCTATGTACTTTGATGAACTCTATACACACTAAATACTGAAAATGGATCGTAACAATTCAGTACTTACTTATCTTTGGGCATGCTACACAGGTGAAGCAGGCATCATGTAGGAAATAGCCATGAAAGGAAGAGAAAATTCAGTGGGGGTAAAGCCTAGGCTGTGCATGGCATGAAGAACTCCATTGAGCCAGCAGTGTTGTGGGATAATGCTTGTGTACACTGTAAAGATTTGTCACTCATGTTGGTTTAATAAAATGATGATTGGTCAGTAGCCAGGCAGGAAGCAGGATGAGAATGCTGGACTGAGAAAAGGTACCAAGCCATGTGGCTAAACATAGATAATAATTATGGGTTTATTTAAGTGTAAGAGCTGGTTAGTAATAAGCTTGAGCTACTGGCCCATCATTTACTATAATATTAAGCCTCTGAGTCAATTGTTTAGGAAGCAATTGCATGTATTTGACAGGTTCTGGTGGGGCAGAAACTTCCAACTACAAATCACAGCCAACCTCTGATGGAAAAAATGGTATTTGTCCCAGTTGTGGCATAGTCACTCATGCAAATGAGAAACTACACTTGGATCAAGCACAGTAGTCTTCCTATGCAAACAAGAGTGTTTGCACCAGTCACAGGCCTATTCTCGGTCACCAGAGGAAGTGATCTTTCTCTGGTGTAGGTAAGGAGGCTGCAGGATTCTTTTGAGTTCTGTGAGTCTCAGAATAGCATAAAGTCTGCCACAGGTGGAACAGATGCCATTGTGGCTGTGGTGACTTCAGGAGCTTGAAGTTGTACTTCCACAGAAAGCATCTTTGACGGTTTCCTGGAGCCATCTTTGAAGTGCTCAGAGCAGCTGGGACTACATAAGGGAAGCCCAGCTGGCTATGCAACTGTTTGCCTCAATATAGCAAGAGCACTGGGAAAGCCTAACAGCTGCCACCTGGGGGTCAGGACCTCTCTTCTCAACATCAAAAGGGGGTGCTTACAATGAAGATGTATCACCCACAGTTTATCATCTACCTTTAACATCAACTCACAATACTTTTGACAGTGTTAGCTCTTAGCCAGAAAGAGGCAGGTTCTTCTAATATGTCTCTAGGCCACACTTAGGTGGGGGATGTTTTGCTTCTGTGGAGACACAATGTGACATGACATCTAAGTAGCCTAGGCCACCCAAGGAGTGGGTGGAATAGGAATGAAGAGAGTAAGAGACTAGTAAGTGCAACGCAGTAAATGTCCCCCTCCCTGCAGGGCAGTCTCTGCCTATGAGAAAACACAGGGAAGAGGACCCTTTACTCTGAAATGAGAAAGGGCTCTGTCCCAGCAGTGGAGCCCTCACCTGTGACCCTAAGAGCCTGGACCCCTACCTGTGGCCAGGGCTTAAGATGATCTGGGGACTTCTCATCCAGAGAGAAAAGCTTTCTCCTATGACTTTTCTGCACGTTCTTAAGCTCTCTTCATCTGGGTTTTCATTTCTGAGTTGCAGACAGAGACACTGTGAGGGCCTGACAGGCCCTGAGGTCATGTGGTGGATAGACAGGTGCAGCTGTCCACTTCGGCAGCTGGGACCCAGTGACTCTTGATTCTCAGGTGCCACCAGGGGGCACTGCTAGCCTCCAGATAGCAGCATTGACAGCGGTCCAGGACAGAACTGCAATTGTGAAAACCCAGCAACTCCCAGCCGTGGCCTGGTGGCTTTGCCAGAATAAAGCTGAGATAAATGGCAGGGTGGTGGCACAGAGCATGGCGCATAAACTCACAGCATGTCAGTGGTCATTATTTTTTGCAAAGATCTCTCAAATTAGGCAAAGCTTTCTCCGCTGGTGACAGTGCTGCTGCCAGATTCTCTTGTCCCTTCTCTATGCTCTGGAAGGTCACCGATTGCCTGGGTTTCTAGGGAGACAGTGTGAGACCCAGATAGAACTCTAAATGGGACACTGTGCATTCAACATTAATACAGTGCTGGGCACAGTGCCTACTGGTACAGCTGTGGCAGATGTTGGCCCTTCCATCTCTGGCCCAAAGTCTTCTAGAGTCCCCCTTTCTGTGGAGAGACACGCTTCCTGGCCCTCCATGATGGTCCCTTTGGCAGATGTGAATATTGTGGTTTTGCTCTGCCTAAGAGGAGTGGAAAAATCTTCTCTTTAACCCACTTCTTCCTACTGGCTGTCAGACTTCCTCAGTGCCCCTAAGCAGTTCAGCAGAAGACCGCAGGATGAGGTGAGGCCACCACAGATGAGGCAGACTATCTGAGGGCTTCCTGAAGTCAGCAGTCACTGAGCGTCCCAGTGAGCAGTTTCCACATGGCAGCTAGAACAAGGAGAACAGCCAAGCTTAGGTATGTTAGGCAATGATGACCCCTCACGAAGGCCTCAGGGGCCCGGAGGTCTCTACATGTGCTGGGAAGCAACAGCCAGCCTCCAGTCCTTCATGTGGCCCCCAAACAGAGTTTATTCTTTCTTCTCCTGAGGTGTCTCTGCCACCAGAGGGGGGGGCAGGGGTCTGGCATCAAAAGGTGACATGAGATTAAAGTGGGGTACAAGGACAGAGAAAACCAAGGAGCTGGGGATTGTGGGGGAGACACTCCTTACCCCAGGATCTAGTCTGTGCTTCTGGCAAGCTCAAGGTCAGGAACCTTCACACAGCTGACAAAGACAAGATAAACATAGAGAAGAGGGTGTCCGAAAGACACCCCAGACCATTGTGTCTCGGCAGCAGGTGAGCTGTACTCACTCAGGGCCTTTGGTGGAACTCTGTCAGCATCCCTCAGCTCAACAACATACCACACACGTCCACTTTACAGCTGGATTTGTAACAGCAGATTCTCTAAGACAAAGCTCAAGAAACCAGATCAGAATTGTAAACTTGTCTTAATTGTTGAGCTATGCTTAACCTCTCTCTCTCTCTCTCTCCCTCCCTCTCCCTCTCCCTCTCCCTCTCCCTCTCCCTCTCCCTCTTTCCTCTCCCTCTCCCTCTCCCTCTCCCTCTCCCTCTCCCTCTCCCTCCCTCTCGCTCTCTCCCTCTCGCTCTCTCTCTCTCTCTCTCTCTCTCCTCTCTCTCTCTCTCTCACACACACACACACACACACACACAGAGGTGTTCTGTTGTCTTGTTTTATTTTCTGAGACAGGATCTTACCACTCAGGCTAGCCTCAAACTCCCTGTTTAGCTGAGGCTAGCCTTAAACATCAGTTCTTTCTGCTTCCATCACCTGAGGACTGGAATTATAGACGTTCAAGCACCGTGCCTGGTTCAGGTTTGCTTAACCATTAAACTTTGTCATAAACTACCTTCTTTGAGCAATAGAACTTCCAAGTCTGTGTGGGGACCCCTAGGTGTACCCCTCCCTCTCGAGAAGGTCCTCATCTCTGCCTTGGTGTCGTGCCTTTTTCTTTGTCTCTCCAAATGTCTACACTCAAACTGCAGTGCTCTCTCCCGAGTTTGTGCTGATAAATTCAATATCTGTGCTTCGGACTCATCTGAATTCCAGGGCAGCAGAGGCAAGACCCAGAGTTACCTGAGTGAAGAACTCCTCAGGTTCCCAGGGGCAGGTCAGGGTTGTGTCTCCTCACCAGCACTGGCAGGATCACAAACCCGGGCTCTTTAGGTGACAGTGCAGGCCTCCCAGACTCTAGTCTGACGGTGCTTGAAGCTGGGTCATCCCCAATGCCAAAAAAGAGAGAGAAAAGAGGTAGAGTTTGGCTCACAGGACAAACTTCTGCATGTAAGGAAGGTGTAAGGATCCCCTGACGGCAATAAGCAGGAAGAAATGCCACGGCACAAAATCCCCACAAAGCGCCATCTACAAAGGACTACAAATCAGGAGACAGAGGAGAGGGGAAGAGAAGACTAAACCAAGTAAGTCCCAGTAAGGCTTCAAAACTGGCCATAGGACTTGACTACCCAAGGGTCTGACTCAGGTTTAGGGACCATGAGGAGTTTGCCTCATCAGAAGTGAGGGCAATGCCACCATGGTGGGAGAAGAGCTGAGGAGGGAATAGAAGTACCCGACATCCCATCCATGCACAAACCCCTGGCCCAGCACAGCCTTGGTTACTGCAGAAACCACTCTGTGGCCAGGACAGTCCACAGAGTTCCTAGATGCCCTTGAAAAGCCTCCATGTGACAACCATCCATGAGGAAGGGTTTACTGTCATGGCAGATTTCCATGGACAATGGAAAGGTAGAGGCTCACACAGCAAAGCCACTGCAAAAACCCTGCCAACTGGGAGCTTCAAATGGGTAGATTTTATTGTATATGAGTCTCATTTCTATACTGCTAGGAGAATTGAGAAATTATTGGAATTAAAAGGCAGGGTGCTGGAAAGATGGTTCCGTGAATAAGAGCATTTGCTGCTCTTACAGAGGACCTGAGTTCGGTTCCCAGCACCAATATGGTAGTTCACAACTGTTTGTAACTCCAGCTCCAGGGCATCTGATGCTCTCTTCCGACCGCCTTAGGCACTTTGTACATCAAAACGCTCATAAAATAAAAATAAAGAAAAAGTCACACACAGCAGGCAGTAAGAAGTAACACAATTATTAGAAGTGAATACACATGCATATACATACACTATAAACAACTCACAAATGCAGACATACAGACACATGTATACAGAGAGAGAGAGCAAAACACAGAAAGACTTCCTACCTAACAGAGGGGACTGATAGCTGTTAAGTTTCAAACCAGGACAACAGCTGTGGTGCCTATTTAGCATATCAAAAGCTGGACTGGCCAACTGGTTCTTCCAGCATCCCTCAGTTCCTACCTGTTAGAGGGTGTGGCTGACATACCCAGCCTTCTACCGTGATCTCTCCAGCCCAGGGGCTGGGCTGCCCTTCCCTCAGGGGTTCTTCCCTATATAACCCAGACTCTTTGATTACCCGCCCTTTTTGACCTTTGGCCTCTTGACTTTGGCACCTGGCTCCCCTCTCCCCTGACTCCCTTCCCTCCTCCCACATTGCCTAACACAGCCTGGTCAGTGTCCACTCTGAACTCTTGCAGATGCCCTACCTCTGACTATGCTCTCCCACATACCTCTAAAAAAACCTCCTCCACCATACCCAGGAGCAGCCATGTTCTTTCCTTCCTTTTTTTTATTCAATAGACAAGATCCCCTGGGATGGCCTGGGTCTTCTAAGGTTTTTGTTGTTGCTGCTTTGGTAGCTAGCACAGGGTGAGTCCCTCTCTCCTGATATTGGGCTGGACTGCTTAAACAAAGAAAGAGGTGCTGATGGGCCCACAGCTTTGAGTAAACATGTTCAGGACAGGCCTTGTACACATCTTACCAGCCTGGACCAGTCGTCCTGCCCCACGCCCCCTTGTTTTCAGGGTCAGGAGGGTGAGGGTCTCCATCTTGATTACTCCTCTGTGACCCTCTCCCTATCTGTCTGCCTGCCTCCTCAAAACAAACAAATAAACACTTAAAGATGAAAGTATGCTTGTCTTTTCAATAACTCTGATAGAAGAAAATCGAAGTATTAGTATTTTGTTTGCACATGCTGAGCCCCTTTGGGACATTCCTCATGGTCCCCTCTGATGCTGGTTTCTTCTGCAGACACTTACCTACCAAACAGGAGCTTGTCCAATAACTCAGAAGAGAAGGATCAGCCAGCATGCATCTGGTGACCCACCACCCCAGACAAAAGCCACAGAAGTGTGTTCACATCCTGTGTCCTAACTTAGCTCACCCTTCAACAAAAAGAGGAGGCAAATAAAAACAGACAAAGGACGGTGAGTGAGTAGTGACTTCTATCACGTGAGGTGCCTAGCATGGACACACTTCCCAGGAGAGCCCTACTGGCTGCAGAGCACTGTGGGTGTGGCAAGAGGCACAGTGAGGGAAGAGATGCGGTGTGAGAAGTCAGGAATGGTAGGGATGAATGCACAGCTATGTGAGTCAACACTCAGGAAGCTCCAGATGTTGTATGGATTCTTCCACTTTTAAAGAGGGTATGGACTGGAAAGATGGCTCAAGATTAAAGAGTTCTTGCTGCTCAATAGTGAGAACTGGAGTTTGGATCCCAGCATCTGTGTTGAGTGGCTCACCTGAAACAAGTTCCTAGGAATCTAATGATTTTTTTTGGGGGGGGGGTGGCTCCTTGGAGACCTATATAAACACCATCATACACACACATACACACAAGAATTTTTTAAAAATAAGGTAGAAAGAAAGAACAGCAGCCCTGACATTGGTAGACAGGGTTGGGTAGGGGTGGTTGAGGCTGGGAGCTGACACTGTCTTCTCCTATGCTTGGGGACAGCTGTAAGACTTTGGCTTAAGGAGCAGCAAGGATGAAGCTGGCTGTTGACAAATGTCAACAGCTTCTAAAAATAAACAGCCCAGAAGGCTGGTGCTCAGGATCTGTGCCCTTAGTCTCCACTGAGATTGCCTCAGCAAGTCCTGAAGGTGCAGGCAGCCCCTTTGGGGCATGCTGAGCTTCATGCTTTGACTATACACATCAAAAGTTGGAACCTGTATCAACTCAGCCTCATCTTGCTAGTCCTAGGCTTCCCAACACCAGTTCCAATCTACACCAAGAAAACCCCAGGCTGCTGTTATACATCTCAGGCAAATGGCTAAGCTGCCCATTGTGTTTGAACTGTGTTTTTATGACATACTGAAGAACCAGAGAAGCGCCTCCTTTTTTAAACTTCAAGTCTCAGTTTGAAACAGGCCTGAGTCCTGCTGAGGTACAAAGTACAAACAGGACAGGTAGCCTAGGGGCTGATAGCAGTTAATTAACCAAGGAATGTCCCGGGCCTTTTGATAGCCACAGAATGTCCCAATCCAGGAGGTAGTCTAGGGAAGAAGGTTTGGCAAACAGTGGGCTAAGATAACAGAGAAAATCTGGAAAGTCCCCCAACACGAGCTAATCAGAATTGTATCCGTACTAAGACCCCTAATTGATGTATGATTTTTGCCTTTAAAAACTAAGTTTGTAGAGGGGTGGGTACCTTCTCCAGCCACTGCCACACTGTGCACCAGACCGAGGTCATTGTCTCGGACTTACAGTTTTCAATAAACCATGCTTTTGCATTTCGGAGAGTCCAAGTCTCTGGTGGTCTCTTTGGGGGAGTCTTGAAACCAGGGCACAACAATGATCCCAGGATCATACACCAGACACTAATACACAGGACATGGCTGGCTATGGCAATGCATGCTTGTGATCCCAGCATCCAAGAGTCTCGGCCATAAGAATCCCTGAAAGCCAAGGCTATGTAGTAAGATCCTGCTTCAAAACCCAAAACAAGGGCAGGCAAGATGGTTCATGGAGTAGGGGCATCTATCGCTAAGTCTGACCATCTGAGCCTGCACCATGAAACCCACAAGGTGGAAAAAAAAGTTGAAAGGAGTGAATTGTCTGTCTCCTGTGAGATGCTCTCTGACCTCTACCTGTGTGTGCATGCTCGCGTGCACTCGGGGCATGTACCATGTGTAAGTGCGCATGTGCCATGTGAACGCTCACACTCAATAAATCAGGGATATGGACAGGAGTAGGTAGAGGGTTTGGTCAACCCAAAATAAATACATTTGAAAATGCCACGAGGAAACCTGTCACTTTAAATGCAAGTCAAAAATATTAAACTAAACTTATGCCAAATGGAGAGGCTAGGAAAAGTGTGTGGCTGGCTGGAGAGGGGCCTGATGCTCTCCAGGCTCTTTGGCAAGCTGTCAGAGGAGCGGCAGGGAAGACTGCATTCTCTGTGGGAGGAGCCTCTTGACCCAGCACAGAGGTTCACTGTGGGAGAAGCAGGTGATTTCTCCAAAGAACAGGGCGAGGCTGACAATTTCGCATTTTCTGGAGGCCTGATATCACCCAGGACTCTGCTAAGTCCACCCAGAAACAGACCTGGCCCAGGGGAAACTGAACAAAATCTTTCTCATCACCTCCTTCTGGCATTTTCAAGGCTTATAAATACTGGCATTTTCAAGGCTTATAAATACTGCAACGTGTTTGGTTTCATATTTAAGTATCTCACAAATAGCATTTTCTTCCATTGGTTGCCATCTCCAACTGTGCTTAGTCACTGTTCAGTGGCAGGGCCAGAAAGCTGGAAACAATGTCACACAAGTACTGTCCTTGTGTCTAAACATGCTGGCTACTCACCCCCAAAGACAGCAACCAAAACCTTCACCTTACTGCTCTCAATGCTTTTTAGTATAGTATTGAGTGTAGTCACGCTACCCAGCCCAGGCTTTCCTGGAGCCCCTAGATAGTTCAGGCTGGCCTCAAATTCATAATCTTTCTGCCTCAGTATCCCTAATACAGGCATGAGCCACTATGACCAGCTATGCCTAATCTATTTCAACATTTTTAGTGTGTGTATGTGTGTGTGTATGTGCTCGTGTGAGTGTGCACAGCACAGTGTGTGTGTGTGTGAAGGTCAGAGGACAATTTTCAAAGCTCAGTTTTCTCCTTCCACTTTATTGCTCAGGCAGAGTCTGGCTGTTGTTTCTGGCATGCCATGTACTCCAGGTAAACTGGCTCCATCTTGACAGAGAGGAGCTAGGATTATGGCAATTGTACTGGGGTTACATTGAGTGTGTAATCGATGGAACGTGAGTCACGGGGTTTGCATTGCAAGAAATTTTACCTCTAGAGCCTTCTTTTGTCCGCCCTGTTTAATTTTTTCTTATTTTATTTTATTTTATTTTATTTTATTTTGAGACAGAACCTCCTGTCTCAAACTCAGGCTGACCTCAAACTTATGTCAAATCAAAAACATAACTCTCAGGGGTGGTGATAGCACACACCTTTAATCCCAGCATTTGGGAAGCAGAGGCAGGTGGATCTTTGTGGATTGGAGGCCAGCCTGGTCTACAGAGTGAATTCTAGGATATCTGGGGCTATACAGGGCTGTTTTGAAAAATCAAAACAAACAAACACAAAACTAACCCAAAACAGCAAACAAAAAACATAACTCTCTCTCTTCCTTGAAGGAGATAAGAGATATTATTTTTGGAACCAAATATGAGTGACCATAGCCTGGGAACTCAGATTTAGCTTATTCTAAATTTCATGTAACAATGTGACAGCAGTTTTATGAAGTTTGTGTAGTAACAGAATAAAGTCATAAGTAAATAAATAAAGTCACAAAAAAATCAAAATTCTTTGCATGTATATTGGTAGAAGCATGGAGTGGCTGGCTACAAAAAATGGAAAACACTCTGCTCTGGGCCCTGAGACTGATGACACTTTCAGCTTTGGGGCTGGTGAAGCTAGTGGATGCCTTGTACATTCCAAGTGTTTCGCCTCCAGGTCACAGAGCTGCCAGGTCTATTAAGAGGGCTTAATGGAGGCTTGAGATAACTTGGCTCTGGACTTGCAACATTCTAACCTCCTCACAGTTATTATTTATTCCATTTAGTTAATTGTCCTTGCAGGTTCCCTTTGGAAATGCAACTTCTTTTTGGGAAATTTCATCCCTATTCACCGTGTAGCTGAGGCTAGACTTCAACTCTGGATCCTCCTGCCTCCACTTTCCACACACAGTTTAGGCCTGGTCTTTAAAAGGAGAGAGAAATACATCCCAGAGTGAGAGGGGGTGAGCTAACTAATATTCATCTGCTGCTCCAGACACTTGAAGTGTCTCACGATGAGTGTAATGTATGGACCACCCACTATCCAGTACCATTTCATAGGTGAGCAACATGCTTGGCGTTTTAATGCCTTTGTCGTTGTTGGGTTTTATTGCTGTTCGCTTTTTGGTTTTTCCATATAGCATTTCTCTGTGTAGCCCTGACTGTCCTGGAACTCCATTACTAGACCAGGCTGGCCTTGAACTCAGAGATCCACCTGCCTCTGCCTCCCAAGTGCTGGGATTAAAGATGTGTGCTCTACCATACGGCTGGGTTTTTATGTTTTAAACATATACTCCATCAGGATGAACTCAGTAACAGGAAAGGGAGGGATATCACAGTCACACACTCACTAGAGTACTTTCCACCTTAAGAAACATGGTATCTTCCAGGTATAAGATGCTGGGCCTTCCACTGGATCATCAGGCCAAAGTGCTCTTCCTCTGGCTTGGGTGAAGACTGGCCACTGTGCTCTGGTCTATCAGGCCATGTTGTAGAGGATAGGAGCCCCAGAGAGAAGATCTCCCTTCCCCCAAGGAATTCTTAAGAGGCTCCTCTACCTCCTTACCGGGAAGAACAACTTTGCCTTTTTCTTCTTCATTTCCTTGAGACAAGATCTTACCCAGACTGATCTCCAACTTGACATTCTCTTACCTCTGCCTTTCAAGTCCTGGATTAGCAGCTTCAGGGACTTCCCTCTAAAATCTCTCTCTCAAGGGCCTTCAAGATGCTGTCAAGGCACTTTAGCTCAGAATATGGCCAAAGCAGTGTGGCATCTTTAAAGGGGAATGATTTCTGTTCCTTACCTCCTATCCTCTCCACCCTAGGGATAATCAGGCCACTTGAGAATAGACTCTGCCTACATGGATTGGAATCAGCTCTGGACCAGTAGGTCATAATTCACATTCTACACGCATGGAAATGTCAGAATGAAATCCATTATTTTGTATGACTAACATACACTAATAAATTGAAAAGAAAAGGTTTAGTCTGTTTTACAAGCTGCATCTGGAGCCCTGGTTTATGATGACCCTTAGGAGCTCCACTCAGGGAACTGGCAGGTCCAGACCCGCCCATTCTCCCTAAGCCCCACCCATTCACCACCCCAAACCTGTTTTCTTTCTTCAATTACTCCTGGAAGCAATCTCAGGGGAAGGACTACCAGGCTCTGGGAGTGTCTTCTGGATCAGGTTAGGCAGGGAAGTCCCAGGGTTTGGAGAGTTCAGCATTTGACAGAGATAAAGTCACCAGCTCAAGAGACCTAAGGCTAGGCACACTGCTGCCTCTGTTCTTACTCCTGTGAGCCAAGTGATTCTGTGGAAGTCACTCTCACAAGTGTAACTGAACTATGGCAGCCCATACATCTTAGGACCTATGGCCAGGGTGAAGAGGTCACCTACATGGCCCCAATAATTGTAGTCTTGGGCCCTATTTAGGATTCACGTAAAGTGTTAAGAGGGAACTCAGGGGCACTGAAGGAAAGGCCCTAAGTTCTGCCAGAATCCAGAGATTCAGTATGTAGTCTCATAGAGCAAACTGGCCTAGAACTCATGGACTTACCTCAGGACTCAGGAGTGCTGAGATTAAAGACATGCAAAATTTGAGTATTTTCTGAGGTCACTGGGGACACCCTTCATACTGATCCATTTATTCCTTATTCATGGCTCTGCACTAACCACACTGCATTGGCTACAGCAGCAATATGTCACCTGAGCTCTTTGTAATTTCCACCCTGATCCTCAAGACCCCAGTATCTGTATATATGGGGTTCTGACTCATTTCTACATTAGGAGGCTGTCAATGGCACAGGGCCAGGGTGGAAGACAGTAGTTTGTTCCAAAAGGATGGATGGAAAATTTCAAACACAGACAAAAAATCTCCCCAGAGGCTCATTATCCAGCCACATAGAGGGTGCTAGATTTCTCCTCCTCCTTTTCATTTAGGTGAAGGGTTTTGTGTTTGTTTGTTAGTTTGTCCTGGTACTGGGTACCAAAGGCAAATGCTCTACCTCTGGTCTGACCCACTGCTGTTCCCAGACCCCATCAGTTGGAACATCTTTAAAGCCACTTGCAGACTTTATCTTCTTTGGTTTTGTCAAGTTTTAAAAGAGCTGCCAAATTCACAGATGCTGAGAGCTGGAGGTGGTTTGTTGCTGGGGCAGTAAGGGATAAACACAAATTTAAGAAAACAGTAACTGGTTATCCTGGCTGCAAGGTCACAGGATGGACAGAAAGAGGTTTTTCTCTGAATGGCACCCAAAGTCAGGAAAGCCTTGTGGGCTTGGGTGAAGGGCTAGACAGAGAACCTGCTCCCCAGAGGGCCCTGCTCAGGGTATGGGTAAAGGTGAGGGACAGAGAGGCATGTGGATCAGCAAAGACACCTGCACAGGTTTTATGAAGCAGAGGGTGGGGCTGGAGGACCTATGTCTGGCCTGTCACATGGCCCATGGCCAGTCTCATCCACAGCACATAGGCAAGGAGCTGTTTCCTATGATACAAATCAGGGGTGTTTTTTAGCCACCTACTTTCCAAGCTTAAGGGCTCAGATGAAGTCTGGAAACATCAATTTCTATTAAAGATAATTAGCTGAAGAGAAAGGAAGCTGAGGAGCCTGTTGATAGCTTCTGGAGGAGAGGAGAGGCAGTTTCTTTAAGCATGTGGCCCAGTAGGTGACTCACACGCCCCTGGATGGCCCCACACCTGTGAGTATATGGTCAGTAAATGAGTAAATATATGGGTTATAAGGAAAAGGGTGGAGGGCAGCAGAGCTGGTTCAGAAGTTTCTGCTATTGCAAAGCACCAACATGGTGGCTCACAACCAACTTAACTCAAGTTCTAAGGGGTTCAGCACTATTTCTGCTCTCCAAGAGAACCTGCAGATGCATGATACCCACACATACATGATGTCTATATATCTGTGTGTGTGTACGTGTGTGAGCGTGCAAAACTGCTCATTTTAAAAAAAAATCTTTAGGGTCAGGTATGGTGGCACATGTCCTTTATCCCAGTACCTGAGAAGCAAAGGAAAGTGGATCTCTTATTTTGAAGCCAGTCTAATTTCATAGAGAGTTCTAGGTCAGCCAGGGAGATGTAGTGAGACCTGATCTCAAAAAAAAAAAAAAAAAAAAAAAAAAAAAAAAAAAAAAAAAAAAAGACAAAGTTTTGAAGGGTTGGAAGTGGGAGAGCTGGGAAAAGTTATGTGGAGTAGTCATATGATAAAATATTTGTATAAAATTCTCAAATTTATTAACAAAATACTTTTTATTAAATAGGTGAAAGTAAGCTGTGATAAGACACTAAGACACTATAGCCAAAGATTTGTGGCCATGTTGGAGGTCGGTGTGTCACAGGGGAGAAGGGGGGGCCTTCAAGATTTTAAAAGCCCACATCATTCCTAGCAAACTTTCTGCCTCCTGCTTGTGGATGAGATGTGAGGCATCAGGTGCCACTCCAGTGTTACGCCTGCTGACATATTCCCTGCCAAGATGGTCATGGGCTCACCCTCTGGATGTGTAAACCCAAGCAAACTCTTTTTTTGGAGAGTTTCTTTGGTCATGGTTTCTCTTCACAGAAGTAGGAAAGTAGCTAACATGAGGTGAGCAAAGTGCTGGGTATCAGGAGCTGATGGTGCCTGGCTGGCCATGTGATGATATGCCTGAGGATTCAGTTGCTGACATCTTCATTCTTGTACACAATGTCTTATCCACCCACCTTGAACCTATTGTTTTCTGTTAGTATGAGGGAATAGCCTCAGAATTGCTTAGCTCGTGAAGCAAGTCTCTCAGACTCTAGTTTATTGTGCTGAGTCTTCCTGTACAGTGCTGCTCATTGATGGCTTTAGAGTGACTCATGCCTTAAAGGGTAGCTTAGGACTGGGGAAGGTTTGGACGACCACGGTAGGCCACTTTGGGTCAGGCTATGTTAAGATACTTCATGTGGGGGATGGGAGGGTGTTGTTGGTTGTTCTTGCAACATAAAAAGAATGCAACACATCTTTGCATCATTAGACAAATGTTCCATAACATAAACAGATGTAACACATCTTCAACTAATAGTCTGCAACAGGGGCGGGGTTTCAGGGACATGTGACCTTTAGGTTTCCTAGTCCTGCATGGATAGTGAGACAAGTGGGTCATGTTTATCCCTCTGCTGAAGACCTATATCTTCCTTCCCCACTCTTCCTACGGGACTTTTATTCTTATCTCACTAACTGGCTGGTGCTGGCATCCCATCCTATGGTCATATCTGGCCACAAAACTCTCACAAGTTCAAGTGTAGGAGGCCCACGGATGTGTTTCCCAGTCTGCATCGGAACCACAGGCCAGGCTTTTCTCCAAGACCACAGGAAGGACTGGAGCTGGAACTCCCAAGCTCCACCAACAGGAGTTGCAGGGAGAGGAGTGTTGAAGATGCCATTTGGGCTG